>JAFREQ010000070.1:1982500-2430000 GCA_025331565.1 Holacanthus passer | reverse complement strand
TGTAATGTATACACTCTTCATATTCATGCATTGATTTGTGAATATGCATGAGATGAGAAAGATCCAGACTTTAATCACTATGAACTATTGGCCAGAATACTGTTAGCATGTGTGAGGACTCTCTGAGAGGAGGAGGAGGAAGAGCTGAAGCAGAGCAGAGAAACAGGCATTAGCATGTGTTGACATCTCGCCGTTACTGCAGGTAACTCGGCCGGCGAGGGGCCACCAGGCCGGCGAGGGGCCACTAGGCCGCCTCGGCTTTCAAATGACTGTCTCCTGGCGGTAAAAGACATTTCTAAAGGTTTTATTCAGAATGTTAGTGTGAGCCTAAAAGGCATGCTTTGACATTTCAATTATAGTTTGCCTTTGTACTTTACTGAGCTCGGGTAGAAAATGTCCTATCTATCTATCTATCTATCTATAACCCCCCTCATCATACAGCAGAAACCATGAGCAGAGTAGAAACATTCTCAAGATGAAATCTAACTTGTTACTGTTTTCTCCTTTTATTCTATTTCATCCACCAACTGCTTCCCTCTTTATAAAACACACACTGGGATCTATTTTTCTGAAACTGGGCACAAACTGAAGTGACGTCAGCTCGCACATGTGAGATCAAAATGGCTCGAGCAATTTCAATCAGAGGAACTACAAGAAAATATTAGCAAACAAGTGCAGGTGAGAAAAAAGAGATCATCACCAGAAAGTAACTAAGTACAGTTAATCAAATACTGTGGTTGCTTGTACTTGAGTATTTCCTTCTTCTGCTCCTTTATACTTTATACTCCGCTACATCTCAGAGGCCTGCCTTGTGCTACTGGACTTTTATTTGATAACTAGTACTAACTAGTACTAGTAACTACTGGTTACTTTGCTGATTCAGATTAATGATAGAAAATATGATCAATAAAGAAAGGATGATCTTTTATTATTGCTCAAGTTTATTGAGATTTTATTGATCCCCTGGAGGAAACAAGCTACTCAGCAATATCTGAATTCAAATTAGTCTCAACTTTACACATTAATGCGTGCAGAACTTAAAAATGGGACATTTTGCAAAGTGAGTACTTTTGGTACTTACTTTTGAATGCAGGACTTGTAACAGAGTATTTCTACCAGTATTTCGTGGTATTATTGTGAGTACTCTGAGTACTTGTTCCACAGTCGCCTTGCACGCCTCTGGTTTATTCTCTCGTCGTTCCTTCTGTCGTGGTTCAGGGTGCGTGATGCTGACATTTATTCTAACCTGATAGCTGATTATTTTCACGGTGCTTTTACACAATTACACTGCCAGTGTTTTCTCATTTCATTGCAGCCACCAGCACGGATCTGTTTTCCACCATTGGCAACTACCCATCATGCTCTAATTTTAACGCTGGGTGCGGATTGCGAACGTCGAAGTGATTTATTGGTAATTGATTTCTTACTAGAGTCTGACTGCGATCACTCATGAGGACAAACTGCTACATAGGATGAGCTGCAGAAAGTGGATCAGTGGAAGATGATGGAAGTGAAATGACTAAAAAGCTTCTGGAAGCAGGAACAAGGAAATCTGACCCTTTCAAATCTGTCTGAATTTGAATCTGATTTCAGATTTGCACAAAAAGTAAGATATAAAATACATTGCTTGAAAACTGAAAATCTCATATCAGGCAGGTTTTCTTCAGGCCTGTATAATGAGCTGAATCTGCAGGAAAGTTATATTGTTCATTTATTATTTGTGTCTGTGTTGAGTGCTGATTAGTGATGGTGTCGCTGACCTCCCACGGTCGGGACTGAACGCGCAGGCTGCCGGTCAGACTCGAGCTGATGACCTGCAGCTGATGTGGTCCTCTCCTCTCTCTCTGGGGGGCTGAGTGGGAGACCGTCTTGCTTCGCTCCGCTCTCGGCTGGAAAACAACAGATTTGATCTGTCGGCCGAACTCACCGTCTACTGAGAAGCCGCCGTTTAAACAGAATATGAAATCAGCGTTGAGGGGAAGGCGGATGATTTTTGGCGATGGTTCAAATGGCACCTGGTCGAGGAGACTTTCAGATAAAGAACTGTTTCACCACCAAGGACTGTTCCTCCTTCAGTCTTTACGGACATTCTTCATTGTGATGTTTCGTTCTCTTCTCCTCGTTCATCTGGCAGAGACGCAAGGTGTTGATTGGGGCTGCGCCTCCAGATTAATGTGTGAAAACCCGGCCAATTAACAGTGGGTTTGAAATCGCTGCCTCAGGTGCTAAGTGAAAAGCTTTTTCAATCAGCGACACATAAAACCGCAGCTGACTTATTGATAGCTTTGGAAATGACAGGTGTAAATGTGATTTTGAAAGGAAGAATTGCGTAATATCAAATCAGTGCTCGAGGTTGTGTGATGGACTTAACACTTGATATACTGCTCCGGTGTCGTCGTTTGGCAACACCAAGAGTTTAATGGAACCATTTTACCTTTGTTTCAGAATCATAACCAGGGAGCCGGACCTTCAGCGCTTCGAGGCACCTGAATGTAGAATACATTTAGAGCGTCTTGCGGTCCCTGACTGGATATTCACCGAACAAAATAGGCTGGACTGTGAAATGAATGTATTCCTCATTGCCTTTGCTGTGGCCCGAGGCTGCCGAAGAACTCTGGGGAGAGGAGTTATTGCTTAAGTGTGTTTTGTGTATGCTCCGTGCATCTGTATGTATAAAGTGTTGCAGCGATGTGCCTGAGGAGGAAGCAAAAGCTCATCCCAGCGACACAGCGGAGGGGAGGAGGGGGAGAGGTGTCAAAACATTAATGAACGGCTGTGTGTTCCTCCATTCACTGCTGCAGTGTGGTGACAGAGCTGCAATAATAGGAGCCGCACATAATGAGTCGCTGCGAGAGGCGAGTACACGGAAACACACACGCGGCTTTAAAACACAGTTTGGAAAGAGAGCCACTGGCCCCTGTTGGTTAGCAGAGGAAGTGACCGAGAGCTCGTTCAGCTGGACGGGCTGCAGCTGTTTTGTGCCTCACTGTGTCGACCTGTATTTACAGGCTGTGGTCTTATTTTCAGTAGAGCTACTTCACATCTGCGACAGTTTTACCAGCTTGAAATGAGTGAATCTGAGTTGAAGGCTCCAGTATTTTCTATTCATTGTCTCTGTTCTCCTATTATCTGTTATTAGTATTGTTTCATCCATTTCCTGATTTTGTATTGTTTGCAAGGACAAGGATTCTGTCTCCGCTGCAAAAGAGGTTTCCAACCACACACTGGATTTACCTGGTTAAATTCAGACTAAATATAAAAACACAATGATGAATTTCTTGTCTGTATTTCCACAAGTTTTTAACAACCACAATCATCTACTTATCAATAAATAAAGGAGAGTGTCAGGATTATGAAAATAATGTTGGAACATTCTGGGCCTTCATAATGTCAAAAAAGTGCATCACAAAAAAAAGCCAATGTCCAAGGAATTTATAGCTCCTAATATTTTTCTTCTTCTGTCGATTTGGGCCGAACAGGTTCTGAGTTCTGGCACTACAGTTCCCATCTTGCTTTTGGTGAAGCTCACAGGAAGTGTGAGTTTGCCATGTGGTCATTAGTTTGTCTTTGTGTCTAATTTGTTGAATGAGCAGTGTCTGTTTGCTCTGTGACTGGATGAAGAGACAAAAATCAGCTGGATTACTTTTGACGAGATGCTCAGATCATGATGAATGAAATGACAGATCTAAATTTAGGAGGAGAATCATTGTGTGATTTCTAAGTGGATTTATTGACACCTGGCAGCGATGGACATCCCTGGAAAAAGTAAGTCACTTTTATTCCAGCAGTGTGTTTGATGTCTGTGTTTTCAGTTTTCAGTGCGGATTTATTCGAAAGCATTGACCAGGTTTAAAGGGTTAAAATCTATAATCTTAAAATACTGACTCAATTGAAGCAGTGTGGCCTGAGGACGTTGATCTTTTCATAGCAAAATGAATGAATGATCTTTCACTTTATCCAGTGGCTGATTTCAAGAATCTGCATCGTTTTCTTGCAGCAGTTTTCCCTATTGTGTCTCGATTCAACATATTGTCTCCTGCTTGGTTGTACCTGTGTTCAAATGCAACACAGAGAAGACATGAAAGGACGTGCAGCGTTTGATCACTCGGCTTTTTGACCGCTTCAGACCTTCGAGGTCAACTTGGTGTTTCAGGTGTCTAAAAATAGCAGCATCTTCTGTGCAATGTTTGTTCTGTCCGACACTTTGGTTCTAATGATCCGCAGCCTGTATTTGATGCTACCTGAGCTTTAGACCTTTGGCTTGACACTGTCTTCTCTATTGGTTTCTGTGTGTCCTTCTGTGAGACCGTTGTTTAATCATCACTTTAGAAAGACGCTGAACGTTAAAAAGCTGGTGAAACAGAGAAACTCGCTCGTCTTTTCCTCACTAGATAATCGCTCCACTTCCACATTGCTGAAACAAGTAAATTCCTCAGAAAGCGAGACAGTTGCACGGTGCAATGGGATTTAATGGCCGTAATAATCTGCGGCGGCGAGACCCGACAGGTGATGTAATTTCCTGGGCCTTTGCTTTTCTTCTAATCTGGTTTAATAGGATGCGACGCTTCACTTGCGCCTTAATCTCGGTGAACAGACCTCAATCCTTTAGCATGCTCATAGCCTGACTTGATATGACAGGGCACTCAGCAAATGATTTACTCGGAAAGAGATGATTGTGTGTGCTGAAAGCCAAAGGTGATGTAAGTTTAGCCGGGGATTGTTTTTGCCGGTGTAACGCTCCGGGATGTTTTGGGCTGACAGAGACACAACAGCGGCTCTTCATTGGTATTCTGGAGCCGCTCCGCCTGTCTTGCTGTACTATAGAATGCATAGGCTTTGTGACAGAGTTGATGAAGCAGGCGTTTTCATCACAGGGCCCCGGCAGTGAACGAAGGACGCGTTAAGCAGGAGCTGAAAACATAAGCAGTGCTCACATGTGAGTTATGCAACGTGTGTACAAGCTGTAGTGCGTGTGTGTGTTTGCTTGTGTGTGTCTGTGCACTGTGTGTTTGTACCATCAACTGTTAAAGGTTTAAATCAATAGCAGCATGTGCATTTGCATGTCTCATATATGAAGTGAGTGGGAGGAGTGGGCCATGTGATAACTGTCATCTATAGAATGTGTATTTCCTCCTCATTACTGGTGAATGATTACTCGTCCTTCACTTTAGAGCAGCTCTCCTAATTGAACTATAAGATGCTTTTGCCTGTGCTAAATCAGAGGTTTTCAGGTGCATGCTGGTCTGAAAACAGTGGCAAGTGTCAGAGTGGTTATTGTAATTTGGCCCTGTTGATTAGAGCTGCTTATGGGACACAGTTGCAGCAGCGGCTCATGGAGGCAATTAAGAGACTTGAAAACCATTAGTGCCTCTTTACTGCGATTTATGTCAAAAGTTCTTCTCAAAGTCCAAAACTAAACACACACAAATGGTTCATGGATTTTTGTGTTTTTTTTTTTTGTTATCATCTCTGGATCTCATTGTGAATAAACATCCACAAATCAGCTGAGAAATCATCTGAAAAAGAGTTTGCTCTTGAATTTGTCATGGAATTATCACATCTCTAAGTTTCCTCACCGTCACATTAGTCCAGTGATAGTTGTTTGTACACACATGCAAACAGGAAAAGCAGACTTTTAATGATGCCAGTTGGCCAAAATGCAAACAGCTGTAGGCTAAAAACTAAAGGACTCAACTCACTGCATCCATTACACCTTCTGTTTACCTCCCCTGAAGCATCATGGGGGCGTTGCAGGGGTGCAGTTATCTCCATTTTGTCTGAGAGAGAGGCCGCAGACTTTACAAACCCCTGCTCTAAATTGCACCTCATGTGTGAGACAGATATGTGGAGATCAGTTAATAGTCCACGAATCAGATAAGAGCCTCTGTCATTGAGTCTTGTAAGCTGGAAGAATGATGATGCCTGTGCATCTCCACCGCCCTGCGTGAGGAGATCATCTTTTTTTCCACTGCAGTCTTCACGCTGCGTTCCTGTTTTCTCGGTTTAGAAGGATGAGATGCAGCTCCTGTGTTGCTAAACTTTTCAAGTGACCTTCTCCTCTAACGCAAAGCTGCCGCACATTCGACTCCAGCAAAGACACAGTGGGAGCACTTTGGTGGAGAAATGATACTGTAATGATTAAATCTCCGACTGCTGAGCTGGGTTCAGTAATGGTGGCAAGCTGTGCCATGTCTTCCGCAACCCACAATTAAACCATCTGAAGAAGGGCAAAGAACAGTAATTATTCATGGCTGCTTTATGGCACATTCAGCGGGTTGGTGTGATACTTTGTTCGTCTTGTCGTGTTTGCGTGTCTTGTTAAAGAAGCCCCTGTTTGCTGCGTGTGTGTTCGCCCTGCGAGGGCTCTGGTCTCAGGGTCACACTTTTCTGACACGACGTGGGCGGTGCTCAGAGCTCCAACACCATCGATTATGCAGCTGCAAAATCTTGAACGCTCACAGTATTTTTCACCACTTTTGGCATTAAGTTTAATAAGAATACAGGATGGTTGGTCAGAACTATTCGAATATAGAAGAAAATAAAAATTGATTTGAGCGGCGACCCCAATTATGAATTTAACTCATTCAACACTATGTGAATATAAACTGTTGAAAAGTGGAAAACTTATTGGCTTTTTGACCCTTTTGCACTCGTGTTCATGCAACTAAATCACATCAGTGTTTGTGCAGGAAAGTTCAGATGTTGGTTGTTGAACAGCAAAAAGTTCAGTAAAAGGCATTTTTCTCTCTTTTCAGTCAACAAGCGCGTTGACCTCCAAACACCAGCAGAGTCTCCCCGGTTGCTCGGCTTTATAGACCAAAGATAAGACGGGTCTCACGCCGTTAGTCACGTTATGAAAATTAATTATCCGACATTTTGATCTCAAGGTCTTTGTCGGGTCATAATAATGGATCAGCTTTTTAGAAAACAGAAGGGAGATTTGTGTTGTTTACCTGAACGCAGCTTGAGGGAGCAGCAGGAAACTCGCTTACCATGTTGGTCACCAAATATAGTTACATCAAAGGTGCGTTTCTTTGATTTCACACATCACTTTCAGTTGTCATGAGGAGTACTACTAGTACTGTGAAAGCAGTTTGTTGTATTGTGTTTTATGGCTCTGGGGAGCTGAGGAAGGAGCCCTGGTCGTGTCATCACACATAACACAAAGTCTGTGCGAGCAAATATTATCTGGCAGTTATTCCAAACATATACTGTGCCGCTGTAGTATTTGTATGTATTATTCAGTATTTTGGTCTGCTGAGGCTACTGCGTGTACTCAGGTAACCTGTACTGTGTTTGTGTGTTGTAGCAGCTGCTCATCAGCTCCGGTGTGAATCTGTAAATCTGCATTCTCACACGTGAAAGGAGAGAAATGTTCTGAACATTCAGTGTCTGCAGACGTTCATGTATCCTCACGTCTGCAGACCGTGCAGATCCCATGTATCGTCCGTACAGTCGTACTGTCCAGGGCTGGTTCACTTCAGGATGTGAATGCGTGGATTTCACTGTAATACTATACATTTGTTGTCAACATACACAAATGTGTTCACACGTTTTGGGCTGTACACAGATGGTCCGTGCAGACGATGGACATCATGTGGACCCTCGCAGCTAAGTTAAACAGACAAGTATAACTTAACTAATGAAAATGTCAGAGTTGCATTATGGGAAGTGTAGGGTCTAGTTTTTGGAGCTTGACTTGAATCTCAACCTCTGCTGCTTCGATGTTGCCAGTTGTTTTTATAATCTGTCTTTCACAAGTGCCACATCTTTATGCAAGTGCATCACTGAATCACCGTCCTTTTAATATGAAGAGCTGGCATTGACTGCTGAGTGGAATTACCACAGACTGACCGGTGACCCGCAGGTTGCTTCTCTTCACTGCGCTCTGAACAGGATGAGCCGTATAGAGAAATGATAGATGAATGTTTTATATGAGCAATGTTGCCTGTTTCTGAATTCTGTTTCCTGAATCTGGACAAAAATATATTTCAGGTCTCTGCAGGCTGTCTGTCCTGCACAGAACTGAAAAGAAAGACTATTTTATTTTCTTCCAAGGGCAAAGAAGAGAGCTAAACTAATGGTGGGTAGATGGAAAATCATCTCAAGTGAAGTAAAACAGAATATTGAATGTAAAATTAGCACAAAAAAATCCTAAATTACTTAAAGCAGCAATGAAGTAAAGTTGAACAGACTCTGGTCATGTGGGAGTTTCTGTGATTCAGTCGCATAACATAAAAAATATTAACTAAACTCCCACATATCACCTACTCGTTCACACTCAGTCAAACCACAGTGACTAAACCTCACACTTTGTAACTTGAACTAAAACTCAGAGAGAGGCCTTCTGTCTCCCCCCAGCTGCAACTTTGTGATTTATAGTTGCCAACGCTTCGACTTATTTATTTATTTTCTCTCAAGATAGCTGATCGTAAACCAAAAAGAGAAGGAGGGGAGGGAGGGGCAGGGAAGCAGCTTGATAAATGGTCTGAGGAAAAAAACGGACACCTGATAGGCAATTCCAACGGGCGAGAGACGGATATTGGCCAGAAAATAAAAACGCCTCCCTCAGCTCAGATAACACCTCAATATGTCTCTTAAAGGAATGAGAAGAATGGAGCGATAGTTCCATTAAGGCGAACAACCGATTCTTTTCAATACGTTTGGAGAATAAGTGTGTCCCCTTTTCTGAATGTCAATTGTATCTGTTGTCGCTGCTGCTTCGGCCGACAGTCAATATGGAAACCAGGCAGAGACAGATTGGTGGCCAATAATCAGTTTCCTTCTGGATTTGCTGATTAGGAAGCTGAGAAAATTGAATATAGAGCAGACAGAGGTGCTGAAATGCATCTTCAATTGCTGTTGAGCTTGTGGCGAGACGGGAAGCAGAAACATGGCTGCGACTGTATGAACAGCCGTTTTGTGTCCTGCTTCAATAACAGAAATGAGGAGCTAAATAGACTTCCCTTCACGTGGCTGAAGCCGGCCTCGCTGCGTCTGAGGAGCCGTTTAGTTGTCACCCATTCGGTGCATATTAGCAGAACTGCTGCTGACATCGACCGTGTTAAATATAAACCTTCTCCACTCCTGAATTGTGTGCTTTGAATTTCCAATTCTGTCTTTCATTCACGGGCTCCTGTGCAATTTCGCCTTTGTGGTTAGAATTATTATGTGACAAATAAGCAAAGGTGATGCTGAGATTCACACACACACAATGAGCAGACCCTCAGTGATGGGGGAAATACACAACGCACAGTGTGTCACGTCTCCGGGCTTCACTCGTCACCGAGGATCTTTGTTGCTGTCGTGTTTGTGAGGATGAAGTGTGAAGGGGAATCAGCGGCGTCTTCAGTCGAAGCTGTGAGCTGGTGCATTACCTGCTCCTGGCCAGCAGACGTCAGCATTGTTCTACATAAGAGTTTTCAGACTGCGTTTGATAAACTCTGGAACAGAATTATTTCTTTTTGATCTGTTTAATACCTCATTACCTCATTACCTCAATTACTCATTGTCATTATGTCACCTGCACTCATACCGACAAAATGTACTCATGCATTCTGCTTTTGAATCGTCCTCAAGGAAAAAACGAGGAAAATTCTATAATACAAACTAAATGTGGTCTTTCAGCTCTCTTCTCCATCAAAAGTAGTTTATTAGTGGATTATTTATAGTTTAAACTTCACATTGATTCACTTAAATTGATTCCTGATGTGCTGTGTGGCTGCCTGCTAGACCATCATTTTGGTTCATCATTAACATTCATATTGGAATTAATAAACCACAATAATAATCCATTTGACAAATTGTTTTCACATTTACATTTAAAAGTGGCTCAACCACGGCGAAATGTGTAATTTCCACCAGAGCCTGAAGCAAAAAATTGCAGTTATTGCAACTCTGTTAAAGCAGGATTATGTAACTTTATGTAACTGACATTATTGAGTCATTATTGAGTCACACAGCGATATGAAGTCTGTTTGTACGATTAATGCAGAGTCTGTAACAGGTTGCAGCCGCTCGCCATCGATGTCTCCTTGTGCCGCTGAATGTGATCCACAGACAGGAAGTGTGAGGTAAAAACAAACCGTGGCCACAGGATGTAAAACTGAAAACACATTTCATTGCACCATAAGTTCCTGTAGGTTGATGAACTCTTGTTTCACACAGACACAGGGTTTAGAAAATCATAAATTAAATCAAATTGTGTCGCTCACAGTGTTTAAGCAAAAGATTTGACATTTGACATATCTCACTAAAATCAGTGCCCAATACAATGGAAGTGAATAGATAATTAGCATCTATGATTTTCATGGGAATATTATCTAATATTGTTCTGTTGTTCACAATGAGATGCAGAAATTTTCACCTTCATTCATTTGAGGTGAGACTGGGAGTTATTACAAATTTTACATGCGTCTTTTCATAGACATTAAAATTTAATGTTTTTAAATATTTAATATTTTTACGTGGTAAAACTAATTCTCCTCCACATTCTGGCTCAGCTTTAGTCAAACGTCCTCTAGTTTTTTGGTTGAGCAGTAAAAACCTTCTACCTGGTTGTTAATTCTTCATTTCTCCAAAACACATATTTATTTACAATAGATGGTTGCGTTCATTGTCCTGACAGCAAAATTCATATCAGACACCCACACAGCCTGAATATACAGGTCTGAGCACTGAACAATCTGAATGTCTGAACGTAGGCCAATGTCACAGTTTTCTAAAAGAGTAGAGGAAGGTGGAATAAGATGAGGTGTGATAGCACAGTCTGAGCTCTGAACGCTGGGAGGGGGCTCAGCTCTGTCGACGGCAGCAGAGGATCAAATCCAGAACAAGGAACTGTCACAGTGCGCCATGAAACCTCTGGTGGAGTCATGGAATCGCCCTGTGGGGTCACACCTGGAGTTTGCCTACAGGCCCATCTGTGCTCACACACACACACACACACATGCGTGCGGTCTGTGTTTCTGCTGGCGTAAGCTCACACCGTCAGCGTGGAGGATTTACTGTCAGCGGGCCGATCTAACGAGAGGTCACGCAGGGACCCCTCCTCCTGGGCTCATCATTACTCACACCAGTCAGCGGCTAAAAATCTATACCCGATGCTGCGACGCAGTGAGATCGAGGATTTTCCTGAATGTCGTCCCTCCGCTTTTACACAACAGCAAGCGATCGAGCATCACAGAGGATGTTTGGAGTCAAGATGTAGGGTCGTGTGATGAATGGAAATACTCTCCCCTCTGTCGATTAAAGTGCAGGCGTCGCTGCTTAGACATTCACATAACCCCTTAGATTGCATCTCAAAGACAAGATGAAGATGATCCATCTTCATTTACGGCTCCTCATATCTGACTGGGCTGTTGTGTGTGTGTGTGTATTCAATTGATCTGTTCATAATGTTATGAATTTATATAAGGCTATCTCTCAGGACGCACACCTATCTGCATTCCCCGCGCTCAGATCCGCCTCTCATCTTTCACATATCAGTATAATCAGCAAGTACAACGCTGACATTCAGAGCCTTGACAGTAAAACAGTGGGGACTCCTCGGCATACTAAATCACGCCGAATGTGAATACAAAACAGTGCTTTGAGGCTCTTGTGATGCATGGATGTGCATAATTACAAAACACAGGATTTTTCCCTCAGCCGTGCTCCTTTGTCTGGAAAGTGTCCTTCCTTTATGACATGGTTGTTCAGTCCGGGAGGATTTAGAAAGCTGCCCCCACAAACACTGATGTGTTAGATATGTGCGTTTAATACAAAGAGTCTAAAGAATAAGAACGAGGCTTGGTGATATTGTGTGTTTGTCTTATTGTCATCAAATCCCATGAAAAGACCCAAACCAAGAACGAGTTGATCCAGCGAGTATTATGTGTGTATCCAAACACTGATTGTCCTCCTCTGCTCATTGTTGTACAGAAACTATTAAAAACTCATTGAGCCACACTGATGCACATTACTGTGAACACACACACTCGATACTGTCCTGCTGCTGGATGTTAGTAGTCACCGCTGCCCTGCACATATATTAATACGCCACAGAAAATAGTCCCTAGCAAATGCACTATTTACTCTTTAGTTTTTTTCGTTACGTTGGTGGCAATGAGCCAAGAAACAGCAGGGAAGAAGCTGGTAAACATGGATGTAAACAAAACTCCAACATCGAAGTTAGACCTTAAAGATACAGACAGACTCCACTGGGCGCCTTTAACTTACTGCTGAGAGTTGTTCAATGAAAAAGTAAATAATTATCATCAACATAATAGATTTTTTTTTTATAAAATGACCAAACCATTTTGGTATTAAATCAGGCATGCTTGCTGTCTTGCACTATTTAATCTTTCATTTAATCAAACATTTCAGCGAACAGTCACAAAAGGTGTTCTAACACCTGTCCAGTGTGAACCCATGACTTCCTGTGGCATTGGTCCAACCTGGCGACCTTTCACCCACAGTGCAACCTGAAGGGAAGACTGACTGG
Organism: Holacanthus passer; assembly: GCA_025331565.1. Taxonomy (NCBI): domain Eukaryota; kingdom Metazoa; phylum Chordata; class Actinopteri; family Pomacanthidae; genus Holacanthus; species Holacanthus passer. The sequence goes on along the minus strand of JAFREQ010000070.1, from coordinate 2,417,516 downwards.
TCTTTGTGTTGTGATGAAACCCGCAGGTATCCAATAAAATGAAAGCGGTTTGTGCAACATCACATCCACAACATTGGCCCAAAACCAGTCTGCTTCCATTTTTCTTTCAGCCAAAAACAGTCTAACGATTGATCGGTGCATTGGTCAGAGGAAGCCTGCAGTTGGCAGGAGGGATATACTTTATATACAGTACATGAGGCATTCAAATACTGTCCGTATATCAGAGTGACCAGCCAGTGTGGGCAGTTGGCCTTATTGATTTATTCATCAAAGAGAAGTTTTACTGATGTTTGGAGCTTGGCAGGTTTTAGGATCAGACGCCAGAGCCAGAGTTTAGCGCCGAGGCCGAGCACTGAGAGCCCAGTGGGACGTTTGTGTGTGTGTGTGACAGAAAAGAGCTTTAATTCATGGTGCCTTCAGGGGAAGCTCATCGACCGGACCGGTTCATTTCACTGCGTGGGTGGAGGGATGACGCACACGTGGACGGGAGTGTTTTGGAAACGGTGTGTTTTTGATTGTGCGTGCGCGAGTGTGGTTCGAGTCGAGGTGAGAAAGTGCTGTCTCTGAGACTCTGTCTGCAGGACCACAGGGGCCACCTGGAGAATTCTGTGTTGTCTCACCTCGGCTGTGGCTGGTTTTCAGAACATACAGAAACAGGAAGTAATCAGTTGTGGGCTCGTATTGTTGACTGGAAGAATAGAAAGAAACTCAGATGCTGTGACTCCTCGTCCATTTTCACTGTGTTTGCAGGCTGAACTCATTTTAACTTGAATAGTTTCGACAAGTTTGACATTTTGGGAATTTGCACATATTTGCTTTAGAGAGTTAGATAATAAACAATTAATGATATAAATAATCTGTGCTGTTGCTTGTCAGCCTCGGGGTGACGACAAGACTCCAGCGACTGCACATAATCAACAACAACACGGTGTATTTATACTTTGTGTTTTGAGATATGTTACATATCTGTAATATATCTGTTATTTATTTATATATTTATGAGTGCAGGAGTGTGTTGTGTGTCTGTGAAGCAGATAAATATACAGTATCTGTCCCAGAGGAATACATGTTACACACACACACGTACTGTCCACGCTCGCTCAGGTTCCTCTGTTTGAAATTCTCAGCCTGTATCACAATAACTATCAAAGGACAGACGTTGAGTGCCGCTGTGGAGGAATTAATTACAGCAGAAATGTTCGTCGGTTCCTTCGCGCAGCGGCGGTTTGATTGGAGCGATCCGTTCAGCATCTGTATCTGACCTGTGCAGCACACTGCCTCATCAGATATGGACATTGTTATGCAGTTCATTGATGCCCTGGTCAGAGAACAGATAAGTGAATCTGGAAGGGAAACATAAAAGAGCCATGGAGATAGGCTGTAATTCTTCTGGCTGTTTGAAACGTTCCAATAAACAAAATTCCCCATAAAAGTTTTGAAAGTTAAGAATAATTGCTTTGAACTATCTCCACCGGCTTCCAGTAATGTGTTTCTTATCACAGCTGAGGTGGCTGTAATGCGCCGCAGCACCATGTTGTTATTAGATGCACATTGCAGCTTTTATGGATAATTCCAATTTTTCTTGAGATAGGAGATGCTGCTTCTTCGGCCTCAGAATGGTTTGCACCCCGGGTGAAATTGTGCATCCTCTGGTTCTGCACCAACACTGAAACCTTGCAGGAGCCGTTTGAGCTGCAGCTCTTTAGAGTTAAGATTCAGTCTCAGTCACAGCTGTCAATCATAAAACACATATTTCATTCAAAGCAAAACAAAGAGGAGCTGCTGATTTATCAGACCTTGTGCCGTCAACTGTTCCTTTGTGAATTTTTTAACCCTTGAATGGGCAAATTGTTCACAAGTCACTATTATTTTCCTGCTCATTATAACTCAGATAACATATTCAAATAAATATGACCTCTAAATAACAATTTTCATGTTGTGTTTCAAAATAATCTAAGCTCAAAGGTCCAGTTACTAACCTTTATGAGCTTGTAGGAAATGTGCCAACTGTCCCACATTTGCTGAAAAAGACAGATTTGCTCTGAAAAGCAATAAGTTGATTATTGAACTTTGATTATTTTGTCACTCACATTGTTCAGCCAAGATCAAGAATCAGCCTCCATGTGATGTTTGCAAGCAGGTGTGTTGAATAAATAAAAAGAAAAACTACAGATACCGTTAATGCCAGTGTGCCAAGTCACGTGACTTTACTTCCTTGCCAATCAGTGTTTGACCCTTTAAACTGAGACATCTCAACTGACGGTGCTTTTAAATGTCTGCATGTGCCAGGACAAAGCATTTGCATTGCTAACTTGTCGTTCTGTCAGAAGCACAATCAGTTCAATATTGGGGAACAGAATAATAATAAGAAACTAAGCAACCACACTGTAACTAAAAGCACAGGAAAATAGAATTACACATAACAATACGACCTCCTTAATGTGAGTCTCGTGTGATGCTACATGACAAAAAATTGCCTCCCTTCACCAAACAACACTTTGGCCTCCGGTGAACTACGACAGCAGTCAGGCTGAAAGGCCGAACCACGGAGCAGCGCTTGAAACCAGCACTCTCTTCATTTAATCTCCTCGCTCCCCTAACCTGATTCCCCTTCATCTTCTTTGCCGTCAGTGGCCGGGGGAAATCGAATTCATGAGAGGTCGATGACAGAATGGGGCCTGTGGTCCTGTTAAAAGGCTCCTGCGCTTTTTTGCCAGTGTGCAGAGATTAGTGTAGTTAAAGCTGGACATCAAAGGACGAGAGTAACAGGGAATTTATTAGAGTGGCGTTATTGGCCTCAGACAGAAAGATATGGGTGAAATCTGGGTCTGGATAAAAATCTGATGTGTGGATATACTCTAATCTATCGACATCCATCAGTCCATTCATTTGAATATCCATCGATGACAGAGCGATAGAGTGATGGAGAGATAAACAGACCTGTGTGAATACCTACCCACCATCTGTCATAGATGGAAAGATACTGTAGATGTCTGGACATACATATATGTCCATCTGTCCACCGTGAATTGAAAGAGACACATATCTATCCATCTATCTATGTATCGATCTTTCCATCCATGATAGATGGATGGGTAGATGTGTGGATATCTATCCGTCATAGATCCGCAAACAGCATCCACCTGTACTCTATAGAAGCAGATGTTTCTAGATTTTTAGACACTTTAGACACTTTAGTCTAAAACTGTGCATTTTCTCTGAATTATTCAAAGAAACAAGGGACACTTTTTCCAGAAGCTGCTGAACTTTTCAAATGCCGTCAATATTCATTTTACCTCCACTGCATTTATGTTGAGATCTTTAAATTCCTAGATTAAAGGAGCACTCCAGCAATTTAATGTCGCACTTAAAACATAAAGTTGGGGGACTACATTTCCCACGATGCAGCGCAACATCTTTCTGTTTGACCCTGCCTGCATCTTTCCACATATCCAGGTTGTAACACAGGCATTAAAATGTGTTAAAAAACCTTTTAGCATCTGAGCTGAGACGAAGGCAAAAACTGAAATGACTCCTGTGACATCATCAGGGTTATTTTCTGTCCTTAAAAACTTAAAAAGTCGCAGAAGACGTTATACAACTGTTTCCATGGGCCGAGTCCACACGATGACTAAACTGACATTTATTTGTAAAATTGTTTATTCCATGATTTTGTATAGTCGCACTAAATGCCAGACAGGAAATGCCAGCTCATTTTCATTTCCATTGCCGGCGTGATGCAGCAGCGTATATCAGAGCCGAGCAGAGAAACCTCGGCAGCATCAATGCACCGCGCCGCTGTTTTGGCAGCAGACCATTTGCTTTGGTCAATTTATGGTTTATATTTGGCTGCTATTGACCTGCCTCCAGAGAGGAGCGGCCGGGTTGCCCACAACAGCGATTTTCCCCCCCTGCAGCATGAACACCCCTTGCCCAGGCATGAAATTGACCTTGGCCCGCGGGCTCGGTGCTGAGATAAGCCCAAACAGGCGCGATAAAAACCTGATTCCCCAGGCACCCGTGGACCGAGCGGTGAGAGAGCAACCTTGGGGCCATGACGTCAGAGAGGTTTTATTATCCCCTTGCTGCGAGCGGGGAAAGACATGCAGAGAGCCTGAACGCAGCCTGCCCACCTGCTTGCCCATGCTGCCTGTGTGGCGTATTAAAATTCATGAGCTGCGTTGGTTTGAATGCCAAGGTTTATGGCAGCGTTCTCCCTCTGCATAGCTCCTCAGGGATGAACACCGGGAGAGATTAGAGAAGGACGGCGGAGAGAGATATGGGATCAAGAGGGGAAGAGAGTGAGAGAGAGAGATATGGAGGATAGGAGGAGATAAGGGAAGAATGTAGGAAGGAGGTTAAAGATAGTGGATGGAAGTAGAAATCTCAACCCTATTGCCAGACACAATGTTGATATTGGACTTTTCATTAAAACCCAGGATTGCATTCAGTGTTTGTAAAATTAGCTCCTCCTGCTGCGATGTCTGAGAGCTCAGTATGTTTATGGTCAGAGGAAGATTGTGGCTCTGGTTTCATGTGGTTTGTACTTAGACCCAGCAGTGCTTCGAGCTAAAAACATCAGCATGCTCCCAAAACGCTCGCATGCTCCTGATCAGCAGGTATGTTAACGTATATTAGACACAAAGCTGAGGCTGATGAATGTCATGAGTTTGCAGGTGTGTGGTCACGAAGTGCAGGACAAATAAAACTTCAGACATCACGATGGCATCAGATGAAAAGTCGAGGGATTAAAACTCATCCTGAGGGAACACGAACGTCTGTAGAAAATATCAAGGCAATCCATCCTGAAGTTGTTGAGCTATTTCGTGCAAAACCAGAAGTGACAAGCTATGATGGCGCTGGAGGAGAAGTCAGAGGATCATCTCAGACATCCTGACCCGCACAACCTTCCTTTCTGCCTGACCGCATAAACACATCGCTTCCTGCTTTGGCAGTGGATGCTGGTGCTGGACGTGAGCCACGCACAGTCGTTCAGTAATTCTCAGTGATATTGAGCTGAGAAATATTCTGAGCAAGGACGAGAGGAAAACATTGAGACAGATAAAGGAAGAGAGAGAGAACGAGTCGGAAGAGTGGAAGGTGGCATAGAGCAAAGGAGTAGTAGCGACGAGTGGCAGAAACTAAATGAATTGCTCGAGGCCGAGTGGAATAAAACACCGAAGAGCTTTGAAGTAGATGGAGCTAAAGCAAGGTTCTACAAAACAAAACAAAAAAAACACGAGTGGCTTTGAGAGAACAAAAAAGTTTGCCTGGTGGAGAGAGAGAGAGTCTGACCAAAGCAGGCTGCTGACAGTTAAAAACCCAGCAACTAAGACGTGTTCTGTGACGGATGGGGGGAAAGTGCAGGTGAGTGAGCGAGGGGGAAGTGAGGTGTGCAAATAAGGAGAGAGGGATGGAGTGACTGAATGAGCCAGAGACTGACAGACTGAGAAGGCGAGGCACTGACTGAATAAGGGAATGGGACACGGCTGACTGACAGATAGAGAGAGAAAGTGAACGAGGGAGAGATTGGGTGACAGTCTTACTTAGTGAGACATTGGATGGAATAAGAATCACAGGAATGTGATGGGATGGGAGTTGTACCTCGTGCAGACACAGGGGGGCAGTGTTGCATTGAACACCTACTTAGCTCTGCAACGGTTTGTGATTAAGGCAGGGTGGTCTTTGCAGCTTTATTCATTATCATTGCAAAGGTTTAAATGAAAGGTAGCACTTCATTTTAACCCTCTCTGCTCCCCACACACTCATAAGCAGTGCATTAATTAATACATGGTTTATAATACACTATAATGCAGTAATAAGCTGAGGTAATAAGCAGCTATAACTCATCACGTGAAGCCTCTGTAACATATAAACAGACGATACATTATTTCTGTTCTGTTATTTTATCTGTGCTACACAAACTAGAACACTGGACCTTTTGTATGCAGATGCTAAAGATGCAAACAGAGCCGCTGCCCCCTCTCGGTGGATCAGACCACAACCTGCTCTTGTTAACACCTCAATATGCTCCTGCAGTTCAAAGGCAGCCTGTCTCCACGAGGACTGTCAGGAGGTGGACTCGAGAGGCCAGGGCGGCCCCGCAGGACTGCTTTCAAACTACAGATTGGCGTGTGCTCTGCAAACCACACGGGGATGATATAAATAGCCTTACTGACTGCATGGCAGGCCACATACACTCGTGTGAGGATATCACCGTCCCAACCAGGACTGTACGCCGTTTCCCCAGTAATACGCCTCGACTCACCAGTGACCTGAAGTATCTGATGGAAAAAGACGAGAGCCTTCAGGTCTGGTGACAAGGACAAACTGAAAAGGGTACAGCGTGAGCTGAAGGTGGGTCTGTGGGAGTGCGAGGACTCCAACAGACAGGAGCTGGAGAATAAACACCAGAAAAACAACATCAGGGATGTTTGGATGGGCATAAAGCAGATTATAGGCTACAGCAGCAAAGACGGGCGGGGGGGACGGGGGGACAGAGGGGGACTGCTGGACAGAGGCGACGAGCTAACAGTGTTTTTTACCAGGTTCAGCACAGGACCCCCAGCTGGACCAGTGTTCACTCCCTCTCACACACAAGCACTCGGGTGTCCACTCAAACAACAGCCTGGATTGGAGGACCAACGCCAACACCAACAGAGATTTTCTACCAGTCCGTGTTGGTGAGCGCCATCTACTGTGCTGGAGGAGCCGCATCAGTGCAGAGATGCCAGCAGGATCAATAAACTCACTCACAAGGCGGGAGCTGTCATTGGTCAAAACCTGGAGACGATGAGGAGCTGAAGGTCAATGAACACCACGGACCATCCGTCCCACCCCCTCCATGACAGACAGCAGGACTCATTCGGCTCTGCTGTCTTAAAGAATGTTTCAGCGAATCACTCTCACCTTTCACCCTAACACTGTCCAACAGTTCACCTCTGGGGGACGAGTGAACACGCTGCTGCACAACCATCTGTACAGACTGGGTTTATCACACATATACTGCAGATATTATTCACTGCCATTTCTGCTCACCTGTTCTTATTGGCCTTTTATTCAGTCCTGTTACTGTGTGGTTTGTCTGGTCTTTGTAGGTTTCAGCTCGTCTTCTGGTTTGTCCCAAGCTTAAAGACGTTCCCGTCAGCCTCAGCAGCACTTTGTGTTCGGTGCTGATAAGAATATTTTCACATGTAAAACTAAGACGGTAAACATGGTAAACATTATACCTGCTAAGTATCAGCATGTTAGTCCTGTTATTAAGAGCATGCTGACATTGACATTTGACAACAGAGCTGCTGGTGTGGCTGGAGACAACCAGGAGCTAATGGAGGCTTCAGATGTTAGAACTGTCTACAGCCCAGCACCAACACCACACCAGTGCTAACGTATACATTTCAATTTTTCCTTCATGTTCACTTCACCATGCTGTTACAAGAAAAGAAATATGGAAAGATTCAGTCAAGAGCCTCTCAGAAACATTTTAAAATCATTTCGACTTGAGCTTCTTTAAGAACAGCTGAAGTAGTGCAATCTCCACTTTTAGTGTGAAGGAAACTTCTTTTGTGATACTCAACATGATTCACCTTCGCAGACTTGCTGCATTTGAAAAGGAAGCTAAATGGCTTTGGCAACGATTCGCTTTATCCACGAAGAATACGAGGCCGTGTTGGAGTCTGCCTGCAGGGGGTGCTCCGCTTGGCACGGCTCTGCACGGGTAAACCCACGACAGCGCCGGCTCCGGATGCCACACTGCTGTTGAGGTTGTACAGAACACTTCGCTGCAGATTTCAAATGTTCAGTGATCAGATCAGAAGAGCAGGTAACATGTTGATTCCACATGTGCTGCTTTACCTCAGTGCTAACGTCTGTTTCATCTCCCAACAAGAAAATATCATTTAGTCTCCTGGTGTTTTCTTCTGTAGCATTAGGAAACGTGCATCTGCGCAGCTTTGAAGGGGGAAAGGACAGATACACGTTGGCATCATCAAGAAGCTGATGAAATACTATGAAGCTCAGAATAGTGTTTGAACAAAAAAAACAAAAAATTGAGATGTAGATACGAATCGTGCAGACTTTTATCTTGATTTGTCATGAAAGCGGTAACTATTTCCCCCCCACTCCAGAGTGTTTAGTTCATTGATGGCTGGTTTAAATGTCCAGAGCTTTTTCCTCAGCAGAGACCCAGCTCTCCTCTGATATGTGTATGTCTATAGAAAGAGCGCCACGTTGATTTATGGCCACTGGTAATTTCTCTGCGATGACACATAACAGCTGTTGTCATTAACCTTAATTGTTTCTTTTGTCAGAGGACTTCATGATCACAACATCGAGATTTGATGGATGTCTCAGTCAGCAGAACGGGAGTTAAGATCTGTACAAAACCAACCTGAACATGTTGTTTTGTGGACATAAACGCAGCGATAACAGCTGCAGCGGGCTCCCACATTTAAATCCTCAATTCTCAAAGTAAGCATTTTATCTGTGAAAATACTTGACTAAGAAGTGAATCTCATTTTTGTGTAAAATGTTTAAACTCAGTGCAGCATAAAGCCGACACTAGAGCCGAAGCTAGCCAGGAAAAGTCTCCTCTCGAAGCCACTCGTGTGCTGAGGATCACAGACCTCTCCACTGTGGCAGTGTGGATACCCTCATTAATTATGCAAATCCTTCTACTGACACCAGGATTTATTAGAACTTGTGAGCTTGTCCAATCCACAGTTTGTATTTGTTGACTGATGAAAGGACTGTTGAGGGTTTAATAAGGACGGACAGTTTGCATATGGACTTTTTTTTTTGGGGACTTTTATTCATTAAAGCTATATTCATGTTGTGGAAGCCGGAGCGGGATCATAACAACTGTAAATGTAAAGATGAAGCAGGCTCTGTCAGTCTGATGTAAAGACCTTATCACTAAACCACCAGAGTTTAAATCCAGGACATCTCATTGTATTCCGCTTTTCTGTTGAGATGGAAAATGAAGGTGGAAGCTGCTGCAGGTGGGTGAATAATGATGAGCTCTGCGGGGAGATAATAGTCAACCATTAATAACTAGACCCATAAAGACCCACATCTATTGTCATCCACGCTGCTGCATCGCCTGGTGATCAAATATTGTTTTATAACTTGACGTCATCCGACAAAGCTGTGTGATGAGGTGGGTCGATTTTTAAAGTGAGAAGTTACAGAGAAAGTTAGACAGTTGTCTTCTTAACTCAGTGGTGGAATGTAACTAAGTACATTTACTCAAGTACTGCACTTAAGTACAAATTTAAGGTACCTGTACATTACTAGAGTATTTCTGTTTTATGCAACTTATACGTCGACTCTGCCACATCTCAGAGACAAATATTATAATTTTTCCTCCACTACATTTGTCTGACAGCTTTAGTTACTAGTTACATTTCAAATTACAAATTTTCGTCACCTTCCTGTCCAGTGAAAACCATGTATCTCCACATGTGGTGATTTTGATTGTTGAGAAAATTATCTTCCTTCTTCAGCGAAATAAACTCTTTACAACCTTTGACCTCTTGAATCAGCTGGAACATTCATTGACACAAAGCTGAAAACATTCTTGTTTTTCTTTTGAAAAGCTGATGATGTCTTGTAGAATGTGATGCTCATTGCTGTAGATGAAAGCAGCAACAGACACATTAATGCAGCCGGAAGATGAATCCAGAGAGATGAGAGAAAAACACTGACAGGAAACAGTTTACTTCGCCTACGCTGTTTTAATGCAGCCAATTGTACAGTGTGGAAATATACAGTATATAGGAGCAGTAACAGTGTGGAAATAGACAAGCTGCTCTTGGACTGTGCTTCCTAATAGAGGTGTTTTAAGGGATGAGAAAAGAGAACAGCATGTTGGACTCTAAGAGATTGGAGGACGCTGCCCCCCCACATCCCACACCCCCCCGGGGATCTGCAACCAAACAGCAGTGGAAATGTAGGACACTTTTAAGAGCTACAACTGTAAGTGACAGACATGCACCCCATAATTCACATATACCCCATACATACAGGCTTAATATGTGGTTTAGATTTCTTAAAAAAGTCTATTAATACAGTACTCACATGCCATATGCACGTCTTGGTCGCTGTGAACGTTCCTTCTGTTCATATTGAGAAGTGATATTTTAAGAAACAGGAAGCAAAATCCACAGTCCAGCAAAAACCAAAAAAAAGATTCTAATGCTCAAATGAAGCAAATGTGAAGTTACAGCCGCCTGCGTTGGCCAAATCATGTTTGTATCTTCGTCCTGACAGTCGAGGCGGTTGTGTATTTCCACGGTTGTGTCCCAGCAACACACCTGAGCGTGACCTGCTGGATTCCTCTGCCCAGACTCAGCCTGAAAACTAACTGTGGACACACAAAGACTGTAACTTCAGAAGATATCCATTTGACTGTCCTTGGCCCATTTACGCTGTGTGATTTTGAGCAGTCACAGATGAAAGTTGATAAATGTGAAAACTTTGCTTGTCAGTCAGAAACAGATGAAACATGTCCATCCGATGGCTGACTGAGAGTTTCGGCTGCCAAAGACGGGCTGCGTCAATATTTTGACAGTGTCTCAAATTTAGGACCAAAATCCCAGGATTCAACATTGTCCTCTTTTCCCTGACCTCAACTGGCTCCACAGCCTCGCCCTCCTCTTTGGAGGTTTTGCGACTCATAGAGCTTCATCGTCAAAGCATGAAAACATCAGATGACGTGAGTCGATGAAATAAGTAATTCTTTTAGCATCTGATTTTTTTCTCGTACTGCAGCACCAACATTAACCCATTGCACCCTCTAACATGCCTCAAAATGGACATGTTCAGTATGATGCAGATTGTGACCAACACTTTATTAGACCCATCTCACACAGTGTGACCTGCATTAAAGACTTGAGTGCTGTTTCTGCACCGGCGACTTAACTCCTTTACCTTGAAAGAGGTTCTAGTCGGGGTTGAACCAGTTCTGCTGCTGTGCTGTGTAAGTAATTAAAGTTGCAGCATATATTTCTGTCCTGACTTTTGGGTCATAAGCCACATATTGAGAAACTTTACGAGGGTCGATAGTTCCGGCTCTGCGATCCCCGCTACAGATGAGACGTCCTGTTTTACAGTTGTGATAATTACAAAAGGCTTACTTGGCACTTTCCCAGGGGTGTTGTCCCCAGAATACGGCTCTCAAGGCTGTTAAACACACAATTAATTGCTCTGATGACTGGTTGTTCCTTTCACCTTCCGTCCTCATTGTGTTCCTCTCTGCTCCTCTTTTTTCTTTTCTCCTGTACTTAACATCCTCTGATTCTCCCCCTACTTCTGTGCAGCCCTTCCTCTCTTTGGGCACCAGCTATGTGACGAGGAAATGAGTCCTATTTTAAGAAAGCTCACGTCAGACTCCAACCCCCTTGGGTGTCTTTTTCTCTAAAGCGGTCTTGCTGCTGTACCTCTGCAAGAAATTGCAGAGGTAAAATTGAAAATTGTAGGCCTATGGCCAAATCACAAGCTTTTCTGGAAAATGCTCATTCATATCTTGACATCCAAATGTGTTTTGTTCCTTTATAGAGGTGGAAGTTAGGTGGAAACAAAGCCAAACATTTTCATTTCATCACATATCTTGATATTTCTAATTACATACACTCTGAAGGTCTGATCACACCAGCAGTTAAAATGGTGAGACCTTGTGGCAAAATCAATGAATTCTAATGGATTGGCCATGATTAGTACATTCATCTGTGCAGATTGCTTTTGCATCTCGTTCGGTTATGTTTAACATTAACGGGCAAATTAGCACTTTTGACTCGAGGACCCTGAAGTGTACAACACTTAGTTCTCCTTGTCAGGTGACACACAGCTAATCAGCTAATTAGCTTTCACCAGTTTTGACACAAAGGTTCACGACAGCTTGCTATTGATCACTAGTGCCAATTTGCCTTATTTGCAGTTCACTTAAGGACCCTTAAGTGAGCATCACGTTGTGCAAGTGAGCCTGAATGCATTTTTACATGCACCGTAGGCTTTTTCAAATAGCTAAACATATTGCAAGTCGTACTTCTGCAGTGATTTTGGTTAAAGTAGTAGTGTAATTCATTGCTATACAGACAGTAATATTGTAAAGTAACTCATTACTATTATTACTATTAAAGTAAGAAGTAATCTATAATATATTACATTTTTAAAGTAACTTGCCCGACACTGGTCTCAGCTGACCAGGTGACGGGAAAAGTTTCATAAATCTGCTCCCCAATTAAAGACATGCATAAAAGAGAGAAGCACCCCAAAGGTGAAGTGATTTAAATAACTCCTTTTAATAGGCAGTGGCTCGGAGGGGTTCGCTGGCAATTATCACTCGTGACCCACAGCAATTATCACCTGCTCCCAGCAGACAAAAGGCAATTTTCAACTAATTGAGTGCTAAGCCACAGGAATTGTGAGAGCTTGACCTTTCAGCGGTGGTTTGGAGGAGGCACGGGCACAGTTTTGAGGCCAAAATGTCCTTTTGAAACTGTGACAATCAGCTTTACCTTCGTGACCTTCATGACGTGCAGAAAGCCTGGGGATGGAAACCGAACCCCAGCTTTATTCATCATACTACAGAGTATCACATCATTTGTTTAGCCAGTCAGAGCTAATGGCAGCATGAAATTGCCTATTGTTTTCAACGACATTAGGTCGAGTGTTTGTATATTGACTCAATCAATTGCCGGATTGCCCTCTGTCACCAGAGGCTCATAATCACGACTCCCCCCAGAGTATAAAAACAGTAGACTCTGCTGCATTACTTTTGCTCTTCAGATGAGAGAAATTGTGCCTGAGACGTTTTCAGACATATCATGCACATGAATATATTCTGCTATTAGTGATGCAGCTGATGTTATTGGAGCCATCTGCTAAAACAAAGGCTAATTAGTATATAGCCCTGATCCAGCCTGTAGTGCATTTTGAGTGAATCAACCCATTTCAGGCACTCGGAGATCATCCGTTTCTTTAATGGAAAAATACTGAAAATACAGATCCACTGGTGGGAAACTGAAGTTCTCGGTCAATGTCAAGTGGGTGTCAAAGAAGTCTTATGACCTGAGGACGGTCTTACAAAATGTTGTCCATGTAATTTGTGGTTTGGACTCAGAGTTCAGGTGTTTTTCTTTTCATCACTGCTGTTTTCCAGTAGCCTTCCACCTACATGTGATGTGCATATAATCATGCTCCTGTTGCCTGAGAGGTAAAAACAATGGATGTGCTGCAGTACCTGCTGCTGGTCTGAGCTGAGTGGGCGATTCGGCACATGAAACGGCACATGCTGACCTGAATCGATGGATTGAATGGCAAGAAAACAAAACAGATTTTTTTTTTCTCCGCGTCTGAATCCAAAACTTTTGAGAGACTAAAACATTTCAAAAGAAAAGCCACAGTATGTTGCAATAGCACCAATGTGGGAGCACGACTATTGAAATAAAGATCATTTAGACCCCAGATCTTTTAGAGTTTTCTTCCTCTTCTTGAGTTCTTGACTTATCTTGAAAACCACATGGTGGATTTTCACATGATTGGTTAATCCATAGTTTTAAAATAAAGCTATTGTGGAAGTAATTTACCTTTTTTTGTATTTATATTTCATTTTTTCACCTGATTTAAGGCTCATTAGTCTTTTGATATCCTGAGAGCAGGCTTCCTTGAAACCTGCAGCAGCTTCACTGTGTGACGGTCATCAGGTCGAACACCTCAGATGGCAAAGAACATAATACTCATGGGCTGTGAGGTTGAGTGAGCACATCTGGAAACATCTGAAATGAACTTCATTGTAAAGGGCCTATGACATAATATAATCTCCTTCTATGTTCCTCCATCTCTTCTGTGTCATAATGCGACCTCAGCTTCTCTGTCCACACTCACTGTCTGTGAGGTCACTGAAAACCTCGTCTCCACTGAGATCACATTAAATGAGAAATAAATAAATCTGTGTATAGATTTTTAATGTGATGAATCTAGTGTCTCAGTTTGTTTGTATTCCCCCCTCGAGGTCGGAGAAGCCTGTTTGACTGAGTCGTGTGGTGCTGAGGTCAGATCTGGGTCTGTGCAGAGCAATGATCCTGTACATGGCACGACCGTCCTGGATCGACTCTAATCGCTGTATTATATCAACAGTATCCTGGGATACACGTTGCTCTGATGAGAGGACAACCGTTATCCAACATTTATGCTAAAGGTTAACAGGGTAATGCTCTGGAAAACACACTTGTAGATATACAAGCTTTTAAACGCCACATGTACATTAACAGGAGAGTCATATACATAGAGTGTATAACATTAACCTGAGCCCTTCGTAGTATGTCATTTAAAAGAGCATTCGGTGCTTGCAAAGTCTTTCATTTCTCCCCACTGAAGCCAGATGAAGGAGCTATTTTGGGCGTGCTGAGAGCGCTGAAGGTCAGTCCATGTGCTTTGATCCTGGAGAGAGATACAGCTCGGTTTATGAATGAGCTGGGCGGCTTGCATCAAGGCCCTGGAAGAAAGGAGATTAAATGCAAACATGTCTGAAGTTGTCCTTCTTTACTTGTTTTTGTTCTTGGAGCCTTGTAATACCACGAGTCTGCAAGAATCGGGTGGTGTTATTTATTTATTTTTGCATGAGAGGGTTATTTATTTCTCCGTGATATTCCACATCCATTATGTATCCATTATCGCTTCCAGCCACCGGTGCAGCCACAATTCACAGAAGGACAGACAGTTTTGTTTCAACAAGCTCCATCTCCAGTCTGGAAAATAATTCTTCTATTTATTGATCACTCAGAACCGTGTCACATGAAAACATGTTTTTTTCTGCCTGTGACCAGTTGTTTTTATGAATGCAAGGATGGAGAATGATGGATGAATCTTTTATCTGAAAGCTGGAGCGCAGGACTTTTATATATAAATGATCATTAAATTCAAACCCTAGTTCACACAATGCAGATTAAGTCCATCGCCAGCAGGGAAAGCTTTCTGAATTTCTCAGTTTACCAGGTTTAAATCTGCATCAGGTCAGTAGTGATGCATTTCACGTCAACCAGCAGTTGCTTGTTTGCCAGAGCTGAAGGAGGAAGCAGCCGTAGGATGGAGCACACTGCAGCGACCGCGAGTAGGGCGGACTACATTGTGAAATAAGCACGTTTTTTCTGAGACAGTGAACTAAAAATTCAAAATTGTGAACTACAAACGTGAAGTAGTTAATTTTAATCTGTGTGAACTGAACTTTGATCGAGCCCTGTCAGCGGGTGAGAAGCAAACCACTGGCGTCAATCTGCAGGCTTGATCAGCTCGTTAGCTTCAGCACATGAAACAGATTGAAAACAAGTGTAATTTCTTCCAGGTTTAGACATAGTGTCGACTCCACCGCTGACAAAACACTGACTGTGCTGCAGCTTCTTTCTGCTCCTCTTCTGGGCTCAGCCTGCTGTCAATCATACATGAACACTAACCTTTCAGAGGCTGAGAGGAAAATTAACATTTCCTTAAAAACCTCACCTAATAAAATAAATATTAACAGCACATTTAAAAATCACTCTGATGTGATTTTTCACAGCAGAAAGTGTTTTCACTTGAACTTGAAATAAACCCAGTGGCTTCCCAGATGTAAAACAAAAAACTGGAAGGAACTCAGATTCCTTTCCCGACAGAAACACAAGTCTGGATACCGCGGTTGAGTGGTGCGATGCAGGACAATTTCCCTCAGTGAGCTCCTTATAGGATGTGGTTCATTCCTCCATGCAGACGATGCTGCGCCTCCTCCCCAGGGCTTAAATGCAACATTCCCTTATATAACTTTCAAACAAGGTGAAAAATGAATTCACACGTTTGAAGCGACACCTGTAGCAGCTTGTTCTCTGCGGCACGGCACGGCACGGCACGGCACGGCACCAGGGGCCACAGGTCAATCATCACTGGAGGTCGTCCTACTTTCTCCCAGTGTGTCAAACATCATGTTCTTGATTATTAATATGTTTGTTGCCGTTTTCTTTAAAGCAGGATTTTCTTGATACATTGCTGAAATTTTGATGTGCTCTGTCCAAGGTTTGGACTCTCAGTAGAGAAGAATAGGTCATTTAACAATGACACTGTTGGTTGAGTAGAAAACATCGTCTTCTTACAGCAGATATCTTTGTTCTCGCCAGCAAACAACCTTTCGAAGCACATGCAGCGGCTGATGGTTCAGGCCTGGCTGTAGATGTTTATGGTCCATTGCTCACAAGTCCAATCATCTGTTCTGCTCTGCTTGCGGACGGCTCGGCTCGTGTGGTCTGGCTCCACCGATCAGTGATTAGGGTGTGGATTGCCGAGGGTCCCCAGAAGACAGCTGCAAGAAAATCATTTGCAGTGATGCTCAGAAACGTGGCAGCGTTTCACTACAATACTGAGGTTATTGTGGATGAAAACAGTCAAATCGAGGTGGACGATTTCGGCCTTGTGTGTCGGACTTCTAATCTGGAAATACATGAAACAGCCTCCACTGTCTTAGAGCAGCAGAGGATTCAGCATATTGTTCCATTTCACCTCTGGTCGACCTTTTCTTCCCACCGTGAGATCCTCTAATTTGATATTTGCCATAGATGTAGGAGCAGTGTTCAGGGTTACAGAGCATCTCCGACACACAGGCGCCACGCTCGGCTGCAATATTACATGTTTCTTGAATTGTGCAGCTTTATGATAATTATATTGACAGTACAAAGGGGGATGCATAAAGGTGCATTTCAGTGCCTTCACCTATTATTTATCTGCACCGTCTCACTCTGTGTATCTAGTCATAAGCTCTACTAAGCTTCTCAAGGTTATTTGGAATTTCCTGCATGGATGGTTTTCCGTCATTGGGCTTAATATCAGCGGCTCCAAATGAAATACTTAACCTCTCAGGTGCACTTGTTTCAGATTACGCGAGCTACAAGGTTGCTAACCTTGAGCGGAGCGCCGCCTCAGGCATCACAGGCGTCTCATTGTGTCTGTCAATCGCTGGCAGGTGATGGACACTGCTGTGTTTATTTCATTGATTTAAAATCGTTGACCTCATCTTATTACTGCCAGTCAAACAGGCGCAGGGAGATCCTGTGGTCAACAGTTTGCAACTTGACGCCGCCTTTTTCATGACACACACTTCTTTTTGCTGACAGTGTAGTGAATCCACGTGTGTTGCAGATAATATCATATGTAGTAATACTTGCATTGCTCATGACTGTTCATCATTTCCCTGTTGGCTCATATTACAGAACAGTTTACAGTGAGGAGTTAGGAGTGAGTTCAAACTGGCCTGTTGCACTTACTGTAGATTTTGAAGCGGAACGGGTCATCAGTTATTTTAACAGTTGCAGAATGTTTTTTAATTTGGTAAAACGTAAGTGATCGTGGTAAGTAAACATAGTAATAAGTATTTATAAGTAATCTTATTATGAATTAACAACTTTAAATGAGTTTTCCTCTCCTAATCTTTCGCTGCTCGATTTCTTTTTATACCACACTATATCTAGACCATAGTCACCAAAGATAGTTTGGAAATCCATTTACAGAAAGCATTGTGTATTTTTTTTTTTTTTTTTACTTTACCATGTGCTGAAATTTCCTGATAGCTAACATGTGCTGCTGTTTCCTCAGGACTCTAAACACACGGTCATTCATTTGATCTGAGTCCGGCAGCCGTGGTTTCATTCTGTGCAGAGGAGGGGGGAGGAGGGGGGTGGGGGTGAATTACATGTTAGTATGGATACCATGAAATGGCTTATTGATTACACCAGTGCGGGGTGATTAAAATTCATCGAAGGGGAGAGACACACAATGGCAGGCGTGGCGACAAATTGCTCGGCCAGACCTGTAAGACGGTACATAAACTGTACATTTCAATCAATCGTCGTCCAGCGCTGCTCATCCGTCAGCCGCCCGCCGCTTGTATTATACCTGACAGGTGGACGCTGTGTGTGTGTGTGTGTGTGTATGGATTCATGTACTGTATATTCACCATTGTGTGCACGTGGATGGGGGGTGCATGTTGTGAGAACCCTGCTGTGGAGAGATAAGACCTCTCTGCCTCAGCTCTGATAATGTCCAGCTGATGCTTATCTGTTAAAGCAGTCTATCATCAATAACCGGATTCAGATGGATTCGGGTGTCAGATCCTCGCTGGTTTGAATAATGGATTTAATTGTATTATACTGTGGACAAAGAAAGATTGTGTCAGAAGCTCGTGCCTGTTATCATCTGTTTGCCCAACAAACAATTCTTCAGTTTTCAACAGAGAAAAGTTTGAGTTCACAGTTATACTTTTCAACATTCGGTTAAAAAAATCTGCCAAAAGAAAATAATAAAAATAGAGCTGAAGCTGAAAAGAAGACTGTTGCTTAGGCTGAAGGTGAACAACACAGGTTGTGATAACAGTGATAATAATTAATGGACTCCTCACATGTTCAACATGTTTTTTGGCTGTAAACACAATATGTACATATCAGCACCTTATGAATCTGTTGTGGCTGTCAGAGTGAATAAAACCAAAACAATAAGCTCAAAGAAACTAAAACGCCACCTTTTTCACTTTCCACCTTCTTTTAAATTGTTCATATAAAAATATTGATCAGCAGCTTTAAAGATGCAAACAATGAACTTTCTCTCTAAAACAACCCCGCAGAGTCTTTTAATGACGAGCTAGTTTCCTCCTGATGCTCCTGTTGCCTCTCACAGCACAAATGTTTTCTTTCAAGTAAATGTTATTTTGAGGAACCGAAAAGAGCTGATTTCTGAAAGACCAGACAGACACACACCATCTGTGATTTCACATCACTCAAAGTCAGACCTGAATGGCTCATTTGGTATTTTTGAAAAAGTAAAGCCTCCTTCCAGTCGGTGCTGACTGACTCTGACTCGAATCTTTCATGTGGATCTTTGCATCGGTGTCAGCAAATTTCACATGTATTTCACTTCCCTCCTGGCTGAAGTTCCCTTGGGCAAAGAGAGGAATCCCCAGCCGCCCCAGTGAAGCTGGCCAGACGTTTATGGACATCTCTCCTCACGCCTGCATGTGAATGTGTTTACTTCACATCACGTCTTCGTCTCTGTGCCTGAAGTGTAATTGTTCTAAGTCAATTTGCATTGATAACTAACACCCACACACCCACCTGCTTATAGACAAACCCCTCAGCCAAATACGTTGTAATGATAGAGCAGATAAGACACACAAGACTTATGAGAGCAGCCTTCACTATGCATCATACTGCATGATGCATAGTTTTCCACAGCAGCAGGCGGTGAAGTGATTCATCATTCAGTCTGCCCGTCTTTAATAAACAACCACCGAGCTCACATGAAGAGAAACGTATTCTGCGTCTTCTCTGAGGCTGCGGCCGTTTGCTCCGATTCCCCGGCGGTCAAGGTCAAACACAGTGACTCGGAGACTCGGAGCGGCAGAAATTGATCAGTCTCTATTCATTGTATTTACTGTGCTGCTTTTCAGCGATTTGATTGCCACAGATCAATCCGTCTGCACCTTGAGTCGAGGTCACAGAATTTGTGCATGCGACTGTATTGTGGCCAAATGGATCTGAAATTGATATTGATCTCCTGGTTTGCCCAAAAGTAGACATTATTCATTCAATAAGAAAGTAGAAAATACAGCAGAGGGTGAGCAGAGGTGAGGTATGCCAGTTCAGGGTGTGAGCTTTATCCAGGACTGCAAAGAAAAATCTCTGTGGAGTTTAATGATATCAGCCAAAAAGACGCAGTCGTTGTTGCCACGTAGGAGGACGATGCACTGACCGACTCCGCTCCCTGGAGACTTGGCCAAGATATTATCAGGATGATTTCGTGTAGTCTGAATCTGACATTAGTGTCAGTTTGGATTGAGAGTTCACTGTGGAATGTTAAACTTTGATAACAAAACTGCAGCATTAGATGGATGTATTGTCCTTTTCAATCTTGCTTTAACTGCAAAGTGGCTGTTAGTGTTCTTATCAGATTAATGGGAACAAAGGTCATATCTGTCTTTTACAAAGACAAATGCTGTCATGAGGAAAGTCTCGTTTTGTCTGACAAATTGGAGTTTTTTTGTACCCAAATTATAATTAGTATGCAGGCAAGACTTAAAGTTAGGACAGGTGGTCCCTTAGTTGGGCGCCACCTACTGTAAGTAGATACACAATGATGAGGAAACACCAGAGTAAGACAAACAAACAAGGCGCCCAA
This sequence comes from Holacanthus passer, assembly GCA_025331565.1. Classification (NCBI taxonomy): domain Eukaryota; kingdom Metazoa; phylum Chordata; class Actinopteri; family Pomacanthidae; genus Holacanthus; species Holacanthus passer. The sequence continues at coordinate 2,397,332 of JAFREQ010000070.1, read as the reverse complement.
ATCATCACACCCTCTCTTCACACACAGTCAACACTCACTCTCAAATACACACATGCATGAAAACTGCAACCACCTCACTGTCTTGTAGTTTAAAACATAGCGGTTATGGCTTCTGTTGTGTGTTTTGCGTGGAGCACATGTTATTTTTACATTCACATGACAGAGCGCAGCGGTTCAGCCCACTGACAGTTCACGCGGTTGTGACTTAATCTTTGGCCTCATGGAAAGAAGCAGTCCTTAAAATCCCGTCTGTACATGCTGCAGTAGTCGGACAGCGCCTGTAATTAAGGGATCCATTTTTAACAGAAGTGCTTCAGCGTGCAGAAAGAGGAAGTCATTGTCCCCTCAGTCTCATGCATTAACAATGAAAGCCATCTCAGTGATAGGAAAGGAAAGGCGCCATTCTGAAGAATGAAATATCCGACCCATTTCTGTCGCAGTCAGCTGATGAGTTCCCTCTGCGCTTACAGGCCGGCCAGAAATACTCTATAGGATGTAAATGCAGCTCTTTAGGGGTGCGTTCAAGTGCGTGCTCACAGCTGATTGGGCAGCTCGGAATCAAACTCTGATTATGTGGAAAGGCTTTGTAACTGTACTGCTTCTTCTGTTATTCTGTAGAAATGTCCGCTTGTATGTTCAATCCAGCCTCATTTTAAAATAATCTGAACACTTCTTCCATCACTGGCTCAAACAAAAGTTGCATGAAAATTGACGTGGACTTTTAGTCAGAATCTGATTTTTATCTAATTTTCATCTTCTATCTAATCATTCTGTTTTGGATATGATCCGAAGTCTGTTTCCTCCACAAGCAAATAGATCAAATAATAAGTGAACAGTCTTCTTTTTGCTGGTGTTTCCGAGCCATTACCATACGGCCCAGTTTGCTTGTGCTTCTCCCTTTGGTCGCACTGAAATTACACCATGATAAATAGTGTCTCCTTGGCACAATATTAAACGTGTCCTTTGCTCTAATAGTGAGATCTCTAGTGGCGACTCCCCCCCCAGTGATGATGGACTGTCTCGGCTCCAAACCACTTGCCATCCATCCACATCCTGAAAAGTGGTTTGGCTTAATGTCTCTCAGCATTTCTGTGATGTGGCCAAATTGCGGTGCAGCGAAGGTGATAAAGCAGAATCTGCCCGGTCGTTGTCGTTGTAATCTTTGTATCTCCTAAATAGTGTGAATGTTGATAAAAGAGTATTTGCAGATGCGTGCCAGGCAGCTTCTAACACGCTATAGGCAGAAGTGCAAAGACAAAACGCTGTTATATAGAGGACATGCAGTCCAGATTTCCATCATAATGTTCACCCAGGCTGCAGGACATTGGGAGTTTGCTGCCATGCAATGAACCAGAGCATCAATATACCTGTAATACTGCACAGACTAAAATGTAAGCACACAGCACGACACATCCGCTGACTGGATGCAGCGACCAAAATAACCACCGGACACCGACAGCCATCCCACAGGGTTAATAATGGCTGTGTCTCTGCACCCCTTGGCTTAAAAATATAATGTCTGCGCGCCGGGGTGATGCTGAAGCTTGTGTTGTGCCAAACACCGGCGTGCCATTATCACTGCTTCCAGAGTGGCAGCGAGGCGGAGACATTTAGCAGGGTGTCAAACTCGCTGGGGTCCTCCATCAAACAGCAGCGACCAGAATAAAGGCTCTGTCAGAAATACTGACAGCTGTAATATTTCACCTGGCCCTGGAAGCCATTCCATCAGCCAAAACACAGACACAGAGAAATATTTCTTCTCTTTAGCCCCCCCCTCGGATGAATATATATGAATATTTTTTGGGGTTATTGCTTACATAGTTGTTGTCATTGTTGGTAATGCAGAGAAAGTAAGGAGAGCAGTTTTCTTTAAGGCTATGGTCACATGCACGGAGTCATTTCAACATGGATGAACATGGATATGAATTTTACCTCAGCAGGTGACGGTCACCTGTACTTTGCACGAGTGATCGCACCCTTCTGCCGCCTTTGAGGACGTTTGGAGTCTCATTTAGCTGCAGAATAGATATGTTTTCTCATTAAGTTGAGTATTTTTCTCTTCCATTTTTATTCATTACACCTGCTCTGATAAACTATTTTCAATTTTGTCTAAGTGTGTCTGGCAAAAGAGCTTCAGTTGTGGATGTTATCCACAGAAGTGCAGTTTTTGCAATTGCACAATTAAGGGAAGTTTAGAAGGAACTTTCACATAATTTATATCATCTGCACAGAGATACAAGGGCACGACTGCAATTTTTAATCAATGTAAGTAAGTCATACATTCACATTAATGTCACGTTTTTCAACTGAATAGATTTATGGCCCAGCTGCAGTTATTCGGAAAAGGACAGTTGCACCTTAGGCATCACTTACTCTAATTTCTGGTTTGAATATCACCTTTCAACACATTTAATTGCGACGCTGCTGGTCTCCCTTCTGAAGAGGCAGTGTGAGAATCCTGTGGCAGGAGGGAGATGTCACAGATAAGGTCATAGATCATTTTTAATTGATGTCACTCCTCAAGACCTGGAGACTGTAGCCGACCATTTTTCTCAATATATATTGAATTGTCCACAGTTGCAGTGAGTGTTTTATGATTGCTTGTCGCGCAGTATATGTATGCAGAGCACTGACTGACCGCTGAAACCGCAAGTGCACAGTATTGACCCTGTGTACATCAATACTAATGCATGCAACATGTATGCTACCAATCTGTCAGTGTTCTGTCAATATTTATGGCTTCATGGATCCCGCTGCCATCAAAATGCGACGAGGACTGAAACCATAATCTGTCATTTGACACTGTCGTGCTGATGGCAGCTAATGGCTGCTGAAGACCAGACACTGATTGAGTGGACCAGGGGAAGCCGGGAGCTTATTCATATGCCACTTCCTCTTTGTATGACATTAATAGAATAGTATGGCAAGGCGAGTTTATTTGTACAGAGCCTTGCAGCAACAAGGCAAATCAGAATGATTTCAAAAGGTATTAAAACCAAATATAACCGTTCACATGCGTGATGATGAATTTTCCTGCACCTGGTTTCATGATATTCCACTGACTGATGGCTGGTGGTGGTAACACGCACCAGTAAAGGCAGTGAAGAAGACGGCTAGCGAGAAACACAGATGTCAAATCTGCACTCACTGTTTGTTAGAACTCAAGGATTCACAAAATGTGTAAAGGCTTTGTTAGAACAGGTCTGAACCCAGCACAACTCTTGAGTCCCGGCCAGTGAAATAAGTTTACTCGAAAATGTGCAAAAGTCAAAACCAGGCAGTCAGAGGAGATGAGGCAAGTTTATCTGGTGAGGGATCAGGCTGGAGAGTCCAAGAGGTAGGTGGACACAGGTAACAGGCGAAACTCAGGCAGGCAGAGAAAATGCTTCCAACACTAAGGCAGAAGCACAATAGACGATCTGTTGGGAAATGAATGGACGTTTGCAGGTTCATGTGCTGCTGGGCTGATGGAGGAGTGGGAGGCAGCGTGCAGGTGGGCGGAGAGGTCAGCTGATGAGGAATGGCAGGAACACCGGGGTCAGTGCAGGGCAGGTAGGAGTGTCAGGATCTGAAATGACAGGAGGGTTAGTACACGGAGGACAAACAGCAGACAAGGACAGTGTGAGAGCGGGGACTGGCTGACATTGAGACAAAATGCACTCACTAAGAAACGCTGAATGTAAATGTAACTTTGGTCTCTGTAATAATTTCTCCTGTCTGTACTGGCCCTGATACCTTACTGGAAAAGTTGTGACATCACTTGAGTCAATGCAGCCGACGTCTCTCAGCTCCATCTGATCATAACATTTCTCCACACATGCAACAGTTGGAGTTTCCCTTTAAAGCAACTACAATTATGGTGATCTCATTAGTTTTTGTAGGTCAGAAATTGAGACTGTTAAAAACTCTTTGTGGTAGGTTCAAGGTATCAAACATTAGCATTAGCACAGTGACTCGACTGTGTCTGGAAGCATTGGCTGACATGTCGCCCAGGTGCACGAGGATAAAGTGTTGCTGCGTTTTCACTACAGCAATTAAACAGGTAAAGAGGGAATACAGACAACAGATGGAGTCCAAGCTCGCCTGCATCACCCGAGGCACTTTTAGCAAACTATTACAGACTTCAAGGACAAGAAACAAGAAATCTCAAACCACCCTCTCAGACGCACCCCTCATGTCCTGCCCTCTCCCACCTCTGACGATCAGCCCCTCCAACCACCGCCACCGCCCTCAGGCACAGTGGTGGAGTCGGTGGACAGTTTCAAATATGTGGGAGCTAACATCCGCAAGGAGTTGACATGAGCACCACCACTGTCTTGACAAAGGCTCAACAGCATGTGCACGACATCGGGTGCACGAAGATATTTGGTCTGAGACACCAGATCCTCAGAGATTTCCACCGTGGCACCGCAGAGAGTCTGCTGACAGGCTGCTTCATCACCTGCTACAACAGCTGCACCGGCATCGACCGTGAGGCTGTGATGAAGGTGGGTGGGGGTCACGTGTGAGCCGCCCACCCCGCAGGAGCCGTGCACCTCAGGAAGCCCCTGAGGGTCATTAAGGACCCGGCTCACCCACACAACAGCCCGTTGTCCCTGCTGCCCTCGAGGAGGAGACGCAGGACTCTCAAATCACTTCCCGGCAGACTGAGAACAGCCGTTTTCCTCAGGCCGTAAGACGACTTAACCATCTGTGCAAAATCCCATTAATGATTGTATAAGCGCCTTTTATACCTCTCATTGCTGTTTACCTTTTATGTGCATCCATGTTCTGCTACTATAGTTATTGCTTTTTATCCATTTTATGGCTTCGCACCTTTTATTACTCTTTTACCCTTTATTGGTATTATAGTCTGTTTTTAAATTTATACGCCTTCTAAATATGTATTTACTGTTTTCTGCACTTGGAGCCTCCCAGCAGAAGAATCTCACTCTTATTCTACTTGTAACCAGAGTGACAATAAATACCTTGAGTGTGGAGTCTTTCATCCATCAGACCAGCAGCCTGGCAGACTATTACCGCTCTACCTCCGGCTTCCTTTACTAATTAAAAAGCCTCAGTAATTGAACTTTCTATTTTCACCTGAGCTCCTCATATGTTGGCGCTGGCAGGAGTTAAAGGGTAAAATAAAATAAAACACATCTGTCGCAGCTGCTGCACCTTTGTTTAATGGGAGTGTGACAGTGTAATGAGGTCAGGAGAACTTATGGTGGCTGATAGAGGAGGGAAGCTGTGCTGTTTGTCCATGTTTCTCTGTGATGATGAGAAAGGACGGTGGAGGTGTTTGGTGTTATTTGGTGAACGCCCGTGTGCTACCTTGTTTGTACATGTGCAGGCACGGCGTGACATCTCCGCCTGCTTCCTCACATCGCTTCCACCGCACAGCCAAATGATGGATAGGCAGGTCAGCGTTTGAAGAGGCGCTGCCGGCTCACGCTCCTTCCCACTCACCTGACTGATTCATGGTGACGTAACGCGGAGATTTGCAGGCGGCGCGTGGACGTTTCAGAGACGATCCCCAGCTTAAGAGGAGAATTGCATTAGGAAAAAGATTAATTCAATTCAATCCGGAGAAAAACGTTTGCAGGAAAACAAATCATTGATCTTCCCAAGAGCAAAGAGAGGATCGTTCTTTAGGAGTTTTGTCTGAGAAATGGTGTATTGTTTACCAGCAGTGCATGGTTCATTAAATGTGCAAAATCCTACTCTGCTTCTGACAAATGCTCTCTGCAACCATCACACACTCTGCATGTTTGCTGTGGTGTGTGTGGGGTCACTGCATGCGTGAGAGAACCTGTGCAGCTGAAAATCTCTGCGCCCTTGTTTGTCTTTTCAAGACATGATATAGGCTCATTGGTTAAAATGTCAAGAGCATCAGTCTCCAGAGATAGTAAAGCCATGCTGTGCTTTTTAGGACAAGGGCACCTTTATCAGGATTTGTATTCTGCATTCAAAGAGATTGGCCCTAATCAAATGACATCATTGAGACGTTTCTGTCCTCCCCCGTCCCCTCCTGGTCTCAACATCGTCCCGCTCATGTCTGCAGCAGAACACAACACGGGAGTTCAAGACAGTTCAGAGGGAATGAGAAGAAACGGACAAATTTGTTTCTGTTAGACATTCAAACCAATAATTAAGTTTTATTGAGTTACTGTCAAATGTTCTGTGAGAAAAAAAAAAAAGACAGAAAATGTGCCGTTGAGAGTAAACAAGCTTTAAAATTGTCTATTGGCTTTTTGCATTTGACTTTCAAATATGTTACCATTTCTACTCATAACATAGAAATGAATTCTGTAAATGGAAATGTAAGTTTGCATTTTAATAGTAGCGGGGTTATTTCAGCTGGCTTTCTGAAAATGGTCCAAACCAGATGTAGGTATGTTACATCTGATTGGTCGCATTTGTATCTAAAGGCCTCAACCCAGCAGCTTCGTGACCGAGTTTCTCAACAACTCTGATGTGCACAGCTTGAACTTTACTCTTACTGTTACTGTTTTTCTTTATTTATTCTGTATCTCTGTTGTTCATTACTATGCACACCATTGCACTGACTCATCACAGCTGACCTTGATCTTTTGGACTAGTATTGAATGGCCATATTCTATGAGCATCTTCAGACTGCATCTTAAGCTCCACCCGTCAAATGCAAAAAAGACAAATTGCAAATATAGTTTATAGTAGGTGAAGTTAGACAAGCAGACTCAACAGAATCAAACTGAGTTAACGTTTACATTATTTCTCATCCCAAACTCACCATCGTGGTTCCCAGGTATACAGCATGTAGCCCTGTACTCTGGTGAAGCTCGACTAGTAGAGCCAACACACGCTGGTGCTGTGTGATGTGCATCATGACAGATCCCTATTATTTCCTATATAAACCTACATTCAGTGTTGGCAAGGTGCACAGGACAGGTGGACAGAACATGCCATTTTCCTATTTTCCAGTGTCGATGCCCCAGAAAAGGAGCACAGCCCCTCCCTCCCTCGCTCTCTTGACTGATCATACCTTCACTGCCTTTGCTTGTCAGGTGATACTTCTCCCCTGTGGTCGTCTAACTATAATAAAAAAAGGAAGAGAAAGGCCGTGATGAGAGAGAAAAATACGTTGACCTTTACGTCCTGCAATCTTTGCAATATAAAGATAATTTTAAAAGTGCTTCAGTACAGAACTCTAAAGTCAGTTTGTACATTACTTACTGTGTGTGAGCAATAAGATCCTGTGTTTCTGTGCTTCCTGTTTCTGTTCAAATCGTACGATGTGATTCTGCAGCAGAACGGTGTGTTTGTGTTCAGTGTATCACTCATATAGGCGATGAAGTAACTATGCATTGACTTCATCAAGCAAAACACGTCAAAGCTAGTACTTATAAACAATCCAGTGTTTGCTGAGCTTCAGGTCTCTGGGTGAAGAACAACATCACCTTCAGCCAACCACCCATTGTATTAAATGCATATATGCTCCATGCAATTAAAGAAGGAACACGCTGGACAGTAGTTATAATATTCACTAATACAGTGTCGTCTCTACTGGTCCTTGTCCCTTTAACCTCTGTTTGATGAAGGTTAAGCAGCAGGCTGTGCGACAGAGATGAGTCAAACACTGTTATTGTCTCCCATTAATCCTCCTTTAATCCGGCTGATATTTATATTGCAACACTCCACACATATGTGCCTCCATACACAGTCTGATCATGATGAGAAGCGTTAATCCTCAATATATAAACTTGGCTGTACAGTGGGGAATAAAGTAGCTGAGACTGTGACACACAGTTTGTCACAGGTTTGAAGTCAGGACAGAGAGGCAGAGGGCTGCACAGAGGCCGGACCAGCACACTGTAACAACAGCTCTGACAGTCCACGCATGAGGCCGGAGCTCCACACAGTCACTGTAGCTGTCTGACAACGTGCACGCACACACACACACACACACACACACGCACACACACACGCACAGGTGTCCACTGCTTCCTACCTGAGATCTACGGAGATCAAGCACGTAACAAAGCAGCGCAGTGATATCATAAACCTTAACTGTAAAATTTAAATTTCCCTCTGAAATCCATCGGCCTCTAGACAAACACATATTTACCTGCTGACAGACACCTGAGCAGAATCACTGCATCATCTTAAAAAGAAAACGTGTCCACAGTGTGTGTTATTCAGGACTGCGTGAAAAACTGAGGCTGGAAAAATCAACAAATCTGTTCACTTAGCAAAATGTTTTAGTGGAGAATATATCTGGTTCTGAGTTTAGTGACTTAACAGTAACTATAAGGAAAAGGAAAGCTTTGTTCGTGACTGATTCAAACAACAAACCGACTAAATGAAAATTTAAAAACTTTAAATTGCATTGATGACATTTGTCCTCTCAGTCCCGTTGCTCTGTTATTTTCCAATAAATTCGTTTTCCCTCCTTCTTTTTCTGACGAGGGTTGGAAGCGTTCACAGATCACCAAACACAATAACATTATCTAGATTACTTCTGTTTCTGTCGAGACGCTGCTGCATCTCCAACACGGACTCTGGGCCACCTCTCGCACAGTGCTTCTCCTCTCGGCGTCAGCTTCTCGACTAAAGCTTTTAGTTTACAGCATGTTGTCAGTATTCTGTTGTTGTTAACAATAAGCATAAGCCATTTGCCTGGGCTGCTAAGAAAGACAGGATCAACACACACCTATTATCACTCCCCACCCCGTTGTTAGGTGACTTTTCTATTTCGAATTCCCGACTCTAACTCACAGTTGCTTTTGTATGTATGCATGTTTTTCCTGATGTCAACAAATCCCGTGTATAGTTTCTCAAATTTCCTTGAACAACAAGTCATTGCAGTGTTTGACAAATGTCGCTCAAAGAGGAGTAAATGGTGCTTTTGTTGGGGACTATTTTCAGCAGCGCATTCATGAACATTTGGTGCTCTAGCAAGTAATTACAACAGCCGGAAGGTGTATGTGGGATTGACTCAGACTAACCACATGTTATGGTAATGATGGTGTCAGCTAGTAGATATTAAAGAGAGCAGCACTCAGAATAGCAGCAAGCCAATATGAAGGTCTGCTGGAAAATGAGTTCTGCAAATACTTATTGTTTCTGCAACCAGCTTGGAAAACAGCAGTGACTGAAAAGTGTGTGGTGTGGGTGGAAAACAGACTCTTGTCTTTTCTCGTCTTGACTGGTCGTTTCTGTATGAGACGCGGGTGTTGGCAGCCACTGTTTTAAGGCCCGCGCTGCTGGTTTGTCTCCTACAGTGTGTGCTATGTCTCAAAAGCCCTCTAATAGACACCAGCTCTTTGTCTCTGATCAAAACAACACCGAGCTCCAGTCAATAGATGGTTGTTGCACATCCAGCTCCCCAGAGCATTACCTGCTGCGCTTCCTGTAAACACTGAGTCACATTCAGGTGAGGTCAGAGAGCAGATCACACATCCTGTGCTATTGCTTTCTCTTTACAGCTAACTCGATCACCACACACACACACACACACACACACACCTGCTGTTTTCTCCACGGTGTCGGCAGCCATCAGTTTCCCAGCCACGAATGAGGAATGGGCGATGTGGCTCACCTCGAAGACATCCAAGGCCGAACCCCTCCCCTCCAATCCTTCTCCTCGCAGCCTCCAATGTATTTATTAAATGTCAAGCAGCCAAATAGCTCTTTTCCTGCTGTAGAGAGTTCTCAGAATGGGACGTTAGGGTTGCGACGGCGAGGCAGGCAGCTCTAACCTGGATGGATGAGCACCCGGGACACAGCCTGTAATTTAGATTTCATTACGATAGCGGCGCAGGTACAGTAGAAGGCGAGAGGTGGTTTGGTGAGGAGGAAGATGGTGGCGTGAGATGGTGGGGAGCTGTGATGGATCACCAGGGACGGTGCTGCACGGTGCTAAGGGAGGAGATGGTTGTGGCAGATAGTAATTGACAGGACGGGAATAAAAAGTGGGCGAAAAAGAACTCAGGTGAGCTGGTTTATCGAGGCTCAAAGACGGAGACTGTCTTTGTTCTAAGAGGGTTGAAGTGTGATCGGTTAGAGTGGATCAAAGGACGGACGCTCATGAAAATGGATGGAGAGGACGGGGCCGAAGAGGTTTGTGAAACGCAGCGCTGGTGAAGATGACCATTAGGGAGGAGGCTGTGTTCAGTGGCTGCTTTTATGTCCTTGCAGAACACGAGTTACATCATCTTTTCTGTGTCTCTTTGGCCTTAAAAGTCAGAGCGGCGGGATGAGCGTAATTCCCCCAGATAAAAGCTGAAAACTGGTCAAAGCATGCCAATGTTCCAAATGGGTATTTAATAAGCTATGCAAAATAAGTGGAGCGAACAGCGAGCAGCATGCATTGCAATCCTATTAAAACTTTGCCACCTCTCAGCTCTTTCCTCTGATCTGTCGAGCTGCAAACCCGAAGCTTGCTCCCAGATGTAATTTTTTTCAGATGCTAAAGGTGATGTCATCTCCTGCAGCCAGCTGTTAATTAGATGTAGTTAAGCTGTCCACTCTTCCGCAGCCTTATCAGCTAAATTGTCTCATTAATGAGATTCAACTTTCTATAAAATTTAGTCTTGACATTTTAAAGTGCTTTTTTGATGAATCTCTATTTCTAATATCGCGAGCTGATCAGTTGCATCTTTAAAGACATGTTCAAAACATCCTTTAATTTCATGTTTAATTCAGGCTGGATTGTTTCAGTTATTAAGTGATGATTCGAAAAAACTTTGTGAAATGTCATTTTTGGAATTAGCTGATAAAAATTGATTATTAACTTCCATCTCCAAAATGTCTCCAAAATGCCAAACTGCTGATTTCAGTGTGATCAACATGCTTTTTGAGAGGATCTGAATGATTTTTTAAAAGGTTTCTTTTTTTAGGATTTTTGGTTCTAAAAAGAATAGACCAGATGATTTGCAGTCCTATTTTAATATGTGGTAAAAGACAACTACATTTGAAATAATCACCAGTTTATTCATTCCACTTTTTAACCTCATGCAGGTTTGACATTTTTTCAAGATAAAGAATTCATTCAAACATGTTGTTTTAATAAGGAAGGACAGTCTGGGACACTTTTGTGTTATCTGCAAAAACAACATGCTGTGGTTTTAAGAAGGTTTTTGTGCTGGATAATAAGTTAACTGACACATCATCACCTTTGAAGTTGTTATTATTAGCAAACAGCTGCTGATTCACACATCCAGCAGCGACAGAGTGACCTTTGGTTTGGAGTCCTGTTTGTGGCCACCTGCTGAATATAAATCCAACATCCTCTTTCTCTCAGCTCTGTGTTTGGTCTCCACCTGCTCCTGAGGACAATATCTGGCTGTTTAGCTGCTGAATGCTCCACAATGTGAACTAGCTAGTTGCCATCTGTGTCCGTCAGCGGCTCAGGACTGAGCAGGTGGTGTACAGTGGAGTTTTCTCTGAAAACAGCTCATTTGAAATGTTGCTGTTATAAACATATCGATGGCCAGTTCAGCTTTGGTCAGAGCTGAAGCTGAACTAAATATTAAGCATGTAGCTTGATATTTCTGTCAGTGTTTGCATGTCAATCTGTGTGAAATGAAAAACAGACACCTGCACCAACTGTCGCTTCAGCGCTTACAGCCTCGCAAATGAAATCAGAAAGTGCAAATGACTCAACACTGCTTCCTCTACTATCACAGGCTGAACTACAGTTACAATGCACACTATCTTTTTATTTTCCCTCATAGCCTATCAGAGCCTAGCAATCAGCGAGATCTTCTCTTGATGGCAGTGTGATGACAATGAATAGCTAAAATGCTGAATCTCACAGGTAAAACATGAGGCTTGAGAGGAACATTGCTGCTTCATCATAAACTGACTTTGTGTGATTTGAAGTTGTTTCCCATCAAGAGGCAGTTTGGGGCTTGATGGCATCAGCTGGTCTGATTGCACAAACAGTTCTGTGCAAAGAGGAACCTCTTGCTGCTGTAATTAGGAACCATCTAGAGCGTAGTGGTGATTTAAAAATCACTTGTCCAGGCTTCCATCAGGTCACGAGCCAATCACACAGTTCAATTCAAACTGTAATTCACAAGCAAATGTAACACGCCGTATATATTTAAAGACAGATCCCTGGCTGAAGTTTAAATCACAGTGTTTCACCATTAGCCAACATTTATTCCTCATTTGCGCAGCGATGCTTAAAACACGACAGCTGCTCGACTTTCAGACGTGTGCCAAAGTGTCTGGACCCTTTAATGCATCCTTTTCCTTTGACGCGGGCCCTCATCGCTCCGCACCGAGAGCAACCTGATTGAAGGCAAATGGATCAATATAACAATCCTTCAGCACCTCTTCTCCACACTCGTCTGCCGAGCATCCAGATAGAGCTCTGTTGGGGAGAGGTGATAGCATCTAACATGCGGCTAACAATCCTGACTCTGAGAGAGACTGCAGCTCTGGCCTGCAGTCGACTGAATGGCTATCCATCAGGACGCTTATTTTCTCCACATCAGCTCTGCCGCTCTCCTCCCACACAGCGCTGAGAGAGATTTGGCAGTGTAGCATGTGGTCTCTCCGTCGTTCTCTCTCCCCGTTCATCATTGTTTTTCTGTCTCCTCTCTCGTTTCCTCCCGTCCCTTTCTTCTCTCCCTCTCTGTCAAACCACTATGAAGCTTGAAAGGGATTCCCCTCAGTTCTGCGTCTTAATCCTGTCGTCTGCTCCATTTTAGATTTTGTTTCTTTTTGTTTTGACATAAATGGCTGAATGCAATAGTGTGCAATGTTGATTTCACACTACAAATCGCTCTCTTCCTACGAAAGCAATTTTTCTTTTTTTCAAATTCAAAACCAGATGAAAAAACAAATACTCCCAGCGTGTACAATACAGTAACAACAATGCAACCGAGTGGAAAACAGAACACCGCCAATTTAACTCTGAATATTTATTTATACCTTTTCTGTGTGTGTAGTGCAGAGCGGCTACGACTGTGTGTCATTGTGTAATCCTGTGTTGTATAATGACAATATAGCTGAGCCTTGAACCTTGACATGAACAAATGATGGTGCACATAAATAACACAGTCGACGAGAGTGAATCAAAAATGCAAAAACAAAAAAAAAAACGGTCCATGTAAAAATCCTCGAGGGAATGTTTTTATCTCTTAGAGAAAATGATGTTGAAGATGAGATGGGATGTTTTGCCAACACAGGCCGGCCGACACGCGCGTCTGATGAGATACACTACATGAGCAACGACAGGTATTCTCACCTTGAATCTTAATATCATGGCCAGTGTGGAGATGACTGAACGTCCCAAACATGCTCAATGCACTTGCCACATTTGTAGTTTCCAACGGCGGGTGAAGAAGAAGAGACGTGACGGGTGCACGTCTCAGATTGAACCGCCGTGTTTTTCTGAACACGTGTAAAGAGAGGTTTTAGTTTTGGATCAGACTGGATGGAAACACTAGTGTTTGTTAATAATTCAGCAGAGTTCTGATCCTTGGGCAGAATATTTAACACATCACATCATTTTATCTGTAGGAGCTTTTAGGCCACCAGACTATAAACTGTATTATCAACTCCTGGCCGCATCAGCTCGCTCTCTTTGTGTCGCCTGCGAAGAAAAGATAGTGATGTCTGTAGCGTGACCGGCGCAGAGTTTATCCGTGTTGCAGATTCTCTTTGCTCGGTGGAATTGACTAATGGGCAGGCGTTTAATAAGAGATGTGGGGTAGAAGCTATTCCCCCGTAATATTGTGTTCTGGTTGGTGGGTTTGCGATTTAATTCAGTATGCAGCTGATTTTCCACTGTGTGTAACCATGCGTCCAGAAAACTAATGCTCCTCTCAGCAAACTCCAAACTCATAGAACAACAGTAGAATATGACCTGATGAAGACGCAATGTCAAAGTGTCTCGTTTGTGCTTAACAGTCTTTTTGAGATCATCTATTCAGTGTGAGGGCACCTTTGTTTACTGAATTCAGACGTTCAATATTTTTTTTGTTTTTACATTCGTCCCCAATCTTTGTTTCTCAAACATTTACATTACTCTCAGATCGTATTGACTTTCTTTCATGTTAAAGAACTTTTGGATACTTTCAAGTAGTAATTAGCTTTTTACCTTATATGTGGTTTATGCCATTTTAAAACTGTGAAATAATAAGTAATAACACTGAACCTTGAGGAACCCCACAAGCAGCCTTCAATAATTTTGTAATTCATATTATTTATCTGAGCATATTGATGCCTAGTTTCCAGGTAGATAATTAGCCTCTAGTGCCATATCTTCTCTTATTATTTAAGCATTAAGTCATCAGTAGAGTCAAATAATAATAATAAATTAAGACATATCCCAAATGTAACTTCATCATTTTCTATTGCCGTTGATATTTCCACCACAAGCTCAATCAGTGCCCGTAAAACAACCAGTAAGCTGATTCGTCTTCAGCCTCTTAAACCACAGACTCGTTCCTGAAATGTCAACCGAATTAGCTGCAGTTCTTTTCACATGTACGTCTGCATCGAGTGGAAGAGGAGCGAAGGAGGAGATGAAGCATAAATTCATTGGGATGAACTCTTGAATAAATAAGCTGATGCTCAGTTTCCTGTTACTGGGTGGACTGATGTTCTGAACTGGTAGAAGGTTCCGGCTGCAGACACTGGCCCACTTAAGAGCCACTGGTGATTTTCTATCTGGGCTATCATCGATCCCAGGGCAGTTGCAAGTTAATGTTTGAGCGAGTTCCTGGTGGCTTAAAGTCAGCTGCAACACCGGTCCTCCTCCTCCTCCTCCTCCTCCTCTCTCTCTCTCTCTCTCTCTCTCTCTCTCTCTCCCTCTCCTCATTATCCCCAGTGGACAGAGTTAGCTACTCTAATTCTTTCCATGAAGAACATGCACACTTCTGCTGGCTCAACGACTCCTCAGAGGATTGTGTGGAGGATTGTATATGACTTTGGTTGTTAGAGTTTTTGCTCCAGCACAGAAGAGTCTTCACCAGAGTCTTGTGTGTGTCGGCCGTATCCATGTTGTTTATGCCCATTTAATTATGTTCATATTAACCCTTACCTGCCATTATTGTCCAAAACCAGGTGATAATCACACACATCTCACTCACGGTGTGAGTTTGCAGAGCTGCTGACCTGTGGGTCTGATGGAGTCGACCAGGAGAAAACAGGAAAACCACATTTGAATTAATTTTGCAGAATGGAAGCAAAATGTAACCCAATATCTCAAGATTTGATATTAACATGCAACTTGTATCTAAATTATATTACCTTGATATGAAAACTTGCACAGAAATGCAAGATATAAATACAAGCAGAACACATTGCAATCAGCTCCCCTGGTGATTGGATCTCACCCAGGTGTAAATGCAGCCTATACAGTTAAAGAGCTGAAGTTGAAAGGTCAATTATTTTTGTGTCACTGAGTAACTGGAGGTTCTTCCACTCAACAGAAAAGAGTATGCAGGTCTTTATTTTCAATATCATTTCTATCCATACACATCTCCTGTTTTCCTTCATAGCCTGATTAAGTGTGGAGGCCATTATTATTATTAGTATTATTATTATTATGAAATGATTATATAAGTTCCATAGGTTGAGGCCAGTGGGGTGCTGTGATGGACTGAGGCTCTGCCAGCGTGTTGCTTTGTTATTGTCTTTTCACCTTGCTCCTGAACATATCTGTCATTTTGCATCACTTAGCGTCACTTTCCTCCGGCTTTTCTCTTTTCGTTGCACTGCCTCTCAGCTCCAGCTTTTCTCTTTCTCTCATTCTTTCACTTGTCTGGCTGCAAACTGCTGAGGGAGCGCTCAACCTCTGGACAGTGGGACAGCCCACAGCCCTGGTGAACTTATCTGGACGTTGCGTGAAAAAGTCTCTGGTTTCATCAGATTTACTGATGCAAAAAAATCCTGAAAGCACATGTTTAAGAATATGTTCTTGTTGTATCCTTGATACAGCAAATGTAGATGAGATTCATCTTCTGCTTTCTGGTGTATTAGCAACTCAGTTTGTTAAAGTTGCCTCTGATAGATTCTAAGCTAAGTACATTTCCTGTTTGTGTTTTGTTTCCATGAGCAACATGTACTAATTCAGGAATTGGAAATTTCTGATTTCTGTTTATAGATTATGATTTTCACTGTTTTACTACATCACCTTACAGCAGATGAACTATCTCTGTGTCACACATTGTTTTCACTGTCTGTGTTAAAATCCAGAGCTGATGCCATCGTGCTGTGACATTGAAATGAATCAGGCTTTACCTAATCACCTTGGAGTCTGTCAGAATGGATATAATGAAACATCCTCATGTTCTGCATAACTCGTGTCAATGATTAGGACGACTTTACACAGTGCACGCTGCCTTGGCTTTTCTACTACTCTGAAACGCTGCACCCAATGTCAAAGAATGCCTGCGGGCTTTCAGGGCCCTTTACTCTGTAGCCAAACTCTGCCTGTGTTGATCCACGATGCACAGAATGCAGAAACAAGCTTTTGAGAGGCGAGAATGCTGAGTGTTTCAGCCCTGCCTTTGATCAGAGAGGGAGGGCTGGAGCTTCCCATTACCCACCTCCATGTGCAAAGACCCAGAGGCTGTATTGATTTTGAATAATGCTTTGTGTCTCCTCTAGCTGCATACATGCATAATTTATCTTCATTATGTGCAGAGGCATGTCTGGCTGTTTTTGCTTATGTTCCAAAGTCTGTTTGTTTTTGGTGGAAAATGTCGGGATTGTTGCGAGGCAGAGGGCAGACAGAGAAATGTGCGCTGTAAACGTCTTTTCACAGTCTTTATTTGGAGTTCTTGTTTGAAATGAATATGTTTAACAATTTAATATGATTTGTAATTTGTAAATAAATTGTTTGTTAAATGATTTGAAAAAGTCAGAGGTGAAACATGCCTCCTGTAAAGTTGGATTCACTGTGTCGCATTGAGAGCAATATATAGTTAAAGCCAATGAAAATGAAGTTTCACTGCATCATACTTTAAAGTATGAGGACGGCTTCATTGTTCCAGTCCAACAGTGTCTCGGTTGGACTCTCAGGACTTTCCAGGAGAATCGCTTCACTGTTGCTTTTGATGTTTTCATGGGATTTGTTCACGATAAGAAACTTGTCGCTTGTTGACAACAAGTAGGACTAATTTATGCAACATCCATCCTGTCTGTCTGCCGAGACTCATCACGCTGCTCTTACAAATAAGACCGAGCATCTACGTCAAGCTTCTCGCGGCTTTAACGAGCTCATTGCTGGTTGAAAATATAGGATGAGCCTCCTCAGCATTCAGCCGCACTGCAAGAATCTGCTGCAAGAGTATATTGTTATAATGATCGGTGAAATGTTGCTCTTTATTGATCCCTGTGGGAAATTCTAGCTTTTCACTTTCCTGCATCCACAGTTTGGTTCACAGTGTTTCAGCTGAGGACACTTGGGCGAGCTGGTTGTCTGTGGGTCCTTTACCTGAATGTGTTCCTCATAAAGACACACTCACATTGACAGTGGATGATAGTGGTGAAACATTTTGACTATTTGTCACTTTATTTGTGCACCAACAAGAGTTAATTGTGTTTTCAGCAGTGCCTGGGCTGTATCTAACGGATCTGCTGACAGAAATGTGGTCCTGAAAAGTCTTTTATGGACAAACGCAGTGGCTGATTTATGTGTGTCGCTCTGAAGTGACGTTACTGCAGCTGCACAGTTGAACTTAACATCTTTACTCTGACAGCAGAAGCACAGATGTCTGGGTCATTATTCGGCCTCAAACCACGAGAGAGAAACTGGCCATGATACAGGCTTTGGGAAAAATAACATTAATGCACAACTTCTGTCCAACCTTTACAGTGTGGATGTGAAAGTTCTGTGGAGGAATTAAACCCCAAATCATCAACCTTATGATTCACCGTGTTGTAATCAGAAGACACACATCATTTAACAAAATTCAGAAATGCACAATACTGTAAAGTGGAAACATGAGAAAGCACAAAGCTAACCAGAGCTAAATGAGATGTTGGCTCACCATGACATCATTTCATGGAGTTGAGGCTTTGTGGGTTTTGCATCTTTGATTTTCTTTTCTCCCCAAAGTCTCAGTTTGGTGTTGGAGCAGCATTACACCATTAGTACAAAAGATTACACTGTAAACAGAGTAGCTGTACTTTGTAATCTGCAGCGTTCCCCACTGATTCCACTGTACGAGCAATGTTCTGACTTGCACTTGAAAGTGAGTAGTGAAACTTTGGTTATCCATCACCTGCAGAAAACCTGCATCTCAGCAGGCGTCTGATTGAACTGAGTCTGAGAGTCTGAGCTGGTTTCGCCTTCCTCTCCCTCTGGGTGACACTCTCATTAGGGTTTCATTCAGCTCATCCGACACACCCCTTGATGATATCAACAAGCACAGTGGGATAACACAACAGTAATAAATGAATTACACTGGCTGCAGAATGAATGACGTCGCAATGTCAACAGCAGGGGGCCTCGGCGCTGTCTAATCTGAGCCCTGCTGCATAAAATTGAATTAATGAATTAATGTTTGTTGGATGGAGCACTTAGTGTTTCCTTGCAAAGATTTAAGCTGTGTGGACTGATTGAGAGCCAAATGCCACCATAATAAGCCTCACACTGCATTTATCCTGTCTAATGATATAATTACAGTTATTACTTTGATACGCGGCCACAGATTAGAACACATATTAGACAATCAAAGATATTAAAGTTATTATGTGTTGTACTATTTTGGGCTCGTTGCATCTCCTCCATTTCTCCTTACTCTGAACAATCACCGTGGTCTGAACTATAACCCTGAAATGCATTTTCTTTTGTTAACTTTGCAAAGGTTAAATGTGTTGTTTCCCCCGTTGAGCTGTATTTTACTTGAAGTGATTGTGAAATATTTTGCACAATTATCTCACTCAGCTCTCACTTAGTTCACTGTGTATCGTGATGAAAGGGGTTTCTGCCGGTCATGTGGTGTGTCTGATGTTTACGCACCCCAGGCAGATGGTTTGAAAAACCCAAATTGCGAAGCAAATCGACCATTTTGATGTCAGTATTCGTGGCACTGGGATCCTCAAATTGGTGCTGATATGCAAATAGTGAATGTAAAAAGAACTGCTGCTTTATGGATAGACTTCAAAACAGGGCTCGGTTTCTGTCTGCTCGTGCCAAACACACCAAGTAATATCTAAATCAATAGCTGGTTGATTAATGCATGTCATGCAATCGTCTAGGTTGCAAAGCTTTCAGTCGCTCTCCACATTTCAAAACAACTGTTTATGTTGGAAATAGTCCGAGCTTGAACTACTTTTGTAATAATTGTCAAAGCAAGGGAGCTTTTGAATTCCTGGGCCTTTCCTGCAATCATTTGGCCTTTAATGAAAGAGGAGAGCAATCAAAGAAATAAATCAGCAAGTGTGTGCAGTATGAGAGAGAGAGAGCGAGGAAATAACCACTCCTCTATCAACATTGTCCAGATTTATCAGCAATGATGGCTTCGCTCTGCTGTGAAGTCACAACTCAAACCCTTCAATCAGAATTACAGGTTCAAGCTTTCAGGAGACGAGAGAAGCCAAATCAGACATAATGGCTTCAGTGTTTGTGACTTTACATCAAGTGAAATTACTGAAAGAAAAGAAGTGAACATATAGAATTCCAAACAAGGAAAAGTTTGACTTTGCTATTTATTAGAGGAGCCAATGTGGGAATGTTGCTCACAGCCAGAAGAGCTGGCAGCGGCTGTAATAATGCGATGTGCTGAATGTGGAGCTGCTCTGGCTAAGCCACGGTGGCGCACAGTGGAGTTTGGTCATGAAACTTTCATCAGCGGTCTGGTGGCGAGGAGTTCCTGAATGTCTGCATTAAATTGCCCCGGGGTCATAAATACTTTATCAAGAGCAGACACCTCAGCAAAACACGTCCCCCGGGCTCTCTCCCCTCTCTCTCTCTGTCTCTCTCCCACCTTCCCCTCTCTCCTGCTCTCGGTCTCTCCACCCCCACACGCTCTTTCACTGGCACTCCACAACTGTGCTCGCTAGTTTAAAGTAAAGTATTTCACAACTACACACTCTGTCTGCCGTATATTTCACAGCTCACCTCAGCAATTATACTGTATCAAATCCTGATAGAGAGTCGCTGCACAGGCGGCTGTTTGTGACACTGTTGGACCAACACGTTCACCGGTTATTAAACATGTAGCAATGAGGATCTTTTCTTGGAAAATGTGCTGAAAACAAAAGAAAGAAAAAAAAGCACCAAAGCAAAACTCTAAACTTCTCTGTTTTAAAGTCTTTGATCTTGTGCCAGTAGTTCAGTCTTGCCTACTTAAATTTAATGCCACCGCCTTTATTCTCACAGCACCGTGCATGGCTGTGTTTGAAGCAGGATGGAACCTCAGCAGACCTTAAACGAGCCGGAGAACGAGCACATCTCGAAAAGACCGAGCGCTTGATGCGAAGTGTAGAGAAATAACAGTCAGATCCTGCAGCATCGCTGTAAATGTAGCTCTGCTGTGTAAGTAGACGTGAATCCAGCTGTGAATGTGCATCAGTCAGTAACTGTTGGTTCCAGCTCACTTTCAAGCTTGAATTGAATTTTTTTTTTTGGTTTGTTTAGGTTTCTTCTTGTTTTCTTATAGTGTGCGTTTTCATATTTGCGTGCACTCTGAAGGTTGAAATGGTCAAAGTTTGAATGACTTAGAAATAAATTACACTCTAAGTACTTATTTAATAATTGCAATGTTCCCCTCTTGTTTCCTGTACCTACACTTTAGGTACCCAGTTAGTGTTTTCTTGGCATGAACAAAACATTTGCACTGCAACTCGCTGTAATCGACAGTGTTACCAAAGTTTGCTGATTGGATGAACATGAGCTCGGCGGCAGATCTGTCTAACTGTAGGTAAACACTCTCCCAGGACGGATGGATTACTGAGCTGCTCAGTGTGATTTAGTGCTTATAAAGTTGCCAGTTTCACTCTAAACAGAGACGTCGGTTTATGTCAAACATGTGACACACGTCCTGTTTCCACCTGCCCACAGTGCAGAGTCCTCAACAGAGGTGAGTGTTTGCTTCTGCAGCTCTGAGCGCAGCAGGTGTTGATCCTGTAGACAACCAGCAGGTGAGAAAAGCTACTGGGTCAATGTACGATCAGACTATACAAAGAAAGTTTAGAGCAGCTCTCGAGCTTCAAACTGATCCTTCAGTAACGTGTTTAAAGCAAAAAACCTATTAGAAACAGATAAAGTGAAATCAATAGGGAGCAGCTTTGTATTAGTCTTTATTAGAATCTCACATTCATCCATCTTATCTACAGTAAATACATTATTGTCCTATTGTGTGAAACTGAGCTGCGTTGCTTCCTGTTGCATATTTGATTTCTCAAGTGTCAAGATGTTCATTAATGCTTTATTCCACATCGGATGATTTATATCTAAGTTGCATAATTCTTCCAGCAGTAAGAGCAGAAATAGATGTAACAGTCTCGGTGATCTGATCAAGGCAAAGATCATGTGGGGTTAAAGCAGATAAAACTGTAAAAGTGGAGCATTAAATCTGCTGTATTAGTTCATTAATATTATCAGAAAGAAGTTCATCACGAGGCTGCTTGGTATTTTTATTTCAACTCATTTAGCAGCTCAACCTATAATGCAGAAGAAATAGCACAGTTCCTCAAAACCAAACGATCCCTTTATATATAGCAACATGATGCAAACCTAGCAACTGGCCAAGACGACAGAGACCTGCTGTATCTCATCATGAGTGAAGCAGTGAAGCAGGCTGTGTGTTGGGGACCTTATAAACACCGACAGCTCATAAGAGTCCTCACACCAAGCGTAACAAACTCGGAGAGAACCCATCATTTTGAAGATGCTTGCGAAGGCTAATCAATGTAGGTACAACCTTTACCTTTAGATGAAACAATCCACTAAAGGTTATCAGATATATTCATCATCCAAGCAGATCCAACGTGTGTGTCACTCCCTCTTCTTAATAGGCAAACGCCATTAGTCTCTCAGAAAGTGGTGCCCACAAGCAAAGGTTAAGAGGAATTTATGCTAATGTGAGCTCTGCTAATGCACTCAACACCCCCACAAAGAGTGAAACAGATTTTTTTTTTTTTTTTTTTGTTTTTCGCCTCAGATTCTTTGTCAGAGCAACACTTGTGTTGACCTTCAAGGATGAGCACCGCATGCTATTTGTACATTTGTTACACAGTGTGTTTACTTTACAATAATTTCACGTCTTCGACATTCTGAAGGTGGAGCAGGTCAAACACAACATGTCAATATTTGAGCGTCAGTGTTTTGGGTGAGAGAGATGTTTAGTCTGCCCTCACTGCCTATATGAAGGTCTTTGGCTGGCATTTCTCCCGATTCCTTCAAATATTTGACAGGGGATTTACTCTGTGTTGTCACTGTGTGGTGGAAAGTGGAGTAGATCTGCTTTCTGGAGAGCAAATGCCCAGTTTCATGTTTTAAAATGATTATTGACATCAAGGCTGAGTTACCGGGCAGCGAGGGCTCCAGAGTGCCAGGGACCAAAAAGTCAAAGGTTTGTGTCGGTTGCTTTTTGGTGACACCATGGATTTCGTGTCTGTTGTTAGCGTGTCTGGCCAACTGGAAGCAATAAAAAGTCAGTGAAGACAATATTTTATATAATAACTTTGCAGTAGCTTAATTAGCTCCATACAGCTGATAAAATCCACCAACCACATTTTTATTTTATCCCACAATTGATGATTTGATCTCTCTGAAATCAAAGACCAGTTTGTTTTTTCAAGAATGACGAAGAATTCTGATCAATCTGCCTCTCAGATCTGGAAAGCGTGACCTGTGGTGTGTCACATCCAGCGTCAGACACATCTGAATCTCTTGCTTAGTACGACAACTTCTACAACGTGTTTCCTGACATTGGCCTCTAGGAGCAGACGGCACTTTTCCACCCACACACATTCTACACATTGCAAAGCCAAATAGGAGCGATGTGTTGTTTCCTTTTAGTGAACCTGTGATCGTTTGACACCTCGGGTTAGCAGTATTATTCTAAATTAATCACACCTGGCTGGGCGCAGCTTTGTGCCGCTCACCCACACACTAACTCTTTTATTGACCGCGACAGAAAAAAGTGCCCACCCTCACAGCTCAGTGACCACGAATAGCTCCAGGTTCACTCTCATTCATAAAACATGATCACATATATGCACTTTCTTCGTTTGTGCTGTCAGGTGAAACAGTGAAGTTGAACTGCACATTTCTGCCCCGGGCCCTATAGCAGGTTAATTCAGGCATGACTGAACATAACAGGAAATCTACACGTACCACAAATTAAAATGGAACAAGACATTAAAGTTCACTAATACTCCCTAAAAGATCCATTGCATGGAAGCGCAGGAGGAAGAACAACATCTGAGAACAAGTTTTTCTGCGCTAACTCAATTATTGTGTCTGATTCTCATAACCATCCAGCAGCAGGAGTTGAAGTGAGTGGTGCCGTAGGCCGGCTTGGCCCAAACTCACTCCTCGTACTGGATTGATTACTGTTGTCTACAAAATGGAGCACACAGATCGATTCGTGTCTTTATTTTAATGCGAGCAGGCTCGTTTTTTTTTTTTTTTTTCCATCACTGCTATATTCTGTTCCACTCCTGTTTAATGTGATCTCATCTCTACAGACGCTGACACGTGAAAGATATGTAAAATGGAAATGCTTCGGTATAAATCATGAGAGGTCAATGAATGATTTTATGAAAATGAGATGAATCACATGCTTCAGCTTTCTACAGCCATTACGCCTCAGCCCAACATTTTAGAGACAGGCAGCGGCAACAAAATAACAAATATGTTCTGGGGAATATCTTTTAGAAGAATTAGGCTCATCCCTCCAGTCTCTGTTGGTACTTTGCCCACATTTTCCATGAGCATGGAAACAGAAAGACCAACAAATTGAGAAAAAAATATTACTCTTATTTCATTTGGTTTGTTTATTCATTTTAATTCTTCTCTGAGTGTTTTCAGTTTGTTATATGAGCTATGGTTTGAAGTGTAATCAGTAAAATGAGGCTGATTTTAAACACTAATTTGAAACAGGTCTGAGAGGAATGCTTAAACAGGATCCAGGAGCGTGAGCTTCCACTGAGTGCAGTCGTTCTGAGGCTGGACGTCACCACCTGATCTGTGCACGTGTGCCGGTCGGTCCTGACGTTTGACCAGTGGGTTATAGCCTTAACTGTTCCCCAACCAGTTACATACTAGAGCCGCATTTTCGCACAAAGATTACAGAGATATGAATCAGTCCTAAATCTATACTACATAATAATTCCAAGCCAGTTTTGAGTTGTGTTCACACTGGACACATGCCAAAATAGACACTCAGAACAATCAGTATGCAAATTGAAAAAGCCCCTGAGTTTGAATGTGCTGTTGATGGGCAGCATGTTCCCACAATGCAATGCACAAGAAACAAACAAACAAACAAACAAAAAAAGCTGTGTCCTTGTTAACTGACTGAGTTTGCCTTTGCACATTGCACATATTGCATAATTCCCTGTTAGTTTAATGAGTAAGCTTGATGTATAGCATGTCCTGTATACAGTTAAAGTCGTATTAAAAATGTATGTAGGATTTTATGTTTGTTGTGTCTCATTAGTAACAGCATCATTCATCTGTGTTTCTGATCATGTAGCAAAGTCCCAAACTCTTTTCAGCTCAGTTTTGGTCTCTACCAGCTCCTGAGGAGGGAAACCTATCTCTCTGTTTAGCTGCTAAATGCTCCACTGTGTCCACCAGCCAGTGCTGAGGGAGGCTCATCTCTAACACTGTGTGAAGCTGTGAAATACCTGTGGTGGAAGCGAGAATGGGCAAAATACAGGAAGACTCAAGTAAAATAATTGTACTTCGTTACTTCCCACCGCTGGTGTGTCCTCGTGTGTGGTTGCAGTCAGAGTGTTTGTGTGCGTTCATACATCCCACAATCCCTAATAAGCTCAGTAATTCACCGCAGAAGTCAAGCTCAGATATAAAGTATTGATCCTTGTCTGGCAGAGACGTTAAAGATATGAGACCTAATATCACAGCCTGTGTGTGTGTGTGTGTGTGTGTGTGTTGAGGATGCGGCTTCCGGCATCATAAAGTTGAGTCTCTGACCACAGAAAACACAGCTCTGTTATAAACCCGGCTCTAGGTTTGATATATTGTCGGGTTCACAGGTGTCATTTCACTGCTAAGTACTGCAAAGAGCGATTCCCCGGCTTCTCTGCCCTGCACCGCTTTAACAGCCCACACTCAAGCTCTCTTATTGACCATTTAAGCTGCTCGCCCGAGGCCCGGGGAAAGAGGCTTTATAGCCAAACAACGAAGAAGAAGAAGAAGAAGAAGAAGAGCGTGAGGCGGCTCCAGCACCGCGGACAGCTCCGGGCTCCGGGCTCCAGCACCGCGGACAGCTCCGGGCTCCGGGCTCCGGGCTCCAGCACCGCGGACAGCTCCGGGCTCCAGCACCGCGGACAGCTCCGGGCTCCGGGCTCCAGCTCCGGGCTCCGGGCTCCAGCACCGCGGACAGCTCCAGGCTCCGGGCTCCGGATGATTTGAGCTCATGTATGAAAACAAACTCTCACTTTGTGTCACTAAAACAACCTGAGTTCGCGCTACACACTGATCATGAGCGGGTTTATTTAATCCTGCCCCCCTCCCCTCCCTCCTCTCAGGAAACCATCACAAGACCACTTGAACACTCCTCCTCCTCCTCTTCCTCCTCCTCTTCCTCTCTGCTATATCCCCCTCCGTCCTCCCGAGCAGCAGCATCACCGGCAGCAGACAGGAGCGGACTTATCGAGCTCTTCCTCACCCAGACGTGCTAAAATGTGAGAGCAGCTCGGCTCCGTCGCTTCGTCCCGAACTCTCCTCCTCCTCCTCCTCCTCTTCCTCCTCCTCCTCCTCCTCCTCTCCGGGCTCGTGTGAACGCGCAGGCTGCGTTGGCTCCTCGTCAGACGCTCCACGTCCAGATATTCAATCGTGACGGATCCGTCCCTCCCGCTCCCACTCCTGCTTAAGATTCCGCAGTTGACAAGACGCCGCATCCTTCCTTCTCTTCTGACTTTTCTTGCACAGAGAAAAAGGGAATCTGCTCGTTTTTTTTTCCTCCCGGGATTGAAGTTTAATCGCAGGAGGAGTTTACAATGACAGCCACCAAGGAGCAGCCGAACCAGAGACCGAACCAGCCGCAGCAGGATGAGGTGGGCAGCTGCCTTTTCTTTGCACTTCATTTGCAGGTTTCCTCCACTTTATCAACGCACATTAACTCCACAGGGCGACCTGCTCTGCAAGGTCAGTCCATTTCTCAGCACACGGCTCGCTTTGATTGGCTTAAACGGCAGCTGGCACATACATGCAGTGAGATGTGTAGAGAGGCTTTAGTCGCTCTCATCAGCATCAGTTTTGTGCACAGACGACGATGAGGCTGAAGCCAGAGGAGGATTCGAGTCATGCCAGTACTGGAAGCGTGCAGCCGCCGTCAGCTGTGCGTGGAGCTCGTTGTCAGCTGTCAGGAGGTGGTCGCAGAAATCTTGAGCGCCATGGGCACATGTCAGTGAAGAGGAGAGAGAGAGAGAGGGAGGAAGACTGCGCAGGGCACATTGTCATTCAGCCGCTGCCTCCTGTCAGCTGCCCATCGACACCTTGGAAGAGAACAGTCGTGGAAAATCACTTTGTAAAAAAGGGAGAATAGGCTCAATGTTTCCGTCCAGACAGACTCGGTGTCTCCACAGCAGAGAGCTCCAGCTCCCACTAGACCAGGGGGCTGGATTGGTCCTGTTTCAGGCACCTTTGCACAGGTGGCCTCCTGCTGTTTAAAGCTTCCAATGGGGAACAGATCGGGGTCTTTGCCAGGACTGGCGTGTGCAACTTGACAAGCATGCACTTGTGTTTGCACCAGACCTCCTCCTCCGTCACCATCAAATATTGACCTCCCTCCTCGAAATGTGTTCCTTCAGGCACATGTAACCTCCACTCCGCCAGCGAGCTTTTCTATCAGAGCAATAACTAATCCTGCGAATGATGCAAATTTCGTCTGCCTCACTGTGGGCCTTCCTCTGAGAGATTGCCAAATATATTCTGGTGCTCTTAATTGAATTCAGCCCTGTAGCCCTATTATTCTAAGAAATCAAAACCTCGGCCTCGTAATTGAGTTTCTGCGCCTGAAATGAAGGCCTCGTGAGATGTGGTTGAAATATGATAGCTCCCAGCGTTCGATACTCTCTGCTCTGTTTAAATCTGGGTGGAAGCTGCTCAGTGGCCCTCAGGCTGTTTAAAAGTCATGTTGTTGGTTTTATGAGTGAGTGGTGCTCGGTGTAATTAGTGTTACTGTGCTGTATCATCACATGTGTGAGGAGCTCTTAATGGATCCTGCTGTTGTTGAACGTCTTCATCATTTCATTAATTTGTTGGATCCTTTTTTTTTGCGTCTAAATGTGTCCAAAGTCTGAAAATGTCGGCACATCAACTGTACACAGAGTGAAGGCCTCAGTAAATTCTTGATCCCTGTACGTCGGGCAGTCAGCTGAAGTTATTGCATAAGGTTTGTGCTGCAGGCTGGAGTCACGTTTGCGAGCACCGGGGGTGAGAGTAGTACCTCGGCACAGCCAAAGCTATTACTGTCCCAGGCTCTGTCAACCCACAGTCTGTATACATAGCTCTTTGGCAGGCTCTTAACAGGGTTACTCTTCATCAAAGTTGCATGACGATGCTGAGGGAATTACAAAAGGGGAAAACACGGAGGGATCTTTAAATAATAGTTGAAGGAGAGAACTGAGCCCTGAGTACCTGCATGGAGGAGCAGTAATTCTTTTCTACTGTCTCTTCTATTGTTACACTTAAGTCCATTGTTGTTGGACTGAAAGTCTTTTTCTGTTTGTGGTTGAGTCTGTTTGGCAAGAAAAGGTGAATCTTGCCAAGCAAACAACATTGGTGGGAAGTGTAAGGTACAAATCCATAACTCTGCAGCTTTTAGTGTTTTTGTCCAGTTATAGAACTTCGACTTCCAACTTGTTCTTTGTTTTGCTACCAGAAAAACACAGTGCAGGAAAGTTTCAAACTGTTTTCGCTTGAGATAGTTGTGGGCAACAGTCAGCGATGAGGAGGAGGAGTGATGATACCGGCCACTAAGTGTTACACAAAAATAATTTCAACACTTTAAGATGCAGAACTTGCAAATATTGTCTGAAACTGTCCGGTTGATCACTGCTGGCTTTATCTTAGCATCCTTTATTACAGGAGCTTCAAATATGGATGGATTTCATTTTTCTTTTTTAAGGATAACAAGGGCCAAATAAAAATGAAGAACTATTTACTCTTTGTATTCAAGAATTCTGAAGGTGTCAAACATGTTTGCTCATTAAAACAACAGTACTCCAGCTCATCAGTGGAATCTGTGAGGTTTTCGCTGTAACTGTGACAAACTGAGGCTATTAGCATTAGCCACTACTGGCCGAACTGTGGGTGGCCGAGTTGCATTGTGGGTAATTTAGGCACTGGAATAAAATATCTGTGGTTCTGCTGCATTGATTTTAATTGTTTTTTGAAAAACTGTTCATCGTGAGTTGGACACATTATCAGATTTCAATGTTAAATCAGTAGAGCTCACTTTTAGTAATGGTTCAGATCAGGACTCGCACAAATTCTCGTGCATACATTTTACATGGATAGAGAACATGTAGGAGGAGATACAACCAAGCACAATAGTTCATTTTGCTCATAAGAGCCAGAGCTATTGATTTATTGACTCGTGAACAGATACAACATCGGTTCATGAGTAAGCTTCACTCAAACACTGGGACTGATGAATTAATGACTCAGCTGAAAACAGTTCATTTAGAGTATCGTCACTGCTGGACAGCAGCTGCAGCTAATGATTATTTTTATTATCGATTGATCTGTCCATCATGATTAATCGTTTAGTCTATAAAATGTGAAAAATGCTCATCAGGATTTCCCAGAGCTCAAAGTGACGAATTATTTCATTTGTCCAATCATTTACTAAATAACCCTTACATGTAAGAAGCTGGAACCAGCAGATGCTTTTTTGTTTGAAAAATAACTGAAACGATTAATGAATTATCAAAATAGTTGGCGATTAATCTTCTGTTGATCAATTAATCGATTCATTGTCGCAGCTGTGCTCGGTGTCGTGGGCTCACAGAAGGTTCTGGGTTTGAATTCACTGGACGGAGCCGGAGTCTGCGTTCACATGTTCTCCTCGTGTCTGCGTGGGTCGGCTGGTGTTTGTGTTTCCTCTGACGGCAGCTTTGGTTAATTGGAAACTCTAAATTGCCCGTCAGGGTGTTGCTCTGTCTCCTGTGTCGCTCTGTGATGGACTGTTGACCTGGATAAAGTGATTATAGAAAATGGATGGATGTTCTTTTATAGTTTTAATACTAAAATCTTGGAAACAGCTGGATACACATTGCTGATGTGAGACTGACTAATTCATCCTGGATGTGAATGAATAGAACTTCTCCCTTTTCTCTTCATACACTTAAAGAGAGTATGTGCATAACTTCAGTCAGCCAACTGTGAACTGGAGCACTGGAGCTCTGTTGGCAGTGAAACTATAGTGTGTGGCCAAGCCCTCTTTAGTGTCACTGAAAGAAAAACCTGAGAACAAACTTCCTCATTTGACATTGGCTGGTCTCAAGCTGTGTCATTGTCTCCTGTAACCACAGACATAATGAAAGCTGACTGAGAGGTTGACCTCTCTGCGTGACCCCGTGGCCAGCCCGGGCTCCGTGCAGCCGGTGGGGTGTATAGACTTACCGCCCGGCCCGTCCTCCTTCACTTTGTTAATGGAGCTGTTGTTGTCTGCGCCTGAGACAAAAGGCGAGCGTTAGGAGAAATGGATGCCCGCCTTATTGTGAGTAAGAGGAGCGCTTTCACACGCTGAGATCCTCTGGCCCAGGAAACTGTAATTCACACTAATGGAGAAAATGTCCAGGACACTGCTGCTGCTTCACAGTGGCCTGAAAGAGGGGGAGAGATAAAGGGAGGAGCAGGGGAAGGAGAGAAAGAAGAGGGGAGAGTTGTATAGAGGAGAATTAAGAGACAGAAATGGGGAGGAGGACGGTAAAGGGAGGAAGAGGGGACAGGTGGGAAGGCAGGAAAGTTTAAGGGCTTAAATGACCAATTGATTTAAAGAGGATGAAGAGGAAGAGGATGATGGGGAGGACGAAATGAAGTGAGATGAAGAGGTGTTAGGGTGAAGATGGGTTTGGCAGATTTAGAAGCACAAAGCAAAGTCATTATTGTACCACAAACAACCCAGATGAACATTTTCTGACCTTTATTTTTTTTGGCCAGGTGGGGGCAGCAGAAACAACGTAGTGACACATCATCACATATTAAGTTTATATGATGAACTCATTCCCATGTTCAGCAGTTAGAAAGGAACATGGTCATTCACGTCGTTTATGTCGTTTAAGTCTAATACTCACTCTCTTTTAACTCTGTTTTTGGTCTCCTGAGTTAAATATTTGGCTGTTTAGTTACTAAATGCATCAGTGACTCCTTTTACATTGTGTTTACATTATCATTCGCTGCATCATTATTATAAATATAATGCTCACAAAAACTTCAGGCGTGATACTTGATCACAGGGTGACGTCGTTTATGCTTGTAGTGTATCTGTTTTATTTATTTATTTTTGTTGTCTTTATGCCTTTTTATATCTTATGTTGAAGCATTTTGAGTTACCCTGTCGTCGATTATTGGATGATTCTCCACATCCTGATTTGCCAGTGCTTAGTGACAGTGCAGGAAGTAGTGTGTCCTTTCTATCGGTCAGGCAGAAGGTAAAGATCGGAGGTTGGGTGGTGAAAATATTGGCCTCATGCTACAGACGGGAGAGAGACCTGAAATGAACAATAGCTGGAGAAGCACAAACACAACGCTGCTTGTCAGATAATGTAAGAAGTGTTCAAATACTGCAGGATGAGAATCTGTGAATGGTAAATGCTGACATTAGTTCAGTGCAGATTTGCATTCAGGAGAAGAAAGAAGGAAAGAAAGGACGCTGGTTTTAATACTGTAGCAGCTAATTTGAATTCAGAACGTGTCTTTGTATGAATGTGGTTTAAGGTCATCCTAATAAATGTTCAGCCCACATCTGCACTCGCCTCTTTTTGAATACTGAGGCCGCTCACGGAGGAGTGCAGTTTGAAAATACCACAAATCTGCTTACTCATGATTCAGAGACATGGGAAGATTGCATTGGTTTGATGAACACAGTTTTGTCTTCACATTTTCTTCATGTAGATTTGAATTCCTGTCTTTTCAGTTTCTTTTCACATGTTTGTTTTTCAATCTCAGATTTAATCCACTGGTTATAAATCCTCCTGCCTTCTGATCACGAGTCGCTCAGAGACACCTGACAGACACTTCCTGAAGCCAGAGAGAATGAAACTCTTTTACATTGACTTTTCTGTCCAAAGTGTCCCGGCCCGGGTGGTGATTCACACTCGCGACCTTCGTGTCATAAGCTTCCCTCCGTATCCTGAGGCGACCGGTGCCCCGAATTACCCGACGCTGACACATGTTCTATCCTCAAAAGGATTAAAAGGCAATTACAAAGTTTGAGTCATCAGTTGTGACAGACTGCAGACTGCAGTCAGACCTGAGATAACAGGAATTAGGAAGAACAGTCAGACCTTGTGTGTGTGTGTGTGTGATAACCGAGCTCGGCTTATGAGTGCATGTGCTATACGTGCAGAGAAAACACACCTTAATCCGTCACAGTATCTTCTTTTATCTCTTTTCTTTCAACCATCTTGTGTAAATGGGAGATTTTTTTTTTCCTCACTGGCTTCAAAAATATTTTAAAAAATTAATGTAGCTTCGGGCAAGTTCCCGCAGCCAAAACATCAGCTCTAATTGAGACACCATACATTTGCACCGGCTGCCCAATTTAAATTCTGCCTATACGTTTCTGCTTCACAGGGAAACGCACGATTGTCTCCTGAACAACAGCGAGAACAAAAGGAACAATTATATCAACAAATGTCCAGAGAGACACAAACTCTGATGCAACTCCTTCCTTCTCTGTGTTTTCTTTGATACAAAGCAGAAACAGACAGCCTGGTTTAGTAAACACGAGCTTCTCTCTGCAGTTTACTGTCGTTCTCATTGAAGTCGAGATTTTTCAAACATTTGCCTCATGATGCAATTTACAGCCTCGGATGCATAAGCTTTCTTTGTGCAGACGCACCGACTGCCGGCTCTTTAATAGCTCGTGAAGTTGTGAGAGGCTGACGTCAAGCACAAACACATTTTGAAGGTGTTGAGAGTATTTAATGAAATTTGATGAACTTTAAATTATGTGTTAATGAATTCCACATGTTAAATGCCACTGGAATAGTTTCTCTCGAACATTGAACTATAGGGATTATTTTTAGTTTATTCCATGAATATCGTTCTCATTAATATTGACAAGGCGGCTCCTGCCAGGCCTTTGCTCGCCACTAGTTCATCAGCTCGGCTCAGATGAAGTGCAGGAGTGTTTCTGGCAAACACAGTTTTCTGCACTTCTAGGACTTATAGTAAGCACTGAGGGCAGGCCGGGATCGATTCGACTCCCCGGGGTAGATAATCAAGGCTCATCTGAAAGGGCAGTGATATTGATGGCTCTCTACAGATAGATAGATAGACCACCGCATCCATCCATCGACTGTCTGTACTGTACTGCTCATGGCTGTTTAGAGCAAATTATACACATCTGTTCAGTGTGAACTGTGGCGAGCAGGTGACAGGTTTCACATCTCATTTTGTGCGAGTAGCAAAGGAAAATTTGTGTTTTTGTTTTCACAGCTTGGATCTTATGTTTGTAGTTTGGTCCGTCATTCCGATCAATACGATATTACCAACATGATTACTGAGATCTGGGAACGAGCCAGAAGCAACACGAGGATCAGACAGGTTTTAAATAAACATATTAGACAATGTGGGTCAGTCAAACACGGGCGAATGGTGAAATTAATACTCAAACTATCTGTTGTAGACATCCATCGCATATCACTCTGCTTCAGCTTCGAGCTGCTAAAACGAATGGCTGTAGTTGTGTATAGGAGTAGATTTCCAGAGCAATAAAGCATCTTTACCAACATTTCACTTTTACCTCCAAATGAACCCTTTAACTGTCTGCTCAAGATTATGGTAGAACACATTTGATCCACTACAGCTGTGTGAGAGGAGTGCAGGCAGCTAAGGGGTTAAATGGTTCAGATAATCTGGCCAAACTCTTTAAAGCTTGTTTAAAATCAGTCAGATCACAGTAATTTGTTTGTGAGTATCATAACCAACAGAACAGACAGGGAAGTTACAAAAATAAGGTCCTTCTGGTTTATTAGAAAAGAGCAGGAATTAGTTCACGTTAAGATGATGAAAGCTAATCTGTGCTATTGTGACATAAATCAGAGGATCATGTTCCCGACATTAATCACAAAGCGGTGGAAGATTGTGCAGATGTTGTTGAAGCTGCTGCATCTTGCTTTTTCATTAACTGTGATACGCATTTATTTGCACATAAAAATCATCCATTACATGTGTCACACAGTTTCAGTCCATATCTATGGAGGCAGAAACATCTAAACTAGTCTGCACTGGTGTCTCATAAACGTCCATAAATATCTTGTTGTATTAATTTCCTAACATAAAATCGTGCTCGTGGCTCAGCTTCTCTCCCTTGTGTGTTGCTCTGCTGCTTTCGGCTGTCAGCATTTGCCTCATCCTGAAGCGTTGAAGCTTCTCTTTCTGTCTCCTGTTAACCTTGAAAATAATATTATTGTGCTGCTGCAGAGGCTGTCAGCTATTGTCAATAAACTGTGCAGTGATTCAGAAGAGGTGTTTGCAAAGGCTTATTTCTACAGATCTTAGAAAAATAAGAGTTATAGTTATATAGTGTGATGTAGAGTCAGTAAGTAATAATACATTTTGATTATCATCCTTTCTTTCTTCACACATTGAGTCTGTTGGTGTTTCACTTCTGTGTCGCTCTGGTTGTTAATATTTTCTTCAGGCTGCTGAAACATCAAGTTTTATGGAGTGAGACTGACCTTCACTTTACTGACCATAATTATATTCATAGTGCAAATAATGCTATTCACCCTGCTGCTTCAGATACAACAGTTTAGCATTAAACACTGCTTAGCTTAGCTTGTAGCTGTGGCACTGATGGTGACCTGTTGCTAAATGGATACCTGATGGCAAAGGTCAGCTGCTAACAGGTTCCCTTCCCCCGCCCACCAGATGCTAACCCCGACTTTACCTGCACAAAATCCCAAACTATGGTTAGTTAACATGATCGACTAATTCATGGAAGCATCTTTAAAAATTACTCAAGACACAATCTTGCCCTAAAAATGATGCTACACTGCAGCAGTTTTCTGAATCCTCTCATTCAGCCCTGTGGAATCTCGTACTAACGTCGATGGCGAGTCGCACTAAGTCACAGGACATTTTTCCTGTCAACCTTGGTGTTTTCACAGCTCAGTTCCTCAGACAAACACATCTGTTGGCTTGTTTTTGAAGCTGCCACTTCATGACTCAGTATCTCACCGGAATTCAAAGACGTCATTAACTCCAGTCACATCACATCTGTGTCCTTAAAGTTAACCATTTTTTTTTTCTCAAGGCTGGAAAAACTCCATTCATCTCTTACTGTCAGCAAATGAACTGATGCTACTAAGTGTTGTCTGTGTGTCTAAAAGCCTGATGTGGCTCATTCCTCCATTGTTGAGTGAGCCACACGTTGAAGTGGCCGACGTCTTCGTTACCATGAACACACACTGTAGTTTATTTAGATTCAATCCCACATAAAGCGTCCTGCTGCTGTAAATACACACGAGAGAGATGAAAATAAATGACAAACAAATCCACCTTTTCCTCCTCTTCGACTAACGTTTGTTAAAACTACTGTTTTAGAAGATTACTGAGCTGTTTTTAAAAATGAAACTGTATATTCTGAAGTATCGTGAGTGGGAGGTTTGTTGGTGTTGTTTTCATGGGATTTATTGACAGTATGACAATTATAGAATAATGTCAAGCTTGTCCTTCAGGGCTTTGTGTGTTTGCACTGTTGTTTGGTGGAAAATGTTTCCCCATCATCCTCAAAACTGATTGAACAGTTGTATTCATCAGTTGCATTCAGATTTTTCCTA
Organism: Holacanthus passer; assembly: GCA_025331565.1. Taxonomy (NCBI): domain Eukaryota; kingdom Metazoa; phylum Chordata; class Actinopteri; family Pomacanthidae; genus Holacanthus; species Holacanthus passer. Next base: position 2,362,184 of record JAFREQ010000070.1, on the reverse strand, counting down.
AATTTGGAAAAAAGTTTAAGGCAGAAAGGTGAAAAGCCATTTTTGCTGCCTGCATTTATATTTTTAGATTCAGATTCAGAGAAATCTGCCTGAACGCATCCTGTGTGGACTCTGATGGGCTGAAGCTGCTGCTGCTGCTCATGTGCTGATTTCACCATGCAGGCTGTGTAGATGTTGTCCAAGCTCAACCAAGAACTTCTGGTTGCCTCAATTTAACCAGACTTTATAAAAGGTTTGACAATCAGAAACTGAAATGCTGAAATGGTCAAAACTCAGCCCTTAGAATAAAGACTAACTTTATCACGTTTGACCTCTTCAGACTTCTTCTCCATGAACAGTGGAAGGAGGTGAAATCCCAGCTCTGAATCACAAGCTCTCATGAATCATTTTTGCAAAGTCATATCCATTTTGTAATGACAGTGTCATCCTGATGATCTGGGCGCCGGATGAGGAAGGTGATGAAGAACAGTCTGTGTTGCTGTTTAGTTTAGAGGACGTGTTTCCAGCTTCACTCCCTCGTTAACCTGCTTCCTTCCCTCTCTACCTCTCCATCCACACTAATTCCCTCTCAACTAGCAATTTTATAGCTCAGTGCCCGCTGAATCCTCCAATGTCACCCTATAGGTATGACAAACACTCGGCGCCTCTTTTCAGCCACACACAGAGACAATTTCCTGCCTTCGCACGGACACATTCAGCTTCTGCTGCTGCGGCTGCTGATGTCAGGTTCCCCTTTCAATTTTTATTTCTCCAGATAAATGAGATTTGCTTTTGAATTGGGAGGAAATGGCGAGAATCTTATCCACAGCCAGGAGAGTAATTTGCCCAGGAATGTAGTCAACTGTGTCTAATTGCTTTCAAATCAGAGATTTGACTGCCGGGGACAGACGCAGGCTTTGGAGCCCAACATGTAAACGGTATAACATCACATTTAGATGCGCAGAGCAAATTAAAAGTAAAAGCTGTTTAATGACATTAACTTTATTGTCGTGTGTGCCTTCGCATACTGTAGGTGGTTTGAGCTCAGATTTATCCACTATAATGGTCTAATACAGATGAAAACATCTCATTAAACCTTTGTTTGTCTAATAAAATCAACCATTGCTTCCTTTATGTGCATCAGTGGCTTCAATGAGGGAAACATTAGAACTGGCAAATCTTATAATACAAGAAAAAAATGTCTTGACCTCATGACCTCGTCGCCGTGAGCGTATGTTTTTATTCTGACTATTGACATGAATCAAATATGTAGATTTTCACAATAGTTGGAGTTTGAATTGCCGGAACTCCCACATTTACTATACAGACTTAACTTCGCTTTGACGGTTTCACCCTCTCTCTTTTCTCATTGTTCGTTTGAAGGATGGTTCAAATTCCGCTGCTTGACTTTTGATTATGATTATGCTATTTGAGGAAGAAAGGAGTATTTGTTTGAGATCTTCACATTACTTTTTTTTTATATGCTGCAGACTGTTTCATTCATGTCCCGGCTGCACTTTGTCCAATATAAGACGGTGTATTTTACTGCATCAACAGAGACGCACAGGTGATTTAGTGCCGCAGTCCAATTAACAGGAGAGGACGGACATGATCATCACTGCAACATTATAACTGCAATCACAAGTGAAATATGGAAATTGTTAGAGATAATTTCAATACTTTTATTTTGCAAACTGCAGACTGATGTGAGACAGAACTCAACGATACATTTGCAGGGACTAAAATCAGTAAATAAGCAGTGGTTAATAAGATAATGATAGAAGACAATGTGAACTACGACTCCTCATTTTTGGAAGCTTATCGGTTCATGAATAATAACAAGGCTTTATTGTAAAGCTAACAGCGTTCAAGCAAACAAAAACAGGATGATGCACAGTTTGTATTCAGACTCCATTAAAAGAGCAAAGGTTAACTACATGCAGACTTTTTCAGTCTCATATTTAATGTGACATCAATGACGCATTATGAGTAAATAGATTTTACAGGTGTTTAAATGAGTTAACAAAAACTTCATTAAATGTGTTAAGAATTCATATTCAGTTATTAGTTTTCATGCAGCCCTGGATGGAGGAATGCAAATACATAATTCTGAATACGGCTTTTAAATGATGGCGAACGCGGTAAATGGCTCCAATAAGTGGATTCACAGAGCCTTTACAGAAAGTCTCTTCGGTATGCTGTCGTTCTGAAGGACAGCTGACTTCACAGCCTCACCTCTTTATTTCTACCAGTTTCTCATTAAGAGTTCAATAATATGATGTGAAAACCAGATACGTCCCTGGCGTTCCACTAACTAATGTCCCGACTCTGTTCCTTCTCTATCGCCAATGTCAGCCTTCATATTAACGTACAGTAACACTGCTGTGTGAGTCAGCAACCTTGTGTATCTGAAACCAATGACGGGGACGGTGACTAATTGAGAATTATCTCACATGGACCAAAGGCCAATGGCTGCGTCCTTTAGGGCAAGGCCGATAATGCTAAATACAATAAGATGACAACATGTAGCTAAGCCCGCCGTTTCCTATTAGCCCCTGGATCAATTTCAGATGTTAAGCCCGAAGACCTCAGCGTGGCTTCGGCTGTGGCTGTCGATGATTCACGAGGCGGTGAGAAATGGTATTTCATGAGTAAACAAAAATAAGCCCGTACAGATGGCATTATTCCCCCCCCCGACCTGCTGTCATTGTTAAAATGGCTCGGCTTCTGCTGAAACGCTGCTTGTCATTTGTCACACTCTCTCCAAGGTCAGAGTCCAGGCATGGGTAAGCTCACAGCTCTATAAATAGCCTGACTCCTCGAACGGTAGGCTTGTCGCGCGTGTTTGTGCACAAACACACACACGCACGTGCACGGGTTTGCCAGGAAGCAATAAACCTATTAGCGGGAGTTTGATGAAGATGGCAGGGGTCTTAATCAAACGTCTCAAAGGCAGCATTAGCAATCTGATTTCACATAATGTCTCATCATTCTCTCGCTCTTTGAAAATGAGATGCATGTCTATAAAGTAACGAACAGGGACGTATGTAGGGGGGAGGAAGCGCTGAGACATATTAGAAATGTCCTGTTTTTTTTACCATTACAACAACTGCAGTCTATGTCTGTCTGTCCTTCTGTGTGCACTGAATGACGTCTCCTGTAGCTTTCAAACGCAGGCAAGCCACACTCAGCAACAGCTGGAAGGACAGTTAAAGCTAATGTGCAGAGCTCTTCAAAAACCCTTTGACAATCTGCGGTGTTTTATTTTAGACATGCCGATCTCCAGCCGGGGGGGGGGGGCTGCCGACAGTGCTCTAACATCAGAGGTGAAAAAGTAGGATTTTACAGGAAAGAGACACTCACTATAAAGCTCTCTATAAGAAAAGTAGAGTACACCTTTAACAACATTCAGAGTAAAACAGCACAGTGCACATACAACATACAGCAGTCCTGTATGTGAAGTCCGCAGGTCCGTCCAGTCCAGCAGGGTTCAGCTACACGTCTCTGTCTCGTTGTGTTGTCTCTCCGCTCTCATTACAGGCTGCCTATAATCATGAAAGTTAATTTTTACACTGAGTTGTTTCGTTGGCTATTCTTGCCGTTTCAAAAACAGATGATGTGATTATAGAAAATGGCTTTTGTTTTTAGCACGCAGCTAAAGCCGTACGATTGCCAGGGGACTGCTTTGCAGCAATCAGGAGAGTTTTTCTCTATCGTCTGCTTCGCTGCTTTACAGCACAGATGCCTTCCAGACATTGATTATTACAAATGTTATGGAATAATCTCGCCACAGCTCATGTACAGTTAAATAAAATTGGAAGCAAACAGTAAAAGTATGACTCAGAGGACGGGGCCTGATGATATCACCAGGACACCGTTACCACTGTTCGCTCAGCTTTGCCCCTCAATACTTCCCCAACAGCAAATGGTATCCCATTATCTTCTCAGGTCTTTCTGACCTGATGAATAATTGATTGTATTGATCGAGTGTGATGGTGTTTGCTCCAGAGAGAGACAGATATAATTACAGTTTAATTAAATGAGGGTTTCTAATCGTTGTCTCGGTTGAATAAATGAATAATAACTGATGGGAATTTAAAAAATGAGGCATGAATTCGTACATATGAAGGCGTGTAGAGATTCAGCAGATTCATTATATTCTTCTAATCATTCTAACCCTCCATGTGGAGAGTCAGCCTGGAGACGGTGCCGTTCAAACGTCCACTCGTTCAATCCACACGAACGTCGACCTGCGAAATGGCCTCATTGTCCTCGAAACCAGCTGTCCCGTCAGCGGCGCAGACAGACGAGTGACAGACGTCAAACACGTTTCAAAAAATGCCTCGAGTTTGGATTTCTCTTCAAATATTCTAGGATTGTTTCTTCATTTGAATGTTGTTTAAATATGAGTCAGAGCTGAGCTTAACACGAGATGAACCGGTGCATCCTCCAGCAACGTGCAGCTGAATGAGGACAGGAGAGGAAACTGGGACTGCAGCTCACTGTTTGCTCCAGCTCCCTCTTTTCCCTTGAAAGTTCCTGTTTCACACTGTTGATGAAACTGCAGGAGAAGCTGTTTCACAGGACATTCAGCCAGTTTGTCTTCCTGAATAATGATGCGCTTCAAAGGTGGTGACCATCTTTTTATTGGAAGAAATGATTGTTTTACACCAACTTAACAAAAACATACTTAGTTATTTTTTTAAATTGAGAAGTGAAATACACTAAAAGTAAAAGCTAAAAGCTAATTTCATCTTTGTGTTTTCACTTTGATTCAGGCCGTGTCTCGTCGAGCTTGGGCTGGAAGCACAGGGACAGACAGAGCTGCTGTGTTGACATAGACTAAACACATGTTGGACCATTTTCTTTATTGAACACAGAGAGATTAAGAACTGTGATTAATCTTCTCATCTGGTTCCAAGAATGTTTCCTAAAGTGTCTGAGTATTTCTTTAAGCTGAAGTAGAATAACCGACCAGGGCAACTTGATGACTTTGAGGATGTACGTACATCTTTGTTTTTGCAGCGTAGGTTGGTTCATACTTCTCTCCAGCTGCTTCGACTGTAAGAAACCCAGCACTTTGCCCGGCATCGCTTCCAACACCTTTGTGGCTTTAACATTTGCTCTGACATTTAGACACGCAATTATACAATCACAGTGGATACAACATGAGCACAGGGCACTTTAGCAAAGACTCTGTCAGCTGTACAGCATATAGCCCTTTATACATACCATAATATGCTGACAGCTGTTCATTCCCACGCACTGGACAGACATATATCAACCTGCTCTCATTTCTCGGTCGTCAAATATTGACGTGTAGTCACGCCCCTCGCCTTCTCATGCAGACACACAAGGTCCACTTTAGCACCAAAGCTACTTGGTTAGTTTTAAAAGATCATGGTTGGATTAAAATGAGCATGTTTATGTACATAATGTACATTAAGTCTGTTTCCTAAGTCAAAATGAATCAACATTGGCTTTTGGTTTCAAACCCAAACCCTGGTAAAGTCCCAGTGTTTTGCCCATCGATCCACCTCGACCTCCAACCTACGCAGACTCTTCCCCCTTCATGCTGTTTCACTTTGCTCTTAGTGTTTATATTGGATTTAGATGAAATCCCAGTTCTTCTCGTGCAGATGGTGAAGAGTATCTTGTGCATGTATATGAGACTCTGTGTGACAACACGTCGGTATTTGACGACCTGGGGATGAGAACAGTATGTGGATATAAAGGTGGCAAAGTTTGTAACTGGTAAAATAACTGTGACATTTCCCTGGTGTGATGATGAATATGACAAAAACACTGGTGGAAAAAAACTATTCAGATCTATAAGTAATAATACCACAATGGGAAAATACTCCATTACCTGCATTCAAAACCTTAATTTAGTCAGTATTATCAACAAAATGCACTTAAAGTATCAGAAACTCCTCCTGTGTCAGTGAACTGTTTCCTGTTTTTCTCTGGATTCTTCTTCTGCTGCTTTAATGTGTCTGTGTCATTTTCCTGCTGTCGATGTTGAAGCTCATTTGAACGACTTTACATCCTGTCGGCCGCTTTCATCTCCAGCAACGAGCATCAGATTCTATAAGATCATCATGTGTTTGTCGCCTGGTCGTCCTGTGAGAACCACGTATCTCTGCAAAGCTTCATGAGAAAAACAGCCTGTTTTCAGCTTTGTGTCGATGCTTTTTGATCCAAGATAAACTTTTTTAAAGACTTGATTCAGCTTCTGAAGGAGGAGAATTTTATCATTTATCATCAAATGTATCCTCTGAAAAGTAACTAGCAACTAAAGCTGTTAGACAAATGTAGTGGAGTAAAAAAATAAAACATTTGCCTCTGAGATGTGGTGAAGTATAAAGTAGCATTTATACACAAGTAAAGTGCAAATACCTTAAAAACGTTACGTTGCACCACTGGCTGAGGGGTATTAGAGGAGAATGAGTAGATGAAGAGATACTTTCACAGGAAGAGGTCTTCGTCCTTGTACAGGCGCAGAAAAATGAAGCTCGTGGACTTTGTTGTTGTTAGTGCGCAGCCTGTCAGGAGTTTATTTATAACCTGCGTGTCCCTTTGTAACACAGACCTGCACCTTCATGTGAAGTAAATAAACACATTTTTAAAGCAGACAAAAAATAAACGTGCTCCCAAGGAACCAGTTTGAGCGTAAGAGAGTAAAAGTTTTTGACAAAACTCATTAGCAAGTTTGTTTTTCATTTAGTTTGTCATCCTGATTGTTGACGGAGTCGATGCCTGCGACACTTCTTGGTTCTGTTTTGTGAAAGAGCCCCTGAAGGCCTCGGCCTCTCCTCCAGTCTACATACACTTCTGTAGAAATGTATTTCCTCTGATGAGGGTCTAATGATCGTGATAAAGCCCAGGTGCCGGTCGGCTAAGCGTTTATCAGGACCCTCTCTCTCTGCTTCCTCAATCCTAATAACGGTAATGGAGAGACTCAGCGGGTCAAAATTCTCTTAGTGGTTCTATCATTGCTCATAATTGAGTTAATAAATTGAGGATGATGATTTAAAAGTGGCTAAATAGGGAAATTGGGGGGAGAAAATGAGATAGAGAGAAAGTGAAAAAAAGAGAGGGAGAAAGAATCTCATGCATGGAGGCACAAGGGCAATTTAGAGTTGCTGTCAGTTTTCAAGGACACGTCAGCGTTTTGTGGTATTAATGAAATGAGCAGCGGCCCAAGCCCTGATAATAGATCAGTCTTATGAGTCCGACGGGGGCTGTGAATAATGTAACACTGCATCCATGTGAGGTGTGTGTGCAGACAGAAAAGTCTCGTGTTCTCTGAGGTAGAGCCAAGAACACTTTTATGTCAGTACAAGAAAATTAGCAGGAAATTAGCACTAAACAGCCGATTGGAGCTGCGGCTCGTAACTTTGTCTCCTCTGTCTGCTGCTTTGTGGCCTGTGAGAAATAACCGGAGTTACTTAAGTCATAATTGGCTCATCAGTCAACATATGTGACATTTCTAGTCATGACTATCAATTAAACAACGCGCTGCGCTACTTTTAAAGCTCCATGTGAAGTATTGAGAGGAGGAGAAAATCTGAGACAGATGCAAAGAAAGTTTCTTTGTCAAAGCGGAACCAAGCTCTAATTGGCAATCATTTTGTTCCCCCCTCCCCTCGAGCCATTCAAGGTGTAGTAGAGGGTTGGTGGCCAGTAATCACTGTGTTTCACCTGCAGGGTTTTGTGGGTAATTGAGGCCAGGAAGAGCTGTGGTGAGAGGAAATTTATAGGGGGGGGGATGGGAGGCTTAATTCACCTTATCAGAGGCAGCAGATGTGGTGGAAGACCCAGTTTAAGACCCTCTAATACCAGGACTCAGAGATGGAGTTGCAGGCGAAAGCTTCACAAACTCTCCTCGATAGATATTTCACTGTCGATAATATCACAGACAGCGAACTCTACGCTCGCTCAGATCGCTGGAGCTGAGCTTTTCTGTGGCCGGTTTGACCGACGGAGCCCTTGAATGCAAATGTCTGCTGTGTTCCTTATCTGCAAAAGATGTAGCAGCAGCTGGGAACACACAGCGTCCGACTCAGCTGCAGGAGGAGCGACTCCACGGAGAAGCTCTGAGCAATGATTGAAGCATGGACATCATTTCCACTTTGTCAACACTGAGACACAAATCAGAAGCAATGACTTTCATTTTGTCAGCTTTACGTTGTGGCTCATGCAAATGTCTCATTGTAAATCCTTCACTGTGATTGGATTGAAAGTGCAAAGCCTCAGTGCGATCCATGTTAGCAGGAGCTGTTGTGTTCTGTGCACGATACCTCATATTAACAAATATCTTGCTTTTCACATCACATTTGTTGTCATTGCTCTCATGATTATCCGACCTTAAACGTATTCGCTGGTAAATTTCACGAGTGTCAAAATAATCTCAGTGTCTTCTTCCTTTCTGCTCTGACCTCCGTGTTTCTCTGTCTGCAGGATCTGGGAGGGGTGAGTCCTCCTCAGAGGAACTGGAAAGGGATTGCCATCGCTCTGCTGGTCATCCTGGTGGTCTGCTCCCTCATCACCATGTCTGTCATCCTCCTCACGCCAGGTAACACTGAGCTGGGATTGTGTTGTCTGAAGGAGAGGAATCCATGTTTTACACCTGCTCTTACACGCTCCTGTTTGTGCAGCACCTTCCAAGACTTAGTCCCCGAGTTTTCTACAAATCTACAAAAAGTGCTACACATGTCGTATCATGTGAAAATCACTGACACTAAAGCGCCGAGGCTTCACTTATCAAGATTTCCTGCGTTAATAATGGATCAAATGAACTTTGAAAACCAGCAGCTCTGCAGTTCCCTTCAGCTCCTCCAAGTGTTTTAGCTTCTTTTAGCTCAGTGTTTTGGCTTTAGTGCAGATTCTGTTCTCATCAACGTGTTCAACTTGTGCTGCTGCTTCCAAAGGGATTTTGATTGGACTTCAGTAAGAGTCCATGTTGCTGTAAACATGATTAAAATTCTAGTTCAGTATTTGTATATGAACAAGGGATCAAATGGCTCCAGATGAATGCTGATGCTGTGTCTGCTGTAAGTAGACTAACATGTCAGTCATATCATGTGTGTGAATTTTAGTTTGTTTTGGAGGTTCTGTCCCAAATAAACAGGTTAATACAGCTTTAAAAAAATATAACATCTGTATCTACTTCATTGAGTGTTTCACACCAGTTAGCTGATCTGAATACTTTGGCTATTTGAAAACTATTGAGGACCATATACCTGCTTCTAAAATTAGGACAGAAAAACCCCGGTGCTGCTCAGATGTAAAATCATCGCCATCCACTGGCCGTGCAGCCACTCTCTCCCCTGAGGTATTCCATGGTTGGTTAGACTTTCATTGCCTCCATAAACAAACATGCTGTGTGGAGTTATCAAGGAAAGCCAATATGGCTGACATTCAAAATGACTTGGCCCTCCTATTCAGCTCACAATCAGCAGCTGTCCTATTCACAAGGAGCTTACAATTGGCACATTTCTTTTTTTTTTTCTTTTTTTTTTCTGCTAAAGGCGTAACATTTCATAATTAAAAATGAAACATTTCCAGGGGCACCACTGGAACAGCTTGAGGATTTTCTAGCCTGGTAATGATCATGTTAATGAACATAATATGTCGTCCTGAGAAAGAAAAAAATGTTCTCTGTGCATTCTCTGGATTAAAAGGACACTGAACACACCTGTCTGTCAAACAGATGTAAACATCCAGCCGTTTCTATTTCTGTCTTCTGAAGCGTGGAAACCTTTGGCCACTGAGGAGAGTTGATTTAATTTGAATGTTTTTGCTGGATGCAGGGATAAAGGGATATTTTTAATTAGGCAGAAATTCACTTTAAAACCTAAACCTTTGCTACACTAATCATGTTTTAGCCACTGGGGACAGAAGTATTTAATTTATGTTTCTGGTCACCAGACTAATGTAAATCTGATTTTCACTCTTCTCTTCGCTCTGTTTTGATCTTCATTAACTCCTGAGAAAATATCTTTAGCTTGCCAGATGTTCAGTGTTAGATGTGAACTTTTAGGTAGGTTTAAAAGAGTGTTTTTAAAATGAAAACAGCTGCTGAAAAATGAACTGTACACAAATATGCAAGCAGTTCAACAAATGCTAAAAGGAGCTAAAGCTAAATGCAGAACTGGGTTTTGTTACTCTGTGGGTTTGTTGCTTTAAACGACCTCTGTCACGTTATACATAATCATCTGATGTATTGATAATATGAAAACATTGATTAATGGAGCTTTGAGTAACAAAGTCGTGATAGTTCAGTGCTTTGTGCGATGAAGAAACAGGATGTTGCTTCTGGACTTAATTCATTTAAATGATTATATTTGAGCCACTGGATCAACTGTTGTTGATGAGGAAAAGAAAACAGGATTTCACCGTTATCAGGTGTCTTATGAGTCTGGGTTCGTACCGGAGTTCTGATATATCAGCTGATTTTAAACATAAACATTTATGATAAGGATTGTTTACATTTGGCTAATAAAGACTTATGACAACAATATGTTCTGAACGAGACTTTTCCAGTTGCTAATATAAGACAAAATCACAGAGTAATATCGACCACGCTGATACATGTTGTTGATATCAAGGTTAAATGTATTTGATGTTTTATTCTGGCAGGATCACTGCAACATAAAGATGTGTTTTACTGTTTTCACTCGTCCTTGTAACAGCACCTGCGCTGCCTGTGTGAAAGCTCTCTAAGCCCAGTGTTGCATGTTTGAAGGGGTGGCTTTGTGTTTTTCATGTTCTGATGTTGGGAAAGTGTATAAATGCCGGTGGAAGTGAATCCCAGTGTCAGGTGATGCTGCACATTGATTTTGAACTGTGTTGAACAATGTGCAAAAAATTTTTTTGACAGATGTTTTAATATGAGTCACAAACTTTTCCTTAAAAACAAAATGTACAGATGATGATGATGTGATTTTTGCTGAGGTCTGTTCCAAATAAGCATGTTCCCTCACATCTGGAGAACAAGATTGACTGTGAGGCAACTTAATAACTGGTGGTTTGTTTTCGCAGCTGACAACCAAGCTGGAAGCGACACCAAACTGACTGTGGAGGATCTGTTCAAACCGGAGTTCAAGGCCCACGACCCAGAGGCCAAGTGGATCAACGGTGAGTAATCCAACATCGACTGTACCTGCTGGAAATCAGAGCTTTCCTGTTCATTCCTTCAGCCATGGATGGAGATGAGTGGGACACTGAGAAGGATGAAATATACAAGAAAATACAGGGTGTATTTTTACACATTGGCCTTGAGGAGAGTTCTGCTTCCATGAAGGTTCTAATGAGGCTTGCTTTTTCTCGTCTGTCATCAGACTTTATTGCCTGACGTTTTCATAGAATGACACATTCAGCACAAATGTGCCACAGTCATTATTGCTCTTGAATTATTCAATGACTTGAGTGACGGCCCGGTAAAGTGCCTGCATTACCCGCCCCCTGCTCCAAGCTGCTGTACATATATTCATACAAAAACACACCTCGACTCTGACTTGACACGAGTGACATTTCGATGAGTTCTGAGTGCGCTTTGCAAGAGCAAACAGCGGTGGCGCTTTTGTTCGGCGGTGGAGGGGCGACATCTCTCTCTGCTGCCTCTCTGCTTTGTCATTGAAGCTCACTAAAACAGCAAGCAGACAGTTGAGTTTTACACGAGGCTGCCGTGTTTCACCCGAGCTTTACCTCGCACGTAATTATGCAGATTCAGCCGTTTGGATTTATTTTCCCTCTCCTTATTTACATTGTATTGATTCCTCATTTGCCAGAAGGGGATCATATGTTAATCCTGGAAGGCTTTGGCTGGAAATAAACCACATCAAGTGAAGTGCAAGAGAATCTGATTATGGTTCGCTGAGGGGAGGGAGAAGATAACGATACCTCGGAGGGAAAGGATGGACAGGATTGTGGCGTTCCCGCTCTCCGTCTGTCTCCTTTCCTGCAGATTAGTGTGTTTGTTTTGGCTTTACTCTTCGTTGCCCATCAACTGTGTGACTCTCGCTCGACGCCCGAGGGCAAGGGAAAGAGGCAAGGCCTTTCTGTCCATCAATATTTCATTCCCGGGTGACATTTTTCCACTATCTTCGCAACGCCATCTCATTCCCTGAGCTGACCTCAGGCTAGACAGAGAGAGCGCCGATGTTGTGCGATGAGGCAGTCAGGAAAGTCAGCTTTATAGGGTGGTTTGTGGATGGATGGGGCAAAATAGACCCCAGACAAATGGGAGAAGATAACAGACAGACGGGCGAGAGGAAAGATTGATCACCGGGATTTGGAACAAAAATGAGATTTTTTTTCCTAAGTCAGAGGCTTTGGAGCTTTTGGTTTGAAAGTCTTTCATCTCTGTCTACATTAGAGATAATCTCAATGGGTATATCATGTGATCTAATAATAGTCAAGTGCAAATTAGCTGCAGTCGACCAAGCATCTAGTTTATTTTGTAACTTTAGTTACACAGAAACATTTGAAGAAATCATGCTTATCAAAGTATTTTCTTTTCCATTGTGGACATATTTAAGTGATGGTTATTTAAACAGTCTGCTGTTCATTTCAAGTTGGGAACACGTCCATGTTTTTGAGGAGGCCAAAGGACCTGACGTCAGCACAGATATCAGACTGAAAAGACGATCTTTTAATTAGACCATACTGGTGACTTTGATTCGTACCTCAGTTGAACGAGTGCTGATATGAAGTTACAGATGGATGGTTTGCTACTATCTGACATTACAACGTGATGATTAGTCAAATGGAGTGCATCATTACAGATTAAATTTGCAGCTAAGAGCGCTGCGATTCATCCGGTACACCTCCATCTCTCCGGTAATGGAGCCGGTTTTTCACAGGACAGGAGGTTTCTTTGAAAGGCCTCACCTCTTAAACGCGCCGATGATGATGACGACTATAATTATCTGTAGCCTGGACCGGCGAATTAGCATCTGTTGATTGGACCGTGCAAAATAAAATTAATCACATCGCTTAACATTGCTATTAGATTATGAATACTACAGTTATTGTGCAGTCTTTTTATGTTGATTCACACAAATCTGTACATTTACTATGATTCTGAAAGGAACCCAGGAATGTCACTAGTCTGACATTTCTGCAGGGCTACATGAAATAGATTGTCATTCTGATGTGGGTGCGTTATTGATGAGGCTCTGTATTGAGATTATAGGGAGACATCTGGTCAACGTCGGGCACGCGTGCAAAAAAATGACATGCACAGTCTTCTCCAGCTGTTGTGAGCTTGTGTGTGTGTGTGTGTGTGTGTTTCGCCCTGATGCATGCGATTGAGAAAGACCCATTCAGATGCTGCCACACATGATTCAGCCAGCGTCACTCTCCATCAGTGTTGTCGCAGGCTTCCCTCGCAGGCTGGACACCCTTAGCCTGTCACTGACAATCTGGAGAGAGAAGGGCATCATATTGTGTTCACACTGGCCCAGACTGGAGAAAATAACACACCAGTTGGCTCAGTTAAACTCTCAAAGCCAGAGACTGTTCACTCAATAGACGAGCAGTGAAGTGGAGCAACATGTTAAGATAACGCATTCTTCTGAACAGCTGTTTTTTTCTCTTTGCAGTCACACACAACGTATCCAGCCTTCAATGGCCACTGAGCTTTAGTGTAAGTGCAGGTATATAGAACATCGTAGTATGTGTTATATGGATGGACACGTGACATTTCTTCATTGTTGAAGCCTAAAGCTGCGTTCAGACTGAACATGAAAAGAATTTTAGAGGTTGCATATGAAGCCCATGCAAAGATGAGTGGATCCAGATTCCCCTGCGGTGGAGAAAATCGAAGCACAGACCAGTCGACGTGAGTTGAAAACATTTTTAGCTTGAGCTGAAAGAGTTCGTGCTTCTCCTCAGGCTGCATGAATCAACTTTATAAATGTATGGAGAGGAGAGGGAAGAGGGAGAGAAACTTGAGGAAAACATGGAAAGAACTGGAGTCTTTAGTGAGTTGTGAGATCAGTCGGAGGCTGAGATGTTTCACAGGAACGCTCCCCACTGTCGGCGCTCCAGCTCGCTGCTGTACAGCCGACGTCAAAGTGCAAAAACACTCCAGGAGTTTGAGGTAAAGTCTCCGGTGGTGGATACAGACACAATGTGAACAGTCTCCTGCCTCCAAAATTCAGCGGACTGCAACTTTTCTCCTCGCTCATAGTTTGTGCGATGCTCTGCTTTGTCTGTGTTCCCCCTCCATGGCCACAATGTTCACCTCCAACATTCGCTCCAAAAATCCTCAGTTGCTGCCTGATACACAAAGGCACAAAGGCCACACATTTCTGATTGTCGTCGCCCAGTTATGTGCAGCTCTGTACATTACGTTTGTTTGTCAGACGCTTTTTTCTCCAACGCTATTAACACTGCACATTTCAACATGTGGATAAAAGAAGCTGTGGTTCCCCAAACTCACAGTTATTGGTCACGATGACAAACTGAGCTATAGATTGGCAGGATTTGAGATTTTATGATTGACTGGTTCACTGGGCAGAATGATGTACGTGCAGGGTTTGGCTGTTTCCAAGTTCATCTGCTGAAGAGATGCACATCGCAGCTTGTCATCTGTCCAATACGCAGCTTACACAAGTGTGACGTGGAAACGTGATGGAAACCTCCAGTTCAGATATTCTGAGAATGTAAAATGATGATTGATCAAAGACAGATTATTATTAATAGCAGGATATTTTTATATGTCTTAAAATACGTCTGGATATTTTCTTCAATTGTTTCCCGGTTCAGTCGATTCTTCCTCCGACTAGATCAACATCTCAAATATTCTTAATGTTAAATTTGCTTTAATTTGTTGATTTAAGCTAATAATTCATTTTCTTTGCAGTGTCGTGTGCTTTTGTTTTTAAGCAAACTCATCCTAGAATACGAGCACAGACTTTGTGCACGTGTGTCAGCAGCTGTGTTCCTCCCGGCTCACACTAATCATCGCTCACTTCAATAATTGGTCAGTACTGCAGTAATCTCTGTAAATCCATTATTGAGCCTTTAGCTGTCAATACTGTTTACCTCGTGCAAATTACCGTTTGACATCACCCAATTACTAGTCGGCTGCACGTCCTGTCAGTTCTCTTCATTCACTGCAGTCGTATTCATCTATTTACTACATGGGAAGCAGACTTGTTTCTGACAGATTAATAAATCCCTGCTGGACTGTTTGGCTGCATTAATTTTTTTGAGTGACTCTCAGAAATAAACACATGTAATTATGTGAAAATGAAACTGGGTCCTGCTGAAAAGCTCTGCTACTTAAATTAAGTTAGAGTGTGAGAGATTTAGTTTTCTGTGATAGTAGATGGAGAACTACCTTACTACTGTATCTCCATAACACATTATTGCCCTTAATGACTCTCCTCATCAAATGTCCCCAGTTTGCTGATAATTGTCAGCAGCTGTATGTTTGTTTCGCACCTTTCCGAGCTGAGCTGTTATTTTTACCGTTTCTTTCCCAGCAACAGAATCTTCTTACACAAGTATGAATGTAGGAATATCTGCCAGCTACAACTGAATAATTCAGCATACATTTATATACCTTACATACACATCAGCTTCGGCCACGATTCTCCTAAGAAAGACGTGTGATTGCTTCACGAGCCGTGTTATTAACAGGTGAAATGCCTGCGGCCGAACTGAGTGGATAATGACACTAAGAGGTGTAAATGCAGTAATGGGTGGTGACATCTGCTGCAGGAAGTCATATCTTCAGTCGAGTGTGTCGAGTCCTTGACGATGATAAATGCTTTCCCCGCTCCGGCCTAATTACTGACATAAGCCGACTAATGCTGGTTCAACTAATGGAAAAATCCCAGTTTTCATCACAACACATCGTCTGCTTCACTCCCACATTTATGTAGCGTTACATCATGTCTGCGTACGTGTCTTCTACAAATACAGATAAACCCTGTGAGAGTTGATGTGAAATCATGTGCCATGAAACAGTTTCAACTTTTGAAACGTTGCGAATCCTCTTTATTTATATAGCACATAATAAGATAGAACTTAGACTGAGTTAATGCTGTTTTACATCTCTAACCACAAATCACAAAATAAAACAGAAATAAATAAAGTATGACAGAAATATAGTTGTGGTCGTCTCGGGAGCTCAGTCTTCTAACTTTGACTGCAGCGTCTGTTTATTAGAACAATGAAATGACACATAATGAAAATATAAACATATTACAGCTGAAGCATTTGATCAATTAATCAATTAGTCAGTTGACAGAAACAATTGTGCTGATGAATCTTTTTGTTGAATTTTCAAAATGCCAAACATAGTTTCAGGTACTAAATTGTGAGGATTTTCTAATCGTCTGTGTCTTGTGCGATGGACAAATGAGACAACTGAAGATTTGACCTTGAGAACATCACTGGCAGATTAACCAATAATGAAAACAACTGTTAGTTGTAGCCCTGAATTTTTTCATTGTTTCCCCTAAAACATGCAAAGGAGGAAAACATGCAAACTCTTGAGTCGGCAGAACCTCGGGTTCCAACGAGCTCCATCAGTCACGGGGTTGGGCCACTTGTTCGTGGCCTGACAGGCAAAACCCAGGGCACATGAAGTCTACTGAGAACTCTGCACCGCTCACACATGGTAATAAATCAAGACAATGTAGATGAATGTATCATCATTTTTAATTCGTTCGGCTCTGACCTGTTCTCATTAGGATGGTGGCAGCTGGACGGTCGTTCATCCAGGTCACGGTTTTCCAAGGAGGCTTGAATCTGGGGCAGCTGGACTTGATGGTGGATACTTAAAAATGTCTCTCATCCAAGGGGCCTCTTCAGTTCTCACTGATGGTTGAGAGTCCCAGTCCTCCTTGGACAGCTGGACAGCAAAGTTTGAGAGAGAAAATCAAGCTGAAACTATATATAAGTGAGGGGGAGGTATCAGGGTTTTGAGGGGGACCTGTCTCCTCTGTCCTGAGCTGAAATGACGCCTTTGAACTTCACTGTCAGATCTGCTGCAGCACAGGACGCGAGCACCATCATCTGTCTGGTGCTCATTTGTATCAACACTAGAGGCACAGCATATAATGTCAAGCTGATCTTTGCCACCAATGTTCCCCTCGGGTGAGGCACTTACCTTGGCACTGACACATCCCATTACTCTCACTGTGGGTAGTATTTGGTGAATCATTGTTTTCCTTCCACACCTTGTATTCTAAATCAAGAATTTGGCATGCGGCGTGGAGCTCTTGGCCGGACTGCCAATGAACGAGCCGCCCCGATCTGCAGTTTGGTGGGGTGTGGATACGCTGACACGCTCGAGCTGAAGTTGTGTGCTTGTGGGTGCATTTCACCGGCATGCACATTTTCTTAATAAGTGTGAAGCATACAGTAATTACATGTCAATGCCAGATCATGGTCTGATTTCAAATAGATGTTTGTGTGCCAGCAGACTTGTTTTCTTCACTGATGACTAATCACTCCACTGTTCAGTTCACTAGGTCTTCTCATGTTGAGCCATCAACACACCTTGATTTTCTTTCATTTTCTTAATTAGCTACACGATCAGGCCAATTAATCTCTATTCCCCTGCCGCTCAGCGTGGGGGCAAAAGGAATAAAAAGATAAGCCGTGTTGCTGTCAGCTGCCGATGATCTGCAAAGCCATGCGCAGCTTATGGATCTGTAGCAGGGAAACAGGGCCTTGAAAAGTAAACTGCATTCTTTTTAGGCTGCTTTTCCACTTGCACGCCTTTGCAGCATCATTCTCAGGGGTTAATTAGGAATTGCATGCTCCGGTGCCTCCCATTAATTAACATTAGAGACTTCCCAAGCTGTGCTGGGAACTGCTGTGAAAGCATCAGTGTAGGAAAGACTGTGTGTGTGTGTGTGTGTGTGTGTGTGTGTGTAACTGTGTGATCGTGAACGCTGTTAATGGCTGCATGTTAGTACTCAGCAGCTCCTGAGCTGGAAACAGCCAGTCAGCTGTGAATACACAGACAGATCAACACACGTGTAAACCCTCCTTCTGCTCCTCCTTCTCACACACTAAATATTCTGGGAGGGAGAGCTTCCTCGTTCGTCGAGCCCCATGTCAACCTTCACTCTTCTCCATCTTCCATTAAGCTCCTGTTAGCAGGTCCTATTTTTGCACCTCCTGGCATTTCCATTATCATTGTTCAGAGCAGCGAGGGACACTGATTACAAAGGAGAGATTGAATTCTCCTCTCTCCTCCCTGTGCCCTCCCTCACTGCATGCAGCGCTGAAGTCAGACATGAAAACAGCCATTAGTGCATCACAGGTCTGGTGATTCAGTCTGTTATCAAAACTACTGTTTCACAGAACATTTCCATTCTGTAGGTTGGATCTTTGATGCTTTTTTTTTTCATTTGCATAACAACCCAACGCATAAAAAAATGGACAAATAGCGACAGAAATAGAAAATCATGATGATGCCCAGCCATAAAAAACAGGACAGTGAGAGTAAAACACTGCAACAGTAAAGTGTAGAAATGAAATGTCTGTCTTGTCCTCTGTGTAAGAGACAGAGAGAGAGACTGCATGACATTAATTTCCCACTAACAGAACCATCAGTGTCAATCCACAACATGAGTCTTAACATCGAGAGGAGAGGAAGACTCCTCAGATCCGTTTTTAAATAGTTTCTATTCTGTTGATCGATGATGATAAAATGCAGCACAGATACAGCTGCTGTTACTCTGACTCCATTACATTGGTATTGTAATGTTAAAAAGTAGCAGACAAAGTGTGTTTGCTTCACCTGCCAATGCCTCTTATGTCTAACACCCACTTATCTGAGGGTGATGCTTATGAGTTAAAGGATGAAATGCAAGCATCAACTGAACATTACTTCAATATATTTTTTATTAAAAAATCATTAAGCGACCTTGTCCTCCTGTTTTTCATGTGAGCCAGACAAAGTTGTGGGTGTAATCTGGTTTTACAGCGAAACAAATCGTTTGTTAAACTTGATCATTTTTATTCACTTCCTTTCACTTCAAAGCAAAACTAAGCATTAATGTAAACTGATGTGATAAAGCTGATAAATCCTGATGAAAATGACCTCACAGCATTATTCAACCAAAAGCTGCTAATTTCACCCAGATAAATCCAGATTATTGTGGTGATAATAAAGTAGAATGACAGCGCAGCCGTTCGGTGCGATTCTAACGAAGGAGAGCATTGATTGGCTCTCGCGTGTCCGTGGGGGAAAGACAGTGATGTATTGGAGGAAGGTGAAGAGCTGGCAGGTCTCAGCAGCAGGTCTGCAGAGGGTTAAAACCACCAGTCACAGCCCATTCACACTGAGAGTAATCAGCTTTGTGCCTGTGACCACAATTCACTTTATATGAGCAAAAAGGATTTTACAAACAAACATCTCAACAACTGCGTGGCCAGACATCTCTGTTTGTTCTCATTAAATATACATTATAAAGACACTTTTTTTTGCATCATTGAAACCATAAAAATTCTAAAATTAGCCGTTTTAAATGGTAGAATTTAACAAACCTCAGATATTCACAAAAGCCAGTTTCTGTTTTTTTCCATGGCTTTGTGCCTCCAGGTTTCAAACCTCTTCAGTTAGTTTAGGCAAGTTGAAAGCTTTTCACAGCGTTTTTGTTTGAGAGTGGAGAAAAGTGCCGGGTTTCTTTTCCCTTTATTCTGATTTCCGTCCAAAAAGTAGAAAGGAGGCTTTAAAATTGCAGGTGCATCACAAATTAAAGTAAAACACAGTTTGCATCCGAATGCCAAATGATTTGGAAGGGAATAAATTACACTTGGATGAATAAAACTTTTTTCAAAAACACACTTTCCATTCCCAGCCACACGGCACATTTAAAAATAATATGACTCTGTCTCCTGAATAGATGATGAAGATCTCAATAATGAAATCATTGTTGTCCTAGAAATAATTCTGTTGTGTCAAATTCAGCATTAAATGATTATTTAAGATCACCTCTTAATACCTTTAGCAACATTCTCAAACAGGTAGAACATGTGAATAAATGTTATTTGCTTGTTACTTCTTCTGACAGCATCATGCACATTTAAGTGAAACAGACTCTGCTGTGTTGCCGTCTGAAATTAAATAGACCCTTTGCTTTTCTTAGTCAAGTCGTGGCAGTTTGTCATATCAAAGGTTGGCATCTGTGCGTAGGTGTGTTATGTGGATACAGATTTTATGACAGGGTCTTTTCATTGTGTTGTTTGCTGTTAAAAACACACACAAAAAAAAAAGCATTTAGTGAAAAATAGAGCGATTTTCTAAAATGAATAATTGTAAATGGCAACACAAGACACAACACAAGACTAACTGGTGTAAACTGTATGTTTACAGTGAAGCCAACAAACTCATGTTGGAGGCAAATGGCCACATCGGCAGAAAGATAAACATTAATGAAAACTCAAGACTCTTGATTATCAAGGTTTGATTATTAACTGAAAGCCTGATTGGGGTCAGATTGTGGTTACACTTGATAAAGAGGCAAACATTAACTGCAGGTCTGTGATGGACACAAACTACAGTCTTCATGAAAGTCAGACATGCGACACACTCGTCCAGCACCCGACCCTCATACTGTGATGATGCTCAAACGATACACACACTACTTCCTGCATTGACACTGAAAGTTGGAGTTGGACCTAAACCATCAACCATAAACCTCAACTCAGTCTCAGTGAAATAACAACAAAACAGAGGAACTTTGGCAAAGTCCAATTAAGATTCCATGTTCAGTTTCATTCATTATCCAGCTCAGCCAATTTTCAAGTCTGTGGAAGTTCATACTTTACAATAATGAACAGCAGCAAATGCTTTCGTATGACAGGCAGAAAAAGAAATCTCCAGCTAGCAGGACTCGTAAAAACTTAAACTTAAAAACTTGTGTGCAACGTTTTTCCTGAATCAAACGAGCTTAAAGAGCTCTGAAGAATGTTGAACAGGACAAAGTGATACTTCGTGTTGGTTCCATGGAGAAGCAGTTGTGTCCGGTTGCAGCGTGATTCTAGCGAAGATCCACTTTACACACAAACCTCGGTGCCGCCGTCCCCCTGGGTCAGAAGGGCCAATGCATTATGGAGTGACATTCATATCCCATCTCCAACCTGCACAACCCTGCCATAGGGCTGTGACATTTCACTTCATTAAGTCCTCAGTACATCTGACGTTCCGTCTCAGATACAGGGCCAGTGTGAAAGGACGACGGTTGACGATGAATTAAACATGGCCGGTTTAAATATAGACTTCCCGGGACAAAGGAGGCACTGTAGTATCTCACTCCTCAACCTCCTCACATCCTCTGACATCATCGCCTGACTGACCACGGATGGTGGCACATTTTAAGATGTTTCATTTGACTGAAGAGGCAAATACCTTAAACCATCTGGTGATATTCTGTATTTTGCTCATTGTCAACAAATCCCATTGAAAGGCTGAAGCTTAGAATGAGTTGATGATACTAGAAGGTCTTGTGAGTGCTGATATATCTTCTTCCTCTGTGCCACAGACACACACCAATGAACCACACTGTTGCTGGATGACGTGTTTCTTCATTATTTCAAACACACACTGTAGTTCATTTTGATTCAATCTCCCAATAATGCACCAACTGTGTATGAATCCACGACGGACAATAGTCCCCAATCAATGCACATTTTAGTCCTGACTGGGAAACATTTGCTATAAGTCCAGCTGCTCCGAGACATTACTCAGCCTCTTTTAAAAATGAAACTATATATTTGAGACCTGTTTTAAAAATTTTGCATGTTCAGAAGGAGTCAGACACATTCTAGTTCTCCATGTGGGATTTGTTGACAATAAGAATCATATAAAATAATCACATTACGCATCTGATTCATCGTTGATATAAAACATAGATTTATGCCACTTTCAGTTTATTTTTCAATGTTAAGATGTGAGGTAAAATCTATTATAGTACATATTAATTCAGGACTGCAGCACCTTTATTTTTGAGCATGGTAGCAGTAATATTCAGTGTGTGTACTCTTCCAGTGGCAACTACAGGGTTAACTGGCATATTGGCACAACAATAATCTGTCTTCTATTAGTGATCATGAAAAAAACTTTCCCACTAAACATGTTTGCTTTTTTAATGAGTGCATGATTAACACATTCAATAACGTGCACCATGTCAGTGACACTGGCTTTGCAATGCAAATCAGATATGGATCATATCAGCTTTGCTTGGAGAGAAGTCAGCGAGGGGGAACGAACACGAGGAGCCGACGAGCTGCAGTGACTCAGGTCCGTCTTTCAGGAACCTTTATATCACACTTCCTCACAGTGTTAAAACACAGGCGGCGACTCTAACTCATTATTCACTGTACAGCACATCTCAAACCTTTAAGCACCACTCAGCCGCTTTAGCAGATAAAAGGCAGCGCTCACTACGAGATGCAGAGGATACAATTAAAGAGAGTGTGTGAAGCATGTCGGTGCCACCTGTCCATCTCCACACAGTGGATGTTGTATTCCTTCGGTTCAATTTACGTAAAATACTATATATAAACACTGTAATGTTTTCAGCACTCAGGCATCCAATCATCCACTTTACACACCACACTGTTCCCAATGCAGTGAAACAGCAAAGCCACGAGCGGCAGAGATTGGTGAAGTTACACTTGTTGAGCTTTTCTCACTCGTTGTACAGCTCAGTGAGAATTATTTAGATCTTAACAAGGATGAAGAGGTATATTGATAATTAAACAAATACCACATGTTGACAGTATGCTAATTAAAAGAAAACAGTAACAGCTGGGTCTGAATTAAATTTAATCATCGAGTCTTTCTTTCGTACACGAGGTACCATGAAAACCAGTGCTGCCGTTCATTCACTGTCTGAGATGATGAAAGTAATTTATTTTTTGCAGATGTTTGATTGCAGAGTGCATTTGACTAAAGTGTTGTTCTTTATTTGGATGAAAAAAAAAATCATTCAAAACTTATTGGAATCAACCTAAAATTATTAGTTTGTATGAGCTCCTATGAGGTTGGCATGAAGGCAAACCTCCCAGCATGCACTGGGGCAGCAGGCTGATGGACATAAATCTCATTTGATGTGTCTTCCTGCATTATTACTGGTGTAATTGTGTCACATGTTACATTTATGTTTTCCCAAATTCACAATTCCACACATTTTGGATGTTGTCATAATAACTGGATTAAGTGAGTCATATTCTGATAAAATCAAGATAAAAATCACTTTCATTTAGACTTTTCCACATACATGTGTCTTTGCAATCTGATCACATCTGATTACATCGTCTCAGTTTTCCTGGGCTTCATGCAGATCAGGGCTGGCGTTCCTCCAGTGCAGCGGCTGGCTGCCTCTAACTCACGCGCTCCATCACCCGTGCAGATCATCGAGTATTTGAACTGATCAGGGATCAGATGAACGCCACAGCGGCTCCCTGCGCCTCGTGTTTGATCGTACGAGGAGAAAATCATTGAAGCTGTTTTTTTCCCGATGCTTTAATGAGACGGGGAAAACGTCAGATCACTTCGGTGTGATTTCAGCTGGGGACAGATCACAGGGGACAGATCACAGGGGACAGACGGGACAGAGCCTGTAGGACCGTTTCAACAGATCACTTACTGACATCATAACAGTGGGGAGGAGAGAGTCTTGTAGAGAAGGACGCATTTAAACCTATTAAAGGAATGTATCACAATGAGTTGGATTTCAGCTTGTCTCAAAAGTCTCATCGATGCTGATTTGAGATCAGATCTGTCCGAGACACATAAAGTGACCAGTGCTTTTATACCTAACCACATTGGTTCAGTTAAACCAAGTTTGTGTGGTTCGCGAAAGCTGTCAGTCAAACCCTTGTGGGAACCAAACAACCGGACAGACTGCTTGAAAAGTAGTTCAGTTCTCTTTCAACCCATTTGTGGTTTGTCTGTTTGTGTGTGTGTGTGTGTGTGTGTGTGTGTGTGTGTGTGGGTGGGTGTGTGTGCCATCAGGTGAGATCAGGGACTTTCCTGGATCAGACAATCAAAAGCACTTAAAACCGTGTGCTTGTATCTTCTTCCACGTACTTTGGCAGTTCATTAAGTCCATTCATCCTGTCTCTACTTGTTCGTCATTATTCAGAACACGCAGCGTATTTGCAGTCTGATTGAACTAATAATGCCAGATGACAGTTTTCGAAACTGTCCAGTGAATGAGTTCCCTGTCAGTCTGTATGAATTCATTTTGACTTCTTTGGTTCATTTGTGAAAAGTCGGTGTGGACATCAATCAAGACACTGATCCTCGTACTGTTGATTAGGTTGGAACTTGCAAAGAAAATATTATAATCGTGAATAGAATTATGTTGATTCAACGTGAAAATATTTAGTTTGAATTATTATAAGTTTGGTCACAGTTGAATCTTTTGCAGCTCAGTCTTATGTCTCGTTCTGATGAAATATTGTACCGTTGTGATTAAACATAAATGCTTTTGCTGCACGCACGATGTCACTGTATTTAGTTAGTGCCGCTGAGGTGACCTGGTGATGAAAGACCTTGAGATAATGGAAATGTTCCTGTTGGAGCCGCAGGGGAAGTGCAGGTTACAGGCAGAACTGCTGACTGCACGGAACAATGCGGCATCCAGGTGCAGGCTGGGAGGCTGGGAAGGCACCTTTGAAGAGGACTCTGCTGCAGGTAGAGAAGCTCTGGCTTTGAGGGAAGGACCAATAACATTATTCTCCAGAGAAGATTATGTGATGTTCACCTGCTTTCGCTGCTGACATTGTTTTCAATGATGGTGACGATGAGGAAGAGGAGAGCAATGTGCTCCAGAGCTAAAGGAGAACGGATGAAAACCAGCATTGTAGATGTTCCACATGCACTCACAAAATAATTTCATATTTTATAAGCATGTGTACACAGGGCAGCAGTGCATGTGTAAATGAGAAGCAAGTCCCAGTGCAGCTCATGCTTAGCTTACACGTCCAGCAGTGTAAGTGAAGCAGCCGCCCGCCTTCTTCCACCGATAAATTATCTGTAGTTCGTATTAAACTGAAGCATATCATCATTAGTAAGTTGTGTGGGGGGAAGAAATAAAATGAGCGGAGATGAACTGGGCATATTAGCTCTGATGGACAAGGGTCATCAGAGCCGTTTCTTGCTATGCCGACTACGCAAATGCTTAGGTCCCCCAAGCCACCAGGGGGCCCCAAAGCTGCATGTTCAGCCTCACGTGAGGAGAATTAAATGACCTGTCTTTATCTGTAGAGCTCATGTGTTTATTATTTCCCTTATATGCTTAAAAAATGTAGGATATAAATAAAATGAACTGCAATGATAAGCTGTGGCTGGTGTTTTTGTGGCATAATTAAGTCCTAATCGTTGGACTGCGCTGTCACCCAGTGAGTGACGTGGCGGCCGCCGACAGGACGATGGGAATGATTGACAGCTGCCCATCATCCCCGTTAGTGAGCGTATTAAACAAGGCAAACACCGTAATGGCGTCTAAAAGAAATTATCCTTGTGGAGCAGAAAAGCGGAGGAAGAAAAACGTACAAAGGACAAAGGTAAGGCATTGGTTCGTGGTGTGGGTGGATGGGGGGAGGGGGCTAACGCCGAGTTTTTAGCAAGTTTTTTTTTGTCCTGCTAACTAGCTGGCTCGGCTAGCCTCGGATAAATGTTAGTTTGCTGGTGAGAACTTGTTCGTCATCAACACAGCTTTAGTGTTTGCTTCATGAAAGCTGGCCAAAATAAAATGAGCATGTGACACGTGGATGGACTGTGCTGTCCTGCCATGGGACTGACTGACTGACTGACTGAGCCCAGAGCCGCCATTAGAGGATTGTTGTTTTCTTTGTATTATCGTTTTTTATCAGTTTAACTCGCCTGAGTGGCTCAACTTCAGATGTTTGATTTTAATATGAGAGGCTGTTATGACTGTAGCCTGTTTTACTCGTGAAGTGTAAAAGATCTTAGGCATCTTATTGGACCATCTAAAGGGTTAGGAATCTCTCCATTATAGTTTGACAAACTAGGGGCCCCCAAACAACATCTTGCATTGGGCCCCCATGAAGCGAATGACAGCCCTGAGGGTCATACAAGCCTGCATGCAAACCAATGGAGGGCAGGACTGTTTGTTTTGAACATTTCTCAGACACTGTGAAAGCGAAGCAGCACTGAACTGTGTTAATAGTGAAAAATTCAAACCCCCTGGCACATGGCCCTTGGACAGTGTGCACAACCCCGACGAGTCAATTAGACCGATTCAGAATGGCTTGTTAAATAATGCTCAGTAATTAATTAAATCTCTTTATTGATGATGTCTAAAAGGTTCGTGTTGCAGAGGAGGTGTTGTGCTAATCTATTTCTTAATCTTCTAATCTAATCAGAGAATGTTACTCGTTTATTTCTCTGGTGGAAAAAATATCGAGTCACGGGCGACGGGGATCGCAGGGGTGTGCTCTCATTTAAGGCTCTTGTCTGCTCTTATTTTGTCAGTCACAGTACAGCGGCAGATTAGGAGCAATGGGAGACAGTTTATTGGACACAGCTTGTGCTGGGACACTTCCAGCGATCTCAGATGATACAGAGATGATGGAAGGCGTAGAAAATCAGAATGATGCCGGTGAACTTTCACTGTACTGTAATGCAGCGCTGCACACTTTATGGTCGGATCATAAAACTACTGTGTTGTGGCCTATTTGCAAATTTAATGTCTGAATTTAATTGTCAGTAAACTGAAGTGCAGATGGTGCAAGTGAGAATCTTCTTTTTCAGCCAAATAGTTCAAGGTAGTAATTAGCCACACGAACTAAAGTCATCAACTAAAAGATATAATCGTCCCTTTTGCACATTTCTGTTTATGTTCCCACCAGATCAGGCAAACTACTCATATAATGGATTAAAGAACAACAACAGTTTTCACACACAACAGAACAACAACAGAATCAAGTGTTGTTCGCTGTAATTAGCTGTTGTGAATGTTGAAGTGCAAAGAGAAGACAATCAAAGGTGGAATGTGAGACTCTGCAGCGTCTCCAGAGACTTTTTTGACTGTTTCACACCATCTTCTTCAGCAGAGTTTGCTCAGATGTCATGAAACTGTAGATGTTTAAATTTCCAATCCTCTAAGCTCTTGTCTGTCTTGTCCATGTTGGCTTAAAAATCTATACTAAAAGTTTTACTCTAATACTGCAATTAAGTACATTTTTACTTGAGTATTTCCATTTTATGCTACTTTATACTTCTGCTTCACTACATTCAGAGGCAAATGTACTTTTTACCCCACTACATTTACTTGATAACTCCAGTTAGTTTGCAAGTTCAGGTGAATACTTTTAACAAATTATAATGTATTATTATATATTATATTGTTTCTTATTATATTGAGCATTGATATTCATAATCCAATAATACAATATACATTATTCCAAAATGAGAGATTCTGCATAATGAGTACTTTTACTTTTAGTACTTCAAGTATATTTTGATGCTGATACTGTTGTACTTTTACTTAATTTGAAGACAGGATTTATGAGAGATAATTTCTACATTATGGCTGCTGTTTTTCTTTTAAGTAAAACATCTGAGTGCTTCTTCGAACCTCTGTTGACCCCAGAAACAGCAGTTGGCCAAACAACATCACCATTTAGTAGCTGATCTGCAGCTTTTGATCATCTCACACAAAAAGAAATTATGATTGAAATGTTCAGAACAGCTGCTGAATGGACTGGAGATTGTTTTGCCAACTGATGTTTCCAAGGTCAGGATTGAACTTTTAATCTCAAGATCTGCTGAGTGCTTTGTACAGAATCCCAATTATTAATGGCATCCACACACACTCTCTTTTTATCTTGCTCTTTAGAGACTAGTTGCAAAACTTTTTTTTTAAATCAAAGTCAATAAACCTTCACACTATTATGGATTCTAGTGACAAACAGTGCTTACTTTCAAGTGCAAATGCCCCTGTTGTGGGACTAGTAAAGGAATATCTTATCTTACTTCTGACAGCTTGTACTCAAGTTATAGCAACTACTATGTTTGTGTTTGACCAGTGACTGACTGCAAACTCCACCCTGATAATTCATGAGTCCACTGCCAGGACAATCAGAGATCAAAAACTTAATGTAAGGTAAAGATAAGTTCCTAAAAAGATCCTTGTGTTCCTGTGAGAGTCTCTGTGGTAGAAATGGCCCGTTTGAGAATCTTCAAATCATGATAATGAAAGTTAGCTGTTATCATCGCTAAAATGCTTCCTCATCACACTTTCTCACTCTGTCCACAAAACACAAAGTAAAAAGTATAAATTAAAGAAGGTCATGAAGGCAGAGATTCCTATTGACTCGATGGGAAAATGTTGCTCTCGCCTGATCGAAGTCAAAACTAATTTGAAGTGTGGAGTATAGACTCTCAGCGGCCACATCTGTGTGCCGTGCAAGCTAATGTCCACAGAAATATTCAGAGGAACGGCCACAGTCGACTGGGGCCCCATTTGGATGCACTCACAGCCCCGACACCCACTCCTCCTCGAATGGGAGCGTGTTTGCCACTCGCTGGCGCTCATTAAAAGCTATTGCTCGGAGTGGTTGTTGTGTTTATAATGTTGTTGTCATGCAGCTCTAAATGGGCTCTTGTGTCATTAATCTTCTTTTGCATTTTAGTCTTTCCTCCACGGACTTTTATTTATTCCACCAGTGTTAGTAAAACTCTTCCACTTCCTAAAGCCTCCTCCTACCAAGTGATGTGATGAGTCTTTATCAGTGGTCTAATCCACAACATGTTGATGGCTTTGCTAATTGCTCTTATGATGGAGCTCTGATTTTGTGATGTTTGCATAAGTGAATTGTGAATAAGTAAATGAAGAATTATATATTTTCATGTTATAGTTCTAGGCATATTGATGGTTCAGTATCTGGTTTGGCGATGGCACAGCACAGAAGGCTCTCAGTATATCATCCCTGTTCATGTGCTGCAAGTGCTGATGAAAGTGATTCTGCTTTTTGTTCATCAACAAGACAACCACAGAGTCTAAGCAGCGAACCACAGATGCCATTTTTAATTAAACAGCAGCACTGGCGGTGGCTGGCTCGAGTCCTTACAGTCCATATTTACAGTCAGCATCTGCAGAACCGAGTGCTCGTGTTCTATCTTTAACAAGTTGGCTTTGAGCTTGACCAGCTGTGACATTTGGTGGAACCTTAGGGACTGCAGACACAGAATTCAAGCATTACGCAACCATAGCTAAATAATTCACTGTGTGCTATGCATATTACATTGTGCCCACAGTTCCCACTTGGCCCCCAAACTCTGCACTCCATTGGCTGATCATCCTCTTCTGCCAGTTAGGCTAAAATTTGCTTCTTACTGTTTCTAACCTCCCACCTTTCTGTATTTATGAGACTGGGGCCAATGTAGCTGTGGAGCAAAGTCTGGAAAAAAATGGTCTGATGATTGTAAATGCAATACAGGAAATGTTGCTGTGTGGAATGAAAACATGGGACCGTAGCAGCTAACTCAGCATGTACAGTATCTGATGTGTACATATGTTATTTTCATGCTTCCAGCTCTAAATGGACAAAACTGACAAACTTGCATTAGACTAACTTAAGAGCAAAATTAAGATATTTGTTGTAAGAATGATCTTTCCCTAAATTCAGTTACCAACAAATGGTGTAAAAAGCAATTTTTAAAAAGCAAAGACAATCACCGAACGTAAAATAGAGTTTTGCAGAATCGTCCAATAACTGTGTTTTTGTCTGATAATGGGAATGTTTGGCCTCAAGGGCGCTGATGTTGGACAACAAGGTCTGACTCACAGTCGGTGGTCCGGTTCATCCACAGGTGCCGGATGTGGTTGAAGTCAGGACTCAGTGGATGCCAGTCCTCCCACACTAAACAGAAAAAAATCTTAATGGAGCTGGCTTTGTGCTCAGGACCTTCACCAAACTGTTGCCAGAAGGAAGCACATTAGCATCTAACATCAGCAAATTTCCCTAAATTGGAAGAGAGGAAAAACATACCTGATACAAACAGAGGTGTCCACATACTTTTGGCCATTTGTATGTCAAACTTGTAAATAATTACATCAAATACTAATGAAGAAGGTGCAAAGACATTTTAAAAACAGCACAAAAGAGCCACATTTTTAGCCATAAGACTGTTTGTATCACCCCACATAGATCCGCTGTGTCGTTATCATTTCCTCAAGTGATCAAAAATAGGCATTCGATTAAGAAATGTGACACATTATTACTGGCTGTAGTTAGCGGTGAATGCTGTTTTTTCCCTCATTGCTGCCTTCCGGCGGTGGCAGAATTACTCTTTTATTTCCTGACAGTTATGTGGGCAGCAGACTCTGGAGCCGGACCGTTAAGACCCGTATAAATCTGCTGTTTTCAAAGGAAAATTACAAAGTGTCTCGTGGCTCGCTAAGTACAAACACTGGAGGGGAGATATCATTACCCAGGCCTCATTTATTTCTTCAAGGAGTTCTGGCTTTTCACCAGTTGTATGGGAATAAATACTCACCTGGAAGAACATTTCCAAGGACTATAAGTATGTGGAGTTGACAGTATGGGTGAAGGACATTTTTTTTTCCTGACATGCTTCTGTATTAGTCACAATCGTGCTGTGGAGTTTTTGTGACTTAGACTTAGCAACTAGTTTTATACATATGATGATAATGAGCTATTTCTCCATCAAGCAGGATATAGAATTGATATATTGTCATATAACAACAGCTTGTCCACATGTGGTTGTCTCTGTGTGGTAATCAGGGGAGATCGTGTCGGCAGCTGTGGATGTTATGAGCAGCTGAACTGATCCTGCAGCTTCCTGCTGGTTCATTTAAAGTGCGTTCAAAAGCAAAAGCAAAGGGAATTATCACCTTTTGTCGTTTGCATGAATTTGATCACTGGATTGGTCGTGTTCATTCGCCTCTGTTGCCAACCATTTCTGCATCATATTTAAAACCAAAATCATGCAGATAAGGCATTACAGAGAGAGGCAGACTGTCTGTTTGACACGACAGGTCCGAACCGCTCGTCAGTTTTGTTGTGTTGACGCTTTTTTTCTTAAATCCCTCCTACGTGACACTTAATCTGTTCATGTGAGTGTTTCTGGCCCGGTTTGTCCTCCCAACCGAAAATGCTGCTTACTAAGTGATTGTGCACCTCTAACACAAGGACGCCACCTTCCCTTTCATGACTCACTGTTCTTTTATACACCAAGCTGTCAGGAATGTTGAGAGCTCTGGTTTCAAAGAGACGAGGAAGATGTGAATTTATTGGTCGTGACTAATTCCAGCCTCGACCACCAAACACTGAATTATTATTTTAATTAAATCCTGCCTTTGACTGAAGTGCAGTTTTGGCCATGACATTACATTTTCATCATTTGTCTGCCAAACATCAGAGAAGATAACATAACGGCCGATGTTGATGGTATAATCTTAAACTGAGCTGTGATGATCTTCACTTTAGGAAAATAAAGTTGACGTGCCTTAAAATGAGACACGGAAAGCTGCAGTGTTGGTGTGTGGTGTGCACAGTGACCGTTACTTCATCCACAGGAGTCCACCCTGAGCTGCACAGCTAAGCGTGGCAGAAAAAAGCCGAGGCATTTCATTATTCATCGGGTTACAGACGTAGGACATTACTTATACATTAGAGTCTTAGCTTGTTCTTTTTCAGCTACGAACATTTCATTATTTAAGGAGACACGTGCGGAGCGGAGCGGAGACCTATGGTAATGTTTTAAAGATCACAGGAACCAGTTCCTTTTATCAGCCCTAAATATTAAAATCTCCCTCACAGGCGTGTGCTGATTTGACGTTTAACACCGCCGGACATCAAATGAAAATTATTTTGATATTTAAAAATGACCTTATCAGAGAGACGTGTATTTTTGGAAGGTTAGTAGCCAGTTTTACTTTTCTGTGTTATATTTTGTTATAAGTATCACAGACAATAACAACACTAGTACATCAGGTTTTGTTGAACAGACCAGTACATCAACATCAATCGATCAGTGTTTTATTTTCTTATATCACTGGTTCATTAGTTTCATATGTGTCACCACATTTGATAGAAATTTGGCAAGTAGTGGAATCAGAGGAAACCTCTTCCTCAGAGCGCCGTCGCCAAACGCAGTGTCGGCAGCTGTTTGGGATTAACCCGAGGATTTCAGT
The DNA here is from genome assembly GCA_025331565.1 of Holacanthus passer. Taxonomy (NCBI): domain Eukaryota; kingdom Metazoa; phylum Chordata; class Actinopteri; family Pomacanthidae; genus Holacanthus; species Holacanthus passer. Next base: position 2,330,028 of record JAFREQ010000070.1, on the reverse strand, counting down.
AAAGACAGCTGTGCTTACTTGTAAAGCTATTCATCACTATATGTGTCCCATTGGCACTGGATGACCTCAGAGACCCAGACATGACCCTCACACACACACACACAGAGTTTTCTCTCACATGCCAGCCAGACATCGAGCTGTATTTTTTCAGAAAATGCAATAAAAGCTGACAGAACTAGTTTATTCAAGCAGGTGCTTCTGTTTCCACCATATAGAAGAAAGATTCATGTCTCACTGCCGCTGATTGTTAACGTCCTCACTCCTCAAGAAAGGCCAGAAAATAAAGAATATAAAGAACATGTGTTTGGGTTTGTGTACCAACTTCCCAGATTCCCCTCTCTATCATGTAATGATAAAGGAAGGAGTCTCTGTCTGTCGGTCTGTTCTTGGATTGTATCGACAACCGTTCATCTGATGGACGTCACACTGGCACAGGCATGTTGCTGAGGAAGAACTGCACTGAAGGAAGCGCAGTGTCCAGTGTGAAGTTATTTGGATGATCTACAGCCAATAAATTATTGAGAATTATTAAATTTTGATGGAGCATTTGTATTTTAACCGGTGGAGTTGTTCCAGTAATGATCATCTCAAGTGATGCTTCCTCAGTCAATCAGATCTGTTGCATGGTCAAAGCGTGATTCCCACCAGAGAACAAACTGCAGCTGAAAACATGATCATCTAAAGTGTGGGCTGATCGTGGCCAGCTTCTTGATGTTACTCACCAAAAAAGTAATTTCATTTTGATATTTAACAAAAAAAGCAACCTTGCAAACTCCCCAAATCTTTTCTGTGGGAAGAATCAGAGACGGTGTGTCCTGCAGGACTGGGTGCTTCTTTGTTGCTCTGGACAAAACATATTACTAAAATATTACACAAAGTGAAATTTTGACCGAACGATGGAGCCAGATGAAAAGTCAGGAAGTTCTTACAATCATCCTGAGGGGGACATGAATGTCTGCTCCAAACTTCACAGCAATCCTTCTTTCAGTAATAAAGATATCTCACTCTGAACTTGAATGATCAACCTGTGATGCCAGATGAAAGTCTGGAGATCTCCAAAGTCATTAGTACTCGTTGTCTGGGAACCATTAATGTCAGCACAAAATTTCATTACAATCCATTCAATAGCTGTTGAGATAATGGAGTCTGGACTAAAGAGATGGAGTGATCATCTGACATACGTCGCCAAAAGAACTGTGGGGTTCGTAAAGACTTGTCCATTGAGTTTTTATGACACTGGTCACTTTGCTGCTTGTCAAATCAGTGATTCATGTGTGGTTGGTGTTTTACTCTTCTGTCGGGGGCATTTTGTCTTTGCTTCATCCTGATTATTTGGTTCCTTTCTTGTCAAAAAGTGCTGTGTTTACTCACCTGGAACATATGTGACAGCAAGGTGATTAATGTGAACAGGCAAAACACAAATAAGGAGACACTTAATTATTGTGTATTTTCTCTCTAAGTCTGCTTTAATACTGGAGCTGTACTGGAGAGGTTTAAGATTAGATGGCCTGCTCAAAGGAATGTTGTCAGTCAGGCGTGTTTCTACTCTGTGACCAAATATCCTGAACACAAGAGAGAAATATTGATTATTTACATCAGTTTTACTGTTTTCAGCATATTGAGCTTTAAAATAGTTTACATATATATGAGACCAGACACATTCAGTAGTTACTGTTTTGCATTCTGTGTACGTGTGTGGATGCATACGTTGAAGATTGCAAGTATTTGTGCTGTTCTGTCGGAGCAGAGGCATTATCATTCCTGACAGCCCCCCCATACCATGACATCCGAGGTGCGTCTCTATAGTTTTTGGCTTTGACACAAAACAAACAAAGCTGTCATGTCCAAGCAATCCAGCTCGGCACAAAAGATGTTTTCCTGGCGGTGCCACACAATGCTCCTCTCATCAATACAGAACATGCTGTGTAACCTAGAAGATGAAAAATATAGGCCTTTGTGTTTGTCAGTGGCAGCAAAATCTCATTTTAGATTCTCACGGTTAATCACATTACATCAAAGTTGCACAAACTTGAGCTGCTGCATTGTGACTGTTTTTTAATTTGAGGGAACAATTAGGCTTAGAAAGTCTTGGTTTTAATGGCTTTGCACTTCTGAATAGAGTCAGGATGGATGCTTCGGCATGTTTTATGCTTTGAAGTTTTTCCTTGTAATGTTTTTTTTTTTTTGGGACAGTTTTCTAAAATTCAATTTCCTTCATGCAGATGTTTCCTTTCTTTGCTTCCTCTGTTTCTGTGCACAGACTCTGAAGTCATCTACAGAAACAGCGATGGTCACGTCATCAGGTTCAACATCCTTACAAATGAAACGGAGATTGTCCTGACAAACACAACATTTGTAAGTATGAATTAGTCTGTCATTCTGTATATTAAATTATTTACCACAAGGATGGGGAAACAGTATTAACCTCTCACTGTCTGTCTCTCTCTCTGATTTCCACTAGATAAACTTCAATGTGGCCAAGTATTCCATCTCTCCTGATCTGAAATATGTGCTGTTTGCTTACGATGTGAAACAGGTAAGTTTCCCAACAACACCGGTGTTGTGAATGTGGTTTCATCATGGATGTAACTATATCTGTAGGTTTAGAGGTTGAGCTTTAACTGCTTTTTATAGATGGGTGAGCTGCACGTTATCAGGGAGATGAACGTGTATGAGTGGGGGAGAAAAGAAACCAGAATGAGGTCAACACGAGCAGCTTTTTTTTTTTTTATTAAAGTGCACAAATCACAAAAGTTGAGTGGAAAACGTTCAGTATCCTAAGGATGTATCTCGGTTAGCTTGGAGTGCAGAGTTAGCTGTTAGCTCCAGCGACCTAGTCAGAGCTGTGGATGGTGCAAAGTGCTGGAAGTCGATGGATAGTTTCACCTGTTTTAAAGTAAGAGAGCTCACACTGTGTGTTTCAGGCTGCTAAATGCTTTGTGCAAACATCTGTCAGGCTCTGTGATCAATGCTTTGGTTGGTGATCAGTCTGATTAGTCTCAGTGTGGGATTTGGTAACAGCTTCACATTGATATGCTTATAAATCTGTGCAGCTGATAAACACTTTTTAAATTGTGTATTTTAACAATTTGTCATATTCGTTCATTCGGAGCTCTCTGATTTCTTTCTATAATCTCTTATATAAGTCTTTTGCTGAATTCAATGCATTCAGGATCAAACAGACTATTTTTGAGGAGGTAGAGGATCTTCAGATGTCAGGATGTGATATCAAAAGCGGCCCAGCTGACTTCCCATCCCTCCTGTCACTCATGTCTTCTATTATACTTTGTTGTAAGAAACGACACCCCAGGGTTTTAAAGACAAACTCGGCTGAAACACACTGTCAGGGTTGAATAAACAGCGACACCACAGTCCTCCAGTGCTTGATAAATTTTGACGAGCGCCCGGGTCAGGGGCTGATTAAAATTCCATTGTGGCCTGTGTGCGACTGGCAGGTCACATTCATTCACTAATAGAGCAGCGGGCCAAGCTCGAGCCATAATTACCAGCTTTCCATCAGAAAAGTGTAGATGCAAAATGAGATATGCAAATTGGACCCTCCACTCTGGAAGGGATCAACTGTAAGGATTAGTGACAAGGCGATTAATCAGAACTGATTTGCATATTTTGCATGAAGGGTTAGACTTACAATTTGGAACAATATGGCCAATAGCCGCCAGCCCAGTTTATTTTTAGCACAAGGTTACGTTGAAGGAAGAATCTAGTAGAAATGGTTCTGCTGGTCTATTTCTAATCTAGTTTTTAAAGATGTCTCTGTTTCTTAAGAGCTCTAATAATTTGAAGAGAAAAAAAAAAGTAATGTGTAAAATTATAATTACCTTACAGCCTTGTGAAATAATACTTTATAATTTAGCTGAGGATTGTACTTTGCAGGAGGAGATACTTTAAGGATGAGTCAGTTCAGTTATAAGAAGAAAACAGTGAGCTTTAGCCAAAGAGGGAGGTTTGAAATTTGACCAGAGCCGAACACAAAAATGAGGACATGCAACTTGATCTGGACTCGAATACATGGACTTGATTTTCTTGAGACTTGACTTGAGACTGGAAGGGAATAAAACCTGAAGAGACTTGACTTGGTGAGTAATAAGTATTGAAACAATACTTATTGGACAGTTTAGATTCAAGTCTTCAGGATTCATTGTCTGATAACAATAATGAAATATCCAAAGCAAACTGTGTGCCAGTCCATCCAGTAGATGTTGAGAAGTTTAAAAGGATAATTGAAAACATTGACCTGTTGGTGGCACTGGGGGAAAAGTCAGGGGATCATCAAAGTGAGCAGGATTCATCCTCTGGACACCATGAATGTCTGCACTAATCCATCCAGCACTGAGACAATATTTCACTCTGGACTATGGACTGATTGACAACCGACAGATCAGCATGTCCATCCCTGTCCCCACACCAGCAACAAGCTGCACTGCCAAACTGCCGTAAATATTTACAATCATAATGGGAATGAAAATACACCCCAGCAGTTGTGAAGAAGAGAAGAACTCATAAAATATTAGAGAAATTAGTCTTTCATTATAAGATTAACTAGAATAAGCACGCGAGTGGTTTCATAGGCTCCTGCTTTCATATTCAGTTATAATGGTTCACGTGTTTTATCGACATGCAGCCAGGACACAGTGCTTCATATAATCTGGGATCTAACTTTACATGAGAGGAAGGATCTCAAATAACATTTGGAGTGTCACTAGTGTCAAAGTTTTAATATTAATGTTTGTCCTTCTATTAATCTCTCTAATCACTCTGGCTTTGAAACTAAAGCAGTGGATTCATGAAGATGTTTCGCTTCTCATCCAAGAAGCTTCTTCGGCTCTGAGTAACTGGCAGGGAAGCCCAGGTTCTTATCCTCTGTGGGGTTGTTAACCGGTTGTTGATGAAGAACTGAACTGAAGAAGCATCTTGGATGAGAAGTGAAACGTCTTCGTGAATCTACAAACCAAAGTCCAGTTGCTTTTGATTCAACTCCTACTTGAAAAACATGACCTGGACTGAGAACCTGCACAGACATGAAGCCGTGGGGCTGAGTCACTGGTTTAGTCCTGTATATCCAGAACCACTCTCATCATTGAGAAGACTGACTTTATTTCTATGTTTATTTTTTTTCACTTATGAAGCCGTTTCACATCTAATACGTAAAGATGTGTTCAGATGTAAACTCAGGGGCAGAGATTATGAGAAAGAACTACAGGGACTCATCATGGAGCTTTTGGCATCACTGAACACATTTCTATTTTGCTTTCACTGTTATTTCTCATCATCAGTTGACACAGACATCTTTAATTCACCTCTTAAAACAGATTATTTGGTGTAGTTTTGGTGTAGATATGTGTATCAATGTCAGCGTACAGTGACACACATTCTTCCTGTATGTGTCATGTGACCATCGCTGTCGTCCACCTGGCAGCTCAGCGTGGAACAAACCGACGGCCTTGAGCTCGACACCTGTGTGATGAAGAGTAATAACAGCAGCTCCTCCGGGAAAAATAAATTACTTTTTCTAATAGGTTCATCTCTGGTGCACTGAATGAAATAAAAACATTCATTAATGCTTTGTGCCCAATTCCAGCTCCTTGGTAGAGATGTGACAGCATGACACAGGTTGATTCTTGTTTTTTTTCTCCTAATTCTTACATTTAATTGTTTGTTTTGGTTCAGGTGTTACAATATGTTTTGTTATATTTCTAACAAGTTATCAAGAAATGACAGCAGATAATATTCTGGATTCGACAGCAGAATTGTTTGCTGTCATTGCCTTGTGCTTCAGCTGCACAGATATATAAAAGCAGTGTTTTACTTGTCCATAGACAGTAACACAGATCATCTTCAGTGTACAGTGACATACTCGTTCTTCCTATGTGTATTCATGTAACTATCTTTGTTGTCCAGCTGGCAGCTCAGCGTGGAACAAACTGTCAGCTTGACACCTGTGTGATGATGAGTAATAACAGCAGTTCTGTCCTCTTCACTCCACCATAAAAAAAGCTGGTTTGGTTTTATGACTTATTATTTATTCATCCTTTTATATAATTTTGTTTTGTCCCTTTTATATAATTAGTTTCAAATAACCGAAAAACATAATAGCGCCTTTCTTATACTTTAATAGGTCTCAGTCTGAGTTACTGTTGAGACGACTGTGAATCTATAGCAATTTATTGTCATGTTAACAAGTTTAATTTTAGCTCTATGACTAATGTTGAAAACAGTTGTCACTTTGTGCAGTTTGTCTTTTATTAAATCAGAGTTATGAACGTGTGCCGCTGATCGACTTGTCTGACGACACCTGTGAGCAGTGAGATTTTCATGTCGTCTGTATAATTTACGGTGTCTCACTTCTGTGTGTGTGGACGCCGCTGACAGCAGTGAAAATAGCTGACAACAGCGTGTGTCTTATTTATGACCGAGGCTTAGCCAGAGATACAAATGAAGGCAAAATGTGCTGAACATTTAATCCCTCCAGAGCAACACGAGAGATGGACAAAAGCCTCCTGGCTGTGAGACGTTAGTGAAAACTGGCAGAGAAGCAAAACACTCCCAGCCTTGATGCTCTTGTTTAATTGGTAGAGCCAATATTTAAAATATATCTGCTGTGCAGGTCTTGAGGGTGCACTTGGTTTTAGCTACAGAGCATTTATTATATGTAGTAGAGACGCCTTTATTGATGCATGAAATACAGTTTGTCTTTACATAATGAGACTGTTTAAACTTGTCCATGCAAGCATCTTATTAACGATCTCACATCTGGGACAGAGGCAGGTCTGAGCTGGCTCGAGGTTATGTGGGGAGGCAGTTCTCAATGAACCAGGAAGACCTGGTGTGGCAGGCGTGTGAGAGATCACTGAAGGACGCAGTCAATGGTCAGAGTTTTTTCAACAGTTGCATAAAACAGACTTCAGTGCTGTGGGAAAGGTTATTAATATGAATTTGAATAACCTTGAATCGACCGGCCTTCGACTTCATTTTCTCAACACTGGCAGTTTTTTTTATATATCCACTTCATATCAAATTGACAGATTGATTGATCAGATGGGTCTTTACATGTCAGCTCAGCTCAACACTCTGTACTCTTCAGGTACAGTGTTCTCAGTCATCCAGGTCACGGTTGTCAGGGTTGAATCGAGGGCAACAGGACTTGGTTGTAAATGTTTTGCCTCCTATCCAAGGTTCTTCTTTTAGTTCTGCACCAGCGTGTGTGCACAGCTTTACAACACAGCCAGCCAGCTTTTAAGCCACCTCTGTCTCTATCACACCTGGCTCCTGTGCTCTAGTTGGAAATCTGTCCGTATTGTCTTTGCCATTGTTTCATTTAAAGTATTGTCCACGTGCACACTGTAATGTGCATGAGATCAGATATATGTTTAATATGTAATTTTGAATCCTTTTGTCAACTCGGTGCCAAAATCTATTCACGCTGCACAATAATGGTGTGTGGAGACATGAGGTCATGACCGATCATTGTGTGTTACAGGACTGAATGCAGCGTGTTCTGCCTCATTTAATAAGAATAGGGAACTATTTTTTTTATTATATGCATTTTTGCTGTGATTATTTTTTTCAGACCTGAAGCAGGGCTTTAATGTGGGTTTGTTGTAATCTCAGGCTTTGATCTGTGAATTGTTCCATGAAGTCTGTGCAGTTCATCGTGACCTGGTACGAACGATGAAAAGAATAACAAAGGGACCTGGATCTGCTCTAAAACGAGTAAACGAGTCTCCTGCTAATCACACGCTTTGATCCCGTGCAGGCTTTGAACAGAGAAGTCGTTCTATACACCGCAGTCTTTGTTCTTGTGGTTCATGAGACGATTGTAGCTGATGATATGGATCTGCTCTGACGGCAGTGAAGGCCTCTCCTGGTACAAGGTGCTGCAGGAAGCTCTCTTCACCTATCTGTAGGATTACATTCGGTTATCTGACTACATCTGGATCTGCAGTGATTAAGCTCGATAAAAGCTTCTCCTAATCTCTGGGATTCTTGTTTGTCACTGCTGACGACAGGCTTGTGTTTTTAAGTCTTGTCTTGTAACATCTTGTAAAGTTCTTGTCAGTGCAAATCCTCACAGAGCCTTTATTTGTCACCTTCTGACGTCTTGGTGGACTTCATTCATATGTAGCTGAATCTGAATCTGGTAGGAGACGTTTGTTCTCTCTCTCTTTTAAAGTGTGTATGTTGTGTTCCTTTTCCACTAAAGCCTAAAAAACACATTTAAAAAGAAAAGAAAGTAGTGTATTAGCTTTAAGCTATAAAGTCATTGAAGTGCGTGGGTTTGAAGTTGACTGATTTCTCGCTGATTCTGAGTGACAGCCTCCATTCTTTGCATGTCAGGGCGTAAATGGATTGTGCTCGCATTTGTTCCGTATTTTCCTCCACTACTTATACAAGGTTTCTGTTTGTTTCTGTCTGTCAATACAAAAGCTAAAAAGCCATTTTCCCGCAGCGTCCTCTTGGGAATCTTCTGAATGAAACCGACGGAGTTAAAAATCTTAGCAATAATTTATTCCATATTCATGTGAGATGAGTATGTATTCCAGGGTCCCACCTCGAGTCTGATGAAAGAACAAATGAGCTAATGCGAGTGGGGAGTCGCACAAACAGAAACTATCTAAACTGGTGTCTCGGTGGAGTCCACCTGGTATTTTAGAAAAGGATCCAAATATCCCACTGATGTTTAATTTTATGGTGGAAAACAGCACCTGCGTCCCAAAACAAGATATGAGCGTGTTTGAATGGTGGCGGCTGCCGTGAATGGTGATACCGACTATTATATATCAACATTAGTCACAAAACACGAGCGGTGTGGCTTTTTGAATTTGTTGGTATATTACAACACCTGCGTTCCTGGCTGTGTCTCTAAAAGCCTCTGGATGCTGCTGGACATGTTTAATGTACTCTGACTACAAATACATGCAGAATATTATGAGACGTACAAACAAAGGGAGGAGGGAGGTAAACACAGCAGAGCAAGATCAAGGCAAAATATACTGTGAGATGATAGAAGAGATTATTCATACAGAAGCATTTTTTCCCTTTAATATCTCTGGTTGTTTGCGGCTGCAGACGATGTTGCAGCTCAATGAACAGGACATTATTTGAATATAGGATTTAGAGGAATTTGCATCAGTGTGATGGAGCGTCCTGACTTGTCTGGTGTTTAAAACAGACATTTTAACACATTGTTTTATCTAAAAATGCTGTGAATCAGGATTGTCTTGTATAATTGCATATGTATAGACTAGAAAGAAGGTTTTACCCCTTTACGACACCTGTGAAATCAAAGTTTTCTTTAGGTTTCTGTGGGCTGTTCACTAGCAGCTGTCTTGGCAGTGACGTGGAAACAAACAATCCCAACTGTGAAAAGTTAGAACCTGGGTTTAGAGGAGATGAATGATCAAGAAACAACCACTTTAGCTGGATTATGATCCTGTGAGCAAACCTGCTGCCGTTTGTCAGCATTCTAAAGTTTAAGAACTCATGACGACCTTGAACTCACCAGAGTTATTGCTGATTTCTCTGAAAGCAGGAACTAAAAAAAAAAAAAACTAAAAATTGATCCAACAGGGCAAAAACAAGAGCAATTAGAGCAGACAGGTTGTGACAGAAACACCAGTTTATTCAGATTAGTTTTCTTGGAGGTAAAACTAAAAGTGACAGTTTAGCGTTGCACAGAAAAACTGTGAGTCTGCACAACTGTGGTCAGCACAGAAAGTCAAGGTTAAACAGGAAGTTGGTCTGTAAACTGTCAGGTTTGTCTTTACAACAAAAAGTTTGAGCACTAATTTTAAAGTTCACCTTTCTTTTCTCATACAGATAAATTGGACTAACCAGGTTCTGTGTTCTAAGATCTCAGCAGTTTTTTCACAGTCTTATCATTGCTGGTAGAACCATTGAGCAAGTTGTAATAAACCTTTTTTCTTTTTTTGTCGACAATTGTTGTAGCCAATTAGTGCAAGTCAAAGTGTTGGTCAAAGTTGGAAGAGAGAAATCCTGTTTAATTAGAGTTAGTGAACAATCTTTGGAGGCTTTTTTGTTTGCTTTGTTTTGGGTTTTTTCTGTCTGTGGATTTTTTTTTCCTTTGTTCAAGTTTGGACCAAATCAGAGACGAAGCAGTTTCAGTCTTTTGAAGTGTGAAATGTGGATCTTTGAGTTTAACCCCAGTCCATGGACTGAAGATGAGACATTTCTTCAGGTTGTTCTGGAACCAGACTAATGGTGTGTTTCTGTTCTAATGGGGAGCGAGTGCAGTGTCACAAACTCAAAGGTCCTGAAGCTTCATAGCTGTTAGTGTATCTAGAGGTAAAACTGTCCTGACAAACAGATGTTTTCATGGTGCGGTACAGTGTCAGCTGCACGAATCTATCGTCCAAAGCTTTGTTATTCCTGAGCAGCCATTTGCCCGACATGTTTTAAACTGCACACATGCATCCAGGGAGCTGCTCCCATGAGGCCATCGAGTTTCTCTTTGCTTAGAAGTTGGCTTTTTTTTCTCAAGATAACACCCACTGTGGCAAAGACGTCTTTGCCTGCTCAGCTGTTAAACATGTTTCTGCTTGTATTTTTATCTATTTATATTTTTATCGCCTTCTATAAATGTCACCCACTGCTGACTTACAATAAACAGACACTGTTGGACATCGCTAGGCTGCAACACAGAATGTATTTACTGGTTTTATACCTCAGGATCTGGACCACATTGTTAGCTCCAGACCAGTTAGTACCTGCACTGACACTATATTACTCACCATGAAGGTCAGAAAATATCCAAACCAGAAGCTCTGGTCTGATCAACGAGGTGATGAAACAGGATACAGGAGAGAGGCAGGAAGTCTGGTGACTCGGTGCAACAACAAGGAGACACAGGACATGAGGAGGGAGACGAGACCTCATCGAACGCTGTGAGATAATCTGTGAGTTTGAGATGAAGGGGGTCAGCAACTTTAAATTCCTGAGCATCACCTGGAAATGCAACATCACCCAGCTGGTCAAGAAAGCACAAAAGCACCTGTACTTTCTGAGGAGACTGAAGAAATTTCCAGCAGCTTCTACAGTTGCATCGCAGAGAAAATGTTGACCAGCTGCATCTCTGTGTGGTTGCAGAGAAGATCGTCAGGGCTCCCCCACTATCTCTGCAGGACATCCACCACCAGAGAGTTCAGAGAAGAGCCTGCAGCTTCATCAAAGTCTCCACCCACCCCCGACACGGGGTTTTCACACATCCGCCCTCTGGCAGGAGGAACAGGAGTGTGAACTGCAGGACCTCCAGGCTGAGGGACAGTTTTTATCCTCAGGCCATCGTACTGATCAACAGATCTGATCCACGGCCCCTGCTGACCCCCACCAACCCCTCACCACACACACACACGCACGCACACACATATACGCACACACGCACACGCACACATGCACGTACACCTGCACGCACACACACACACACACACACACACACACACACACTCACACATGCACGCACATGCACTCACATACACGCACATACACATGCACACACACACACACACAGATATTTTGTCATCTGACTATGCATATTTCTATGATACTGTATAAAGTTTTCTGTACTTTATTATTCTCAGATATCTTTTATCTCATTATTTTATTATATTCTTGTATTTTACATTTTTCACTTTTATACCTCATGTTTCATTTGTACAACAGCTTTCAGAGCAGAAGGGCAACAGAAGAATTTAACTGTACAGGGAAACTTGCCTTCAACTGTGCATGTGATGGTGAAAGCTTTGACTTGACGTCAGACAGACGAGACTCAGTTACACTTCTTCTGTGTTGACGCTCCTGAGATTTTCCATAAGTGTCGGTGTTTTTTTTTCTCTTTTTCTCTTTGCGTTACTCACATGTTGTAGTTTCATGTCATACAATATCTCCTGGGAGAAATCATACTGTAAAGCTCTTGTTTATCGTGAGCCAAGAAAAGACATTTCTAATGACATGTAGACGTTTGAGAGACGGAGTGGTTATTTATTTCAAAATGATGTAATATTGCTCATTTTGAATTAATAGAATTATCACAAGCCATCTGAATGTTGGAAGAGTTGTTGTAATCATTCATGTCCTTACTGAAGCAATTCCCTCCGAGCCAGATGTAAGAAATGGGAATTTTTGCTCACATTAGATCCAACCTTTTTCCACAGATAGAGAAATGTGGATTTTGTTTGCTGTTTTTTTTTTTTTTTTTTATAAAGCATTTACTATTTCCCACAAGCCTGAGACAGACTTTGACGGACTGAAGCCAATCAAGTGTCTGGAAATTGACTTGTCAATCTCCCCATGGCTGCAACTAAAACACACCTTCTCATGTCACCTTTTTAAAGACAATGTCAAAGAAGAGGACGAGGCAAAGATAAGAATAAGATAATCTACTACTTATGCATCTCATTCAGGTTGTGTCTGCAGGTTTTTGACAATAATCAAGCTGCCACTCAAAACTGTAGTGTTTCTGTATCAGACAGCAAAAGATGATTATCTAACCTCATCTACACTGAACCTTAAGTTTGATTATTTCTAACTAAGATTGCATGCAGATGTTACGTTTTAAATGTTTAAAAGGTTTGGGATTTGATCAAATGCGATCAAACCCCAAACCTGGTTGTCACGTTGTCAGATTGTCAATATGTGCTTTCAAAGATCAACCTTGTAATATTAATAACTTTGTGTTATGTGGCGCTCATGCTTTGGTCTTGGACATTATATTCATCTTCACAGCCACCGTTGTGTTTGAGTGTTGAAAATGTCACAACCTTTTTTGTTTTATCATCGAGCCGGCGACAAAGGTCACCGCACCCGTGTGAGCTCCACACCTCATTTAATGGAGTATTGCTGAAAAAAAGTTCATTTGAGGGCTCATTTGGGGCCCGTGGACGATTTTTCTATTTCATGGCACAAAATTAGGAAGCTTGTCAGAGTTTGAGAAATGTGTCTGAGCACCTTAGAGAACCAGGCACAGTTCTCCATAACACAGAGAGATATTTGTAATATCTCCCGCAAATTTATATCGAGCACGTTCAACCCCCGTGTCAACTGCAGCGCGTTCAGCCTGCGCTGAGGAGCCGCTCTCTGCATAAAGTCGATACGAGTCACTTGGAGTTTGGTGAATCCTCTTCTCTCTAAACAGTAATTTACTTTCACTATGAACAAGACTCTGTAATATTGATGTTCCAGCTTATTGTTATGGACCGTTCACGGTGCTCAGACTGGAATCCAAAGCCTTTTGTAGTTTTTTTTGTATAATGTCTTTGTAAGTGCTGGAAGCTTCATTAACATCTGTTTAGTTTCTTATACGTTTACTTTGGGGAAAAAGATCATCTGTTCTCTGAAGGGGTTAGATACCACTAAGACTGGAGCATAAATCTGGTGTCATGTGTAATATTTCACATTAAAGTGAGACGCAGGACGCTGTAGCTACTGCTGCAACACTTACACCTGCCTCCTGGTGGCAGCAGAAACCAGCTGTGAACATAACTCACAAGTGGCTATCGTGAACTTGTGAGCAAATTGTTGCCTCTTTACACATCTGGTAGATACACAGCAAATTTAGAATTCCTGTTGTTCATCAGGCACATCTAAGTCCAATATTCACTTTCCTTTTTGCTCTGTTTTGGTCTCAGTTACTGAGCAGGTAGGGTGCAGAGCAGTGAGACTGAAGCAACACAGTAAAGCCGCCAGAAAATCAAAACAACGAGCTGAAAGATGCCAAAACTGTCTCTGTATCTTAGGGGACCTTTACAATGAAGGGATAATTCTCTGTGAGTTCATTACTAGGATTACCATTACTTCAGCTCAGCGTTGGAGACATCTGGATATAGATACCTGGTGAACAATCCCTCTTGCTGAGGAAAAAAAAAAAATAAATAAAGGGAAACTAAATCATAATTATTACGAGCTGCTGAGCATCTGCTTCTTCCGTAGCTAATGCGACGAACAATGCATCAAGTACCACCACATCCTGCAGCTGATTCTCATTAGTTCATCTATGAACACAAGCATAGAGGAAAGTAAGTGTGATAAGATCAGCTCTGTGATTGTGAGATGGACGGCAGCTACCAAGTCGTACAAGTTATTGAGGAAGTCAAGTCATGTTCTTGTGGTTGTTGTGTTGGGGAGCAAGCCGCCAGCAGGCATAACACACTTATAGACAGAAAAGGAAAGAAAAAAAAAACCAAAAACATAAAGGCTCAGTCTCTGTCGGGTTGGACAGCCTGAAGGAATGGTCCAAAATGAGCTCCATCTTGGACAACACCTTCCAAGATGATGCGGAGCGCTCATCGCCTCTGGCTCATCTCTCCGGGGTCCAGGGATAAACCAGGGAGCACTTAAAGTTCTCATTTGTGCCGCAATATGTCTTAAGGTAACGGCCTGAGCAAAATGAAAAGGTGCTGATGGCTGTTTCTTTGGACTGTTTGTCTGTTTGGTGCGTGGACCTGCCCTGAAAGAGCAGATTGAATCTGAGAGTGTGTTCAGAGGTTTTACATGTATCTGTACATATGTTTGCGAATGTACAGGTATCCATTAATATGTAGTTTGAGATAACCAGCGATGGCATTTTCATGTCTGTCATTGAGATACTATCTTTATTTATCTGTATTATTGATATTAAGAGTTGTTCTCTTTTCTTGAATGGCCTCAGAGGTGTCAGCTGTCAACATTTGTCCTCTGTCATCGATGGGATTTCTACCAAACTAGTAGAAAAGTGCTTCCTCCTCTTGTGGAAATCCCCATTTTACCCAGTGAAAATGTCTCACTTTGGAATAATTTCATCTGAGCCTGCTTCATTGATACCCAGTTGGTTCACAGCTTACTGCAGGGAGAGCAAGCATTTGTCATTTCTTACATCGACTTCTGTCCCAGCTTGGAAGATCACACATGTCGGTTTGCCATTGCTGTTGTGGTAAGAGCCTCAGTCGTCCATCAATCTGTGCCTCTGTCACTGTTTAGGTCTGGAGCTCCTTTCAAATCCTTCACATTCTATAATCTACATGCTTTTTTCACAGCATTGAAATGTTCCCTTCCTGATTGAAAAAGCCCCTTGGTGACAATGAGACACTCTTGTGTGTCCAAGTCTGTAGCTACAGTTCAGGGAGCCATTTTCTGTTCCAACATGCCGATGTCCCTGCACAGAAAACGAGGCCCACAAAGAATTTTCTGAGTCTGGTGTGGATGAGCTTGTCTGATCTGCACAGACGGCTCAGCATCCCCTGAAATTATATTAATATTGGATGATCTATCTGTCTGTCTGTCTGTCTATTCATCCATCCATCCATCCATCCATCCATCCAATTAGCCCCATGACACAGTTTAAGTTACTCTGATTATTTTACATTTATACTCCAGCTCACACTGACTGTGAACCAAGCCTATGTCTGAGTTTTTACATTCACTGTACAAAATTTTACATCAGAGCTGCCTCTTGTAATATATTCCTCTGCTTTGTATCAGAAGCTGAAAACACGAGTGTCATTTTCATGATGAAATGCAAAAATGTGGCCTGTTTCTGCTCCCGATCACCAGCCGCAGTCAGAGGTCTATTATCATGTCACCCACAGCTTCTCCAGTGGGGGTTGCAGACAGCTTTACATGCACCCCTCTGTCACTTTGAATGTCTCTCTCTCTCTCTCTCTCGCTCCCTCTGTCTCCTCGCCTCTCTCGAGCTTTCAGCACAGAGGCACTCTGCGATGATGGGTTTCTCAGATGGAATTAAAATGTCTCGTCCCACAGCTGTCACCCATGCAAATTGCATTGTCTACAGATTCTATCGCTGAGAACAGCCAGCAGTCTGTTTTGTTTGACGCCTTCTTTCCTTTTCATTTTTTGTCATGATGTCATTATCTGTGGCACCGCCGCTTCTCTCGTTAATGTTTCAGACAGTCATCTTTTAATCTGCCTCTCTCTCTGTCTTTATTTTGCTGCAGGTTTACCGCCACTCCTACATGGCCTCCTACAGTATCTACAACATTCACACGCGGTAAGTGTTTTTGTTCTCCTCGGCAGTAGCTGTGAGGCAAGCTGTCTGCTAAAAACACTTGTCATCGGGGAGAAAACGTAACTGTGAACCACACTGGTTTGCAAAACTGCACAACACAGATTCTATGAAAAAAAAAAAAAACTAAGTGCAATGAAAATATTGTTATTTGGCACAAAGTGACACCATTAAACATATCCTGTATTAGCTATTAGCACTTCCTGTTTGCACACATGTATGTAGAGACAAATACCACTGGATTACTTTGATATTAAAGATGAACCATGTGATGATTCTCAGGGAAATTCTGGAGTTAGAACAAGCTTCTCATTTACTGTGATTACTAAGTGGATTTATGGACCTTTTTTTCAGCGATAATGACAACCATGTAGAGTGCAAGTCACGCTGACTAAATATATGTGTAATATGTCTTTGGGTTCAGGTTTGACCGAGTTATGAGAAGGAGAACAGAGTTTGACGTAAATTGCAGCAATCAGGCGCTGAGGGGTTTAAAGTATCTTAATTGCCTCCATGAGCTGTGAGTCGCGGCTGAAGCTGACTGAGCTGCTGATTCGGCCCATTTATCAACACAAACTACAAGAACTAGCTTCAGTTGTTTTTAGAACAGCAGCTCCTCCACCTTTCACCTCATGCAGTATCTGTGACTCTCTCCCTCCTGCTCCCCCCCGGGAGGCCTCACGCTTTGAAAACCTCAGTCAGTCCTGTCATGCAAATCGATTTCAATTTGGAGATTCGTTTATCTAAAAATTGGAAGAAGTCAAGAAATAATTCATTTGCTCCATCAAACCTATTATCCATCAGCAGCTGCACTAACAGAGAACGATCTGGACTATGACCTTAACAGCTCTCGAAATTAAGCTCTAGTTGCCGCTTGGAACTGCAAACATCACGTCTGCTGCTTTTACACAGCAACAATGTTAAACAAAGAAAAGTCTCACAGTCGATATTTCTAACACACAATAAAATAAAACTTGTTAAACAGGCGTGTTATTTTCAAGGTTACTGTCTCCACTGCATTTTTATTTTCCACTGTGGACTGTGAAGTCCAAACTTCACCAATCTAAAATAATCCTATGTTCAGTTATGACAAAGGTTGAAGACTGTCAGTAGATCAGTCTACAGTCTGTAGCGACCTGTTGCTTTACAGGTGCATCTTTAGAACATCCTTCACAAAGTTCTGATCCCGGACACGCTGGGATGCTCACATCCTGCCAGTCACAGTGAAGGGCAGGATTCCCACTAATAGTCAGAGAGGATTAAAACTTGGTTGACAGGATTTGCCTTTTTAAACATGAGTGTTACTTTAGGAGGCTTTGTGATAAACTCCTCAGATCTTGTGTCATTTTGGGCACCACTCATATTCTTTTTATCATGGCCAACTCTGTGCTGATATCAGGCTTTGGGTCTGTCGCCAACTAGTGCTCATTTGAATTTGACCTGATTGTTGAACCAAGAGACTCTGACAGAGTGTGTGTCATAACAATAGCTTAATATACACAGTATATACAGGAACTGCACCATACTTTATTTTAATGTGAATCATGAACATTAGCTTGCTGCGTTCATTTTGCAGATCATAATTGTGCGTGTGTTTTAGGGCTGCAACTAACTATGTTCATTATTGATTATGATGCTAATTATTTTTATCAGTAAATCATTTGTTCAGAAAACTGAAACATGTCCATCACAATATCTTAGCACCCAAGGTGATGTTACTTGATTAATTAAATATCTTATTTTGTCTGACTGATGGCCCAGAATTCATAAATGCTCAATTTATTATGATGTAAGACCAATAAATTCTCACATTAGAGAATCTGGAACCATCACATTTTGTGCAATGACTTCAATGATTAATCCGTTCACAGTCATTTTGTATGACCACCTCCACTAGATGTCAGTGATAACATTGCCTGTCTGTATTTTCAGGGAGGTTTGGGAGCTGGACCCTCCTGAGGTGGTGAACTCGGTCCTGCAGTACGCCGCCTGGGGAGTACAAGGCCAACAGCTGGTGAGAGCTCACAGGAAAAACTCTCCACAACATGTCAGCCGTAGTTTACGTGCTGCAGCACTGTTCCATCTCAGGGCTAGTGAAGATTAAATCGCTTTATTTCTTCAGTTAGTTATTTATGTCTCATCCCTGCTTGTATGAATTAAATTGTTGTAAAAGCATGTTTTTCAAGGATAAATGAGAGAAATGAAAACAACATCCAGCATATTTGTTGCTGATTAAAACAGCCTTTATATGATGTCAGAATTCCTGCAGAAAAAATAAAACGCAGTATTTCAAAAGCTCTGTGACTCCGGAGCGAACACAATATGAATTTACCTTCAACTCCAGGTGTGTGTGTGACATCGTGCCATATGAATAGATACACAAAGAGTCATGGCACTCTTCAGCATGCTTCGAGGTATGTGTGTGTGTGTGTGTGTGTGTGTGTGTGTCTGCCTGTTTTACTGCATGTCTATTCAAACTGTGTGTTTTAGCACCTATAACTCAGAATTCTCTGCTCTGCTCATAATGCACTCATTCAGTTTTTGAGGGAATCTAATTAGATGCTAATTTTCCCCCGTCATACCTTTTTTTATTTATCTACGCTGAACAGATGGGATCCTTTTTTTGTTGACAGCTAAAACACGAAAGCATAGTAGAGCCGCTTTGTCCGTATTTGCACATTTCAGCATGTAATATTTAAGCATAAATCAAACACAAACTCCATTAGGAAGTCATTATGGTGATAAGGAGGTGAGAGCTCGACTGATGTGAAGGCTCTCCAGCTCTCGAGCGGCAGACGCAGCATCATTAGCAAGAAGTGCATCTACGGAAACAATGACATGACGTGTGTTTTATGGAGGAGTGTGTAAGTGAGCCTTATAGCAGTTCTTTGGGAATTTGTGTATTCTCATTAGGAAGGTGTCAGAAAGGTACATTTAGAATATGAATTAGAGGAATCTGTTCATTATGTCTTAACCAAGGGACTGGTGACCCATAGCAGCACTAAGCAGGACCGGCTGACCAGCAAAGCACTTTTTTTTCCAGTTTGAATGTCTTTGATCATTTGTGAATGTAAATCAGGGATTTTCAAATTCCAACACACACCCCTGGATACAAATGCCACCCCTCCATTTTCTCACATTTTTGCACATTAACAGTTGAACAGATATACAGAAATATATCACTGGATACTAAAAACATTTTAAAACAATTGAATTCAATTTCATTTGTATAGTGCCAAATCACAATACAAGTCATCTCAAGATACTTTACATACAGAGCAGGTCTAGACCATAGTCTTTATAGTATTATTTTTATATATTATGTAGTAAACATGATGATTCTCAGGAGTTCTGAAGTTCTATGCAAAGCGCCTTTTTCTATGATATTTAAGTGCATTTATGGACATTTAATCATGATGGAAATAAAGATATCAGAGCTGTCAGAAAGGAGAAGTCCCACTGACTCTAAAAATATTTGTTTCATATCTGTGGAAAAAAAAAGATAAATGTCACTTTACACATTCAACTGACACAGAGTAACATCAGCATTAATTTGAGTCGTGTTTCCGTTCACTGACAAATCGAAGTTCAATATTCACTTCTCTCAAAGCTCTGTCTTGGTCTCCCCTTGGTGACTTCGTCTGCTGTTTGCTGCTGGCTTCTTTGCTTTAGTAAAAGCCAGAGTATGAGAGTTGGAAACTATTTGAGAGATTGACTAACACATTATTGGTGTTGGTCGATTCCAGCCTGATCTTTGACCTTTAGCCTTTAGCCATTGCAGATTTTCAAGTTGGCATTTGGAGCGATGAGAGCGTCTTGAATGTAAATGCAAACTCAGAAATGTTCATATATGGTATAGAGCTACATTCCATTCACAAAATACAAAGTAATTTGGTTTTATTACTGTTTTGAGTTAAACATTTGTATAGGGATAATAAAATAAGTCTGTGGTGGCAACATATGACAAACAGGTTAGGTCTAAATTTCCAGCTTCTATAATTTGATCAAACTTGCAGCAGTAAAGCGTCAGGTTGTTTATACAGCACCGTTCCTACACAAGGCAATTCAAAGAGCTTTATCGGGCCATAAAAATGTATTGAAAGTAAGTCATTAAGAAAACGTTAAAATTGCATTTAAAATAAAATAAAAACAAAAAGGGAAAACAAGCAAATAACAAATTATAGATTAAAAAAGAAATCAAATTTAAAAGACAGTAAAAACAAAAGCAAGCAAATAAATACTTTATTTAAAAAGAAAAGATTAAAAAGAAGTTATGTGTCTAATTTATTGGAAAGTCACCGTGAACAGTAATGTTTTAAGCTCTGATTTAAATGAACTGCCCGTTTTATCAGACCTCAGGTGTTCAGGAAGTTGTTCCACAGGTTGGAGCATTGAAACTAAAAGCTGCTGGGTTTGAACACTGAGTAAAACCTGCTCCAGATGACCTGAGGGGTCTGAGTGCTTCGTAACGTACAAGTAAATCAGAGATGTATTTAGGCCTGAGACCATTTAGTGCTTTATACACAAGTAATGGGATTTTGATATCCTTTGACACACAGGAAGCTGGTGCAGTGATTTAAGGACCAGTGTAATGTTCTCCACTGTCTTGGTGTTGGTCAGGACTCTGACAGCAGCAGCATCTTGGACGACCTGCATATGTCTGATTGATTTTTCACTAAGACCCGTGAAGACGCCAACACAGTAGTCAAGGCCGAAAATAAATGCATGAACAAGTTTCTCTGAATCTTGTTTAGACAGAAATGCTTTAATCCTTGATGTGTTTGGAGATGGTAATGAACTGACTTTGTAATTGTCCTTTGAAATTTGAGATTTCTGGCTTGATTTTTTAGATTTTAGTGTCATGGATTCAGAGTGAGCCCTGACTTTTAGTCTCTCTCCTTTGGAAACAGTGTGTGTCTGTGCTCAGTTATAGAAAATGATGGTACATCCACTCACTGATTTGTTCAATGCACTTATTCACTATATAGACTTTCTGTAGAGTTGTATTAATCTGTATAAGTGTAGTAAGAGATGTTGTGATATTCCATAGGAGGATGTAGATGTTGATTAGAATAGACCCGAGAATGGACCCTTGAGGAACTCCACGTGTCCACACTCGCTATAGTTGTAGTCATGCGCCCTAAGATTTAGGATCGAACCTCATTCTTGCAGACTCTGCTGTTAAACGATGATTCCTCTGAACCTTTTAGCACATGCATAGACCGCCTTCTGGACTGATGATATCTTGATGCCTTCCAGCCACACAGCCCAAGGCCGTGCTGACAGTGAGGTTTAGTTTGGGCAGAGAGGTCCTTTGCTGATTCATTTTTATGTAAGTTCACCCACAAGCCACAGACTTCTGGCTTTTTGAAAAGGCTATAGAAAGATGTTTCCATCTGAGGGAGACTTTGGTTTGTGGAAGGTGAGATGGACTCTCAGACTTTTGTTACAAAGGTTATATGGGCTCAAAAGCACCGGTAACATTTTACTTGCTGAAAAATTTTAATCCTGAAATCAGAATCCTGAGACCTTTGGCGGGGGAACAAGTTTGCTTTCACAAATACAGTTCAGTACATTAGAGTTAATCACTTGATGGTTTGCTGACACTACCTCACACCTTTAATCCTCAAAGAATACTTTGGATGCTTGAGCAGATACTGTGTGTATTTAATCATATAATTCTTAATCTGGTGGATGTGTGCTAAAGTTGTGAAGCCTGGAATCTGACACACACTTAAAATTTTGACAGCCATGCACCAGTTTTCCTCCCTTGCAACATTTCTTAAATCTCGACTCTGTGTCTCTACAGATCTACATCTTTGAAAATAACATCTACTACCAATCAGACGTCAAGAGTAACTCCCTCCGGCTGACGTCCTCAGGAAAGGAAGGGGTCATCTTCAATGGGATTGCTGACTGGCTCTATGAAGGTACATCAACCCGTTCTCATACTGTTTTCAGAGCATGGAGTTTAGACCTTTTCCTGGTTTCTGTCTGAAGAGACCAAGCCAAAGAATCTCAGTGACAAAACTTGATGTCAGTTAATGACGTGTTGAGAAACTGCCACATTGGGTTTTGTGACTGTACAGATGAAAATATCTAACTTCATTTTCAAAGAGTTGACCGACTGTCTCATTAAACTGTAAATGCCTGTGTTGAGAAACATTACCTTATAAAAGACAGGGATTAAATATTCATAATGTTTGTTCTCGAGCAGATATCTCCCCGCTGGGTGCGACGGCTCGTTTTATGTGCTTTAAGTAAACACACAGTGGCTGCACTTAGCGACGTCAGCCCATCTCTCAGGAGAAAAGAAGATTATGTAAATCTTATAAAAAGCCGAGCGACCGCAATAACAGCACTGCTGTTTTCTCCTTTATTTCCACCCCCACTTTTGTTCTTAATTATATTTGTGAAGTGTAATAATGTCGCAATCAGTGATCATTGACCCCAAAATTAGAGCTTCGTTTAAAGCTGCTTTTGTTATTTTTCCACTTCAGTATGTTTAGTTCTGTCTGTATTGAAAAATGTGTTTGTGCTGCATCTCTCATGAAATGGAAATCAGAATACTTTTAAACATAATGAGATATAAACAGTATTGTTTAAACCAGTTAACATGTTTATTTGTTTCTTCATGTCGTCGACATTTCAGTTTCAACACTGAGGTTAATTTCATAAAGTAATGTCTGATATAAATGTTCACACAGAGTTAGTTAAACATACTATTAATTAAAGTTGCTGTAAATAGAAGCGCCCCCTTGTGGTAGTATCAAAAAAGGCAAAAATACTTTAATCACATTAAAATTCTACACTTATTTAAGCTTTAAGCAGCTATTGGCTGATCACATGTTGTGTCATTTTGTGTTATGAAACTTTAAAAATATTGTAGTTCATCCTGTTTCTCCGTCCGAACAGAGGAGATCCTTCTGACCCACGTGGCTCACTGGTGGTCACCTGATGGAGAGAGGTTGGCCTTCCTGGTCCTCAACGACAGTCTGGTGCCCAACATGGCTTTACCTCGTTTCACCGGCATGACTTACCCCAAAGGAAAGCAATACCCCTACCCCAAGGTAAGCAATAATTAGAAGACACACAGAACTATTATGTATGCTTCCAGGCAAGTATGAAGAACAAGGTGCTGGTCGTACCTGCTACATCGTCTAATGGGCTTCACCGCATGAAGGCTGGCTGTTCCCCTCTGCCTCCAGTCTTTATGTTAGGACTAGAATAACCACATTCTGAGTTTGATTTAGTTTATTGCATCTATTTGTCAGGAAGCATGTACAAATAGCATCAATAAGAATAGAAGAGATTTATTGTTTGTATACAGTATAAAATGTCTTTGCAGAATTGATTCACAAAATAGATTCTCCAAACACAATATGTATGTGTGCTTTGATATTCTCCTGTTTGTTTCTTATTTCCTTATACTACATTGTCACAATTTAATATCACAGTTTTATATTTTCAACACAGTTTGAAATCAGGCAGATAAAAGAAAATACGTTAAAAATAGGGGTTTTTTTGTGGAGCCGCCACTAACCACCGGTGTTCAGTCATAATGAACAGTGCATTCAGAGCTTTAAAGGGAACAATTGAAACCACTTGAACAAAATGCAACCAACAGCACTGATCATACACATAATCCAGTTTTTACAAAGTACCTGACCAGCTACAATAGCTTCAACCATATTTGATTGGCAGCAGCACCTGTTGAACTTTCAGGAAACCTTTCTGTAGGATTCTGTCTGTACATCAACAGAAGTCATTTTAGGAATCACTGCAAATCAAGATGTTGCAGGTGGAATGAAAACAGAATTCATTCAACATCCTGAAACACTGATCTCACAAGTGTCTGAGAGAACAGAAAAAAGTTCAAATGAGAGCAATGACAAAATGCAAATGCTCACTTTTTACGATAGTGATTTCCAGTTCAGTGAAGTGTTTCCCTGATGTATCGCGTTTAATCAGCTGTCTTTATTTTCATGGCTGCTATTTAGGTTGTCACACAAAACTATGAGCATTTTAAAGAATTTAAAGGGACTTTTAAAGAGAAATGAAATGATTCATTCCAAATCACATGATTGTTCTGCAGCACTTTATGTAACAGCGTCCAATATGGCACAAAGCGTTCGCCTGTGCAGTGATGTGTTTTTGTCTGGACTGTTGTGCACGCAGGCCGGCCAACCCAACCCGGCCGTGAAGCTCTACGTGGTCAATCTTTACGGGCCGACGCACACGCTGGAGCTCATGCCTCCAGAGACGCTCAAACTACGGTGAGAGAGCAGCTGCGTTTGGTTTGTCAAACTTTTGCATCAGCCGCTGCAGCACACACAGGGAAGCGTTTGACATTCTCAACTTTAGCTGCAGCTCAATGCATTTGAACATATTTTACAGACCTTATTATAATGGTCAGATTTCTCTGATCACTGCATGGCCAGAAGTCAATGTTATGACTGTTAATGAATCTACTGTATCGACTGTAGAGGACGTCTTCCTCCTCCATCTTCTCGCTCTGCTTCTATAATTTATATTATTGTCTTGGACCACTCACAAAACTGTGTGTTAATCCAGTGTTAACATAGAAATTATGTTTTCTGTGCACAAAAAATAATTTCTTGTAGCGCCATGAAAGGACTGTGAGAGGAAACATGACAAAAGAGTTTTGAGGCCCAGGAAGCTGGAAATGAACCCACATGCTTGACCCAAGTTCAGTTACCAACTGTGAAAAAGTTTTCTGCTTTGACTTTCATCTTCAGTAATGTTACCACTTATTTAATCAAGCCCAAAGCCTGGTGCCGAGAAACTACTCATTAAAATTCTCTAGTAACACGCAGAGCACATGGAAACGGCCATGGTCACATAATCCTTTCATGATAATGTAATCTTCACATCATATCTGTGCAAAATTTATAATCTCCCTTTTGTGCGCATTTTATTTCAGCTTTTTACTTAAAAACAAAATGCATATGATAATTCTGCATCTCTCAGACATCTATAATAACAAACCATCATGTAGATAATTACAGAACCTGAAAGTGTAATTATGATGTTTTTCATAGGGAACATTATGTGACCATGGTGAAGTGGATCAGCAAGACCAAGACATCTGTCAGGTGGTTGAACCGGGCCCAGAACATCTCCATCCTGACTGTGTGTGACACCACCACCGGAGCCTGCGTCACGGTGTGTGTGTGTGCGTGAGAGCGACAGAGTGTGTGTCCTTCCAATGTGGGAATCTATTGTCTAAATAAATGTGTAGGAAATGGAAATTTCATTACCTGTGCAATGCAATATAATACTCCATTCTTACTTCACGTGAGGCCAAGTAGTACTTGTCAGTACTCTTTGAAAGGTGTGTATTTGGTTAAGTAAAGTAATAATTCTTGAGCTATTATACTTAGCTACTTAGTTTTAATGCCCAAGGTAACCCTCCTGTCAGGTGTTCATTCCCCACTCTTATTTTCTTCAACTTTCTTTTCATGGTACATCCATTATTCATGTTGGACAGACAGTACAGGTGCCTTGAGTACTTTTGTGAGACTCATTAACCTTTTCAGCAGCCACGCAGACGAGCATTATCGGCATCGCGCCAGCACAGAACTATTTTAAATCCATTTCCATGGAAATGTGCATAAGATGATCAAATGAAAAAGGCTTTATTTCAGAATGTTAGTACAAGCAGTCGAGTTCATGTCAGCTTCTGTGTTATAATTATGCGTCAGAGATATCAGGACTCTTAGACAGCTGCAATATATCCAGTTTGGCAAGAATAAATACTGAGTGTCACATCTGAAAATTTTGGATGATATCTATTTATCTATACTTCCTGTAAGTCGGTCGATGCTTTGGACAAAAGCATCTGCCAACTGAAGATAACGTAATCTAAAAGTAAAATAGGATAGTGACACTAATAGAATCAATTCAGTTAATTTAATAGGAGCTTATGTGTCTGTATCTGGTTTCACTGTTTAATGATCCATTAAATATTTCACAAATCAGAATCTACAGTAGCTACAATGAAACATTGAGACCAAACTTCATTAAATCACATAATTTAAAGGCCGAGTTTGGAAAGTTTTTTTCTTCAGTTTAATGACTCTTTATTGAATTAAATTAAGTTGAATCCTCAGAGCAAAACACCAGCAAGCAACAAACAGAACAGTACAGAGAAAATAGAGAGAAGCTGTTGTGCATGTTCGCAGCTTGTTCGTGTTTCACCATCAGCTCATAGTTCACCAAAAAGCCCTTTCAGCTTATGTTTGACAAACTAATAATTTTTTGGTTTGAAGAAAACTTTGCTGAAATCGCAGCACATCTGCTGGACTAAGCTCCCTCCATATTCTCTCCGTACTTGGACGACACACAGCAGCGTTAACCCTGCAGTTGAACTATGGGACTCAACAGGCCGCTTTCCAGTTCTGTGCTCCCTGATTTTGGTGTGATTTGCATGAACAAACACGACATCCAGCCAACAGGCAGCTTAGCTCAGGCCTGGACACGGCGCCCGGCCTCCCCTGCCAAAACTCGGGCTCCCGCTTATGCATATTGGTTTGAAACGAGGGCTCAGACTAGGAGCAGTGTCCCCGGTGGTGCATTGAAATAAACGACGAAATAAGGGGTCCATTATGTGACATATGATTCTGTCTGGAAAATATAACACGAATGTCACAAATGTTTTGCTGACATAGAAGAAAAATAGTTTTGGGAAAGAATGTGATTACATTGCATTGACAACATTGATCTATTGATCTTTACTTTAAAACCTGTGTGTTTGAAGTAAAATCAGAACCAAGAAAGACCAACCTGACATTTTGCCCTGACATCTTTTTCAGAGACATGAAGAAAGCTCTGAGCTCTGGCTCTCCAAGCAGGTAAAGTGCTCTTCCTTCCTTGTGTCACTTCTCTTTGCCCCCGTGATGTAATTTCATGAAGGACTTCTTCACCATTTTTCCACCTCATCTCTACATATTTCTATGCTCATTCTTCTCAATACTCTTGAAGGAAGGCTCTGTCCATCCCTGATATTCTGCACTTGATGATACAAACACAGGATGAGTAGAAGGTCTCTTCAGCACAGAAAACTTCATTGTCACATGTAGGATTTAAGAGCAAAGGTCAGAGCCTTCCTTGGAGACACAGATTATATTGAGGTGCATTTGGGTGAATGTGACAAATCAGTGTTTTCATTCAGTTGATACAGTCTCATTCAAGAAACTTGTAAAGCAGCACATGTTGAACTTTTTAGAATGTTTTTATTGTAAGAAAAATATTTGAATAACCTTTTCCTATCAGGACTGAATCCTGCAAAGCTTAGCCTCATGGCTTCTTCTGTAATGTCAGTGGAACCACGGATGTTGAATGACAGAGAGCCAGCAAGGCCAGAACATGACACTGCATCGCTAGTTCCATTTAGATACAGTGAAAAATAATATTCAAACTGTTATTTGTCTGAGTTCAGAATGAAACTCGCTCAATTTGGCTCCATTTATTTCATTTTTTTTCTCCAAAGGAGAGAGTGCAGTCTACTCAGAGGAGAGAGAGTTTCTGGCAGGGTTGGATCATGAAGCCCTGCAGCCATGCATGTTTGGCTGCAGCGGTGGGTAATTTCACCACTTGACAATCTTGGTTCACAGAGCTCCGTGTCTTTGTTAAGGTGGTAATCTGCGAGATGCTCATTTAGCGACTGTGAGGTTGTGTCAGCGTAGAGAGAGAAGGCCCTCGCTAATGGATTTTTATGTGAGATTGTCCCAGAGATCTGCAGCACTTTCTTGGAAATGCCAAGTGCTCATTCTGGAGAAACTCTCTCTATCTGAGGCAGACTGTGTTTGTGTTACTGAGTGCGATATTTATTCAAAGCGCGTTTCATGAATTTAAACTTGTCTAATGTAAATCACTCAGTCAAGCATCGCCTTGATACACAGCAGGAATATGTGCTTATTTGGCTGGAGTTAAAATATAATGAGGTTATCCAAAGTTTTTCACTTGGCCAGCGATCACTTGGGTGCAAGGTAAAATACCACAGTGTAAGAAAATACTCAAGTAAAAGCCTGACTTTTAAATTTTAGTTAAGTAAAAGTATGTTAGTCTTAACAATAGAATATTTAGAATATTAAAAAAATGAAAAACTGTGATATAACTCTGAAATATATTTTATATTAGTGGATTATTGTTCATGTGTAACCAACATTTCAGTCTTGTATCTTAATTGGTTAGGGTTACTAGATCCTTGCTTGTGTTGTATTCACTCTCAGATGTGCGTTGCTTTGGACAAAAGCGTCTGCTAAATGAAATCGTAGAATTGTAAATGTGATATTAAAAACCTGTGACATGTCAGAGAGAAGAAGTGAAAAGCAACAGAAAATTGAAATATAAAGTTACTGTACTTAGAGATAGTAATGAGAGTACATTTGTGTTTGTGTAAAATCAGTGCAGTGAAGTACATGAGTAAATATACTTTGTTATATGTGTGTGTTAGTGTGTTAGTTTCTGGTGATGGTAAATGATGCACTTTTCTCCATGTTGATCATGTTAACTACCCTCACTCTGCATTACATCAATCAATGTTCAGCAGTGCAGCAGACATTTATTCAAAAGATTGTTCAAAATATTGCAGATCGCGACTTTCAGGCTGAGAGAGTGGTTTAACTGTAGAGGCCATTTGCACATCACTCATCATCGTTTTCATCCACTTCATTCATGCTGTTGACGTCAAGAGTAAACACACTGTAGACCCCTGAAAACAGGACACTTATAATCACATTTTCACAGCAATAAATGAAAATCAGACATGGCTGGAAAATCTGATTTTACACTCAACCTTGAGTTGATGCATCTTTGCTTTCTGCAGAACCAAGAACCGGTGTTCTCCAAAGACGGCAGCAGGTTCTTCCTGACTGTCCCGGTCAAACAAGGAGGACGAGGAGAGTTTCATCACATCGCCATGTTCACCACGCAGGTGAAGATCCAGTTTATAGTCGGGTTCATGCAGCTTTTAGCCGGTCTTCATACCCGGGGATGTAGCTAAATGTTTTATTCTAACAGGCTGGATCTGTGTGTTGCCACAGCTTTAATAGAGCTGTTTTATTTAATGTGCAGCCAAGTGTGTGCTCTCAAATAGTTTAACCAAAAATTGAGGAAATTACTCACAGCAGCCCTTATTTGTCTTGCTGTTGTTGAACCGTTAATTGAAGTGTTGCAATAATCACGAAGCTTCTTGCACCTGATTTATGATACTTTCCTGCCCAACGGTATAGAAACAACAGTGAAATGAGCCTGTTCTCATCAACACAGATAGGAGAACGTCCCCATCTGTTTCCACAGAAATACACGTTACATGTTGGATTTTAGTCGTATTGTTGTTGAACAGGTGTATTTGAGTGCAGATTTGTTGAGCTATGGATAGTTTCCCTGCTGTTTTTATAGAGTTTCCTCACATTTTATTCCAATTACTGGAACAGTTTCCCCCTGATTAAATTCATGCAGCACTAATTTTTTGGATGAATAAATCACTGGGTGAGCAACATATAATGAAATAGTCTGACCTGATACATTTTTCTACAATTAAAGGAAGCTGCATGAAGCAAATACCATACCTTCGTGTTTAAGTGATGTAATTGTGTTTGTGAATGTCCTTCAAAACTCATATGACTTACAAATATCTCATATGACACTTGGGTGAGGGTAAGATCATACTCAGGGTGAAAAGAAGTCAGCACTGACTCGTGCCGCAGGACATGGTGTGAACTGAGGTCACATGCTTGATTCGTCCTTTCAGCCAAGAGTTTCAACATTTGCAATAGCCCCAACATATATAACTTTATAAACTGGGAGAAGTGCCTCACTGTCATTATATCACATGACAACGAGAGGTTCTTGTCAGATACAAACACATACACATAGGTCATCGTTAAAGACAGAGGCTTTTAAACCAATTACCAATCACATTGTTTTTCTGGCATGGACAGTTTCACATATACACCATGCAACTGAGATCTGCACATTTAGAAGCTAAGGACTTATTAGATGGAGCTTTACCAAGTTCAAACAAATGACTTACACTCGTCTTCTTTTGTTTCTCTCAGTTCAGAGCAGATCAAAACGAAGTCCGGCATCTAACATCAGGGAACTGGGAGGTGACCAGGATCATTGCCTACGATGAGAACACTGACAACCTGTAAGTCTGACCTGTTTTAAACATATATTTCTTATTATATTTCATTTGAGACACTGAACTCAATCTGTATGTACAGATACAAGAGATGATGAAGTTCAGTATTTAATTAAACACGTCTGTTTAAGCTAATGTCTTTGTTTTGTCTCCACAGTTATTTCCTCAGCACAGAGGGGTCACCACGAAGACGGCAGCTTTTCAGGTCTGTTTTATATTCTACATTATATTATGTTGTACAGCTGTTGACAGATGTTGGACTTATAGTGCTTCAACTGAGCAATCACAGTTTGTTCAATTAATATTTGTCATTACAGAATCTTTGCAAGACTCAAGAAACTTTCTTTAACCTGCTATTATCATTATATTGTTAGTCATATCCACTGTATTTCTGCTGTCTTTTTATTTTCTTTTGTTGATACTGAACAAATGCATATTAATCATATCATAATTAATAATGCTGGTATTATTTTATCTTTTAATTATTGGGAATGAATGAATCCTGCTAACAAGTCAATGTTTCCAAAGCATGATGTAGTTTATTCTTCTAGGAATAAACTATTGTTTTCTTCTGAAGTTCTTTGCCATAGAAGTGTGACCTGTATCATGTTGTGTCCACACACAGATGGATGTTTTATTGTTGTTTTCGATCTCTTAAAGCTTAAAGTCACACCAGTGCTTCCTGTCATGACTATCTTTTGCTCAGAAAGGTGTGTGCTCACTGTCTTTTACTTTCCTGTCTCACTTTCCTAAAATACAACCCTCTCTCCTCAGCGTTAAAACTGTGGGTCTGTTCCCACGACGGTGTTTGACATGCGAGCTAAATAAAGCTCACTGCCTGTTCTTCGACGCTGACATCAGTCCCACGAACCAGCACATTATCCTCCACTGTAAAGGTAGGCCACCTCACATCCCAATTTAAAGCTCTTCTGTCTGCTCTTAAAGTTCCAGCCAAGTGGCAGTTCGAGCATCTCCAGCTTTCATAATGACACACATTTCCAAGTGAAATGGAATATGAAGGTGGGGTATAATTACAGGAATGCTTTAATAAAATTGTTCACAGACTTGATTGTTCAAAAGTGAGCATGACTTAGAAAGAGCGGGGTATGAAACAGGTTACCACCTCTGAAATTGCTATGAAATTGTAGAGGACTTCACCCACACCGTCCTCAGCAGAGTGAGCTGAGCTCGTCATGTCACATATCACACAATTGCAAAGATACGTCTCTGTGAAGGATGGAAAATTAATTTTTACAGAAATAATGAGTGTTTCTCATGAAGACCACACTGTACCATTTTTTAAATCTCTTTATTAAACTCATATTTGTAGGCTTGCTTTCGAAATTGTAGTGGCTCAGAAAGACAACAAGGCTAAACCCAAAAGACTCACACTCAGACAGGATAAGATTAAAGTTTACTTGAGTCAACAAACAGGCTGAGGTCAAAGCTGGGCAGGTAAACAGAACAGTGAAACTTATCCAGAAAGAGGTGAGACAGAGAATCATCAGCCTGTGGATCAGACAGAGCGTCGAGGAAAGACTGGGCGGACGTAAACTAGACAATCTGGCAGAGACGGAGTGGAAATGAGCTGGTGCACACAGCATATACTGCAAGACTAATGAGGGGAATGTGGAGGAGGTGAGCAGGTGGGCGGGGCCTGTCAGGTGATGCTGGGAAAAGGGGTTAATGCAGGGCAGGAGGGAGCGGCCGGATCTGAAATGACAGGAGGGTTAGTGTGTGACAGGAAGAACAGAGCGGACGACAGGGGTGAAAACTAGGAGCTGGCAGAAGCTGTGACAGTAATCATCCTTTCCAACTTGTTTTGGATCATAATAATATAATAAAACCATCAGTGCTTTGAAGATTAAAGCTAAGTTACAGTAATAGAAGGTACTTCTTCCCAGAAAATGCAAAACTATGAATTATGATTCACTCAGCTTTTCTTTGTGAGATCCATGAAGATAATGTACGAACTCAACTGAGATAAAACTATCTGTACAATTAAAGAAAACACAGCTGTGGATGATAACAGGTAGCAGATTGAAAAAGTCTTTGAAATTGGAGATTATATTGTGTTTTATGTCCTAATTCATTCATCTGGCAGATGTCAGGGTTTCCCATTATAATCTGTCACCCTCCAACTATTCAGTTTTAAATTCATCTCTCATCAGTTCCAAATGAGAGACGTTAAATTAAAATAATTAGCCACACTATTGTGTATAATTACTTTTAGGTAGCGCTTATCGGGCAACGAGTGGCTTATTTAATCGAGGGTAACTCTTCATATTGTTTGTGGTTTCAATTTATTTTGAACAAATGACAGCGCCTCATGCTCACAAGCATTTGGGCTTTGACATGGTGATTTATTGGACAATAACACTGTTCCCTTTCCCAAAAGCAATAAAAATAATGGAGGAAGCTTGTTGTCTTCTGAAGGCCGAGTTCACACAACCCCGACAAGTTTGTTCCGACACCTGATTTCATCAAGAGCAGCACTGGCCTCTTAATTCTGCTCATAAAATGCCTCTGATTGGTTTAGTGTTTTCAAGAAGGAACATGCACATAATGGAACGATTTCTCTGTGTGGCACAAGTAAGTGTAGAGAGGAACGCAAAGGTCACAGCTAATACGGCCAACCAGCAGGAAGTGAAGGAGAGGAAACAAACTAAGGATTGTGTTGTTGTGCACAGACGCAGGAGGAACGTGATGGCCGAGGGAGAGATTCAGCCGCAGCTGAGCCACTGAGCAACCTGCCATCCTATTAACCTTTGACTAAGCATTTAGCAAAAGGACATTGAAAAGAACTTAATTTGACAGTGTGAGGCTATTAAGGAGGCGATGCGAGTGACCTTTGACCCCTAATAGATACAGGAAGGGAGGGTGACAAGAAATATCAAGAGAACCAGTCGGCTGCTTGTATTTGACTTTTGTGTAGCTGCTTTAGAGGAACAACTCGGAAAATACCATTTACAACGTTGTGTTATCATTTTGGTTTGAAGAAACGTCTTCACTTGGTGATTTGCAAAAATGTCCTTCAGTATCTGTGCAAAGCAACATAATCCTTCAGTGGGATTATAACAGGATAATGTTTAAATTACACTCACAAGCTTTTTTTTTCTTTTTAGGTCCCGGAGCACCGACTGTGATCTTACACAGCCTCAATAATTCAAGTAAGGAAACATTCAGTGTTGCAGAAAAAACAAATACGTGACAACTATGATAATTCCAGTTTATTTCAGTCTTGCATATTTCCCATAAATGTGGCTATTGTGGATTTATGATTTATGCAAACTTTGTCACCTCCGTCGTAGAGATTTGGGGAGATGAGGACTCGGCTGCCTCCTCCAGCTTCCAAATAAACATGATTGTACATGAGTTATTTGAAATGCTTGTCTCTGAATCTCACCAAACATAAACACAGAAAGAAGATGGCTGAAAGGGCCATTATGGGTCATTTCATCAGGATCTGTACAGTGGAGGCCGTGTGTGAAAGTCAGTGACAGTAGCCAAATTTATGGGTGATACGCCAGGTTGAAATAAATGGCCCCGTTCAGTGAATTTGCATTGACTGTAATTAACAAAACTTGCTGACAGTTGCACATTCTGGCTCATCAATCAGGTTTATTACGAGGAATGACAAAAACTGACATACATTCATCGCATCTTTTCTTGTCATGAAAATGTGTCACGTGTGGGAAAATATCTTCGAGGCTGATGTCTTAACATGTGAAACTTACAGGGCATCTGTGGCTTAGTAGGTAGAGCAGTCGTCCACCAATCAGATGTCGGTGTCGGTGTTGGAGTCGGTGACGAGCAGGCGGCACCTTGCATGGTCGCCTCTGCCACCAGTGTATGAATGTATGTGAAAGTGTGAATGCTGGGTTTGTGTTCTGGTCGTCGATAAAAGTGTTATATAAGCACAGTCCATTTACCACGAAGCAGGTTTATTTATACAACACCTTTCAAAGAAGTACAAAGAAGTAAGACTAAGTGCTGTGAATGAGCCATGTGAATGTGTTAGAAGAGCAGAACGCAATGGAAGGAAAACAATCCATTAAATTATCAGAAAAGACAAAAGTAAATAGATCAAATGTAGTTGGGAAAATGAATCTGTGCTCTTCCCTCCTGGTTCTTGCTTGAACTCAGACAGCGACAGTCTGAACTTGCTGCTGATGGTCTTTGTGGGAAAGTGTTCTGGGTCTACAGCCGTCTTTGATACGGACAGTTATCATGGTTGCAGGTGTGTTTCTCATCTGTCACGAGGTTAAATGAAAAGGCCCAGTTTCTTATTTATACCAGACAGTAATGGTTCACACAGTCACTCTGCTGTGCGATGGTGAAATAAAGTCTCCTCAGTCAACAAACTGGAGATGTCGTGTTTGGAGAGAGACGCTCTCTCAGCATCATTGATTTGAAATGTAACTGTGCTCTTCACAGTCTGAGTTTGAGCTTGAGACAAACATAAAATGCAGTAATATTCCTTTAGCTAATATCTAGGGTGCAACTTAGACGAAAGAAAACCTGTTTAAAAGATGCACTAATTCCTACTTGACTTCACTAATAACCTATAAACATGACAGTGATCCACGTCCATGTTTTTAAAGTTGGCCCACAGATTTATCCATGATATTATGTGACTGCTTCTTGTTTAATTTTCAGTGTGATTATAGATAAATTTAGTCCAAAAATGTGATGCTTACAAGAATAGACAACTTTAATTTAATGTTAGACGACAACACGAGTGAAAGGCAGGATTTTTGAATTAGATTTTTAAAAGCCTTAATTAGCTCATTTGGTCCATTTTTCACATTATTCTTTAGTTTTGATTCTTTGATGAAAATTGTGATGCTCTCTTATTTCCAAAGGCTAGTTTTTATTTAGTTTTCATCTTGTTTTCATCCAAACTAAATTAACCCTGTCAGGGAGACCTCTGCAGTGCTACTCATAACACTCTCTCGTCTCGTCTGCTCGTCTAATTCTCGCCGTCTTCTGCTTTAAACGGTTGATTTAGTGATTGCCTTGATGGGGTTGCTGAAGCCAACGTCTGAGTCTATTGAAATGGCGTCAGACTTGAATGGAGGTTGATGAGTTTTCTTTGCCGACTCCGTCCCGCTGTCAGAGCCGACAGCGTGAAAAGAGAAGACGGCGTGAGCTTCACCTCGTTTTCGCTTGATTCTGGTCAACAGGGGAGCTCACACATCCAGATTTCTACCCTTTACTTCTTTCTTTCTTCTTCCTTTCCCTCAGGCGTGAATACAGACACACATTGTTGGATTCTCAGCACACACACACACCTACCGTACACACATGCTTCTTCTTGTTATCCATGTCTGTATGTCTATCAGTAGTTCCCGAAAAAAAGTTAACAGCTGTGCTGCAGAAAAGCCAGCAATTTGCCCAGGGTTATTTGGATAGACCCTCCATCCACAGCTGGGAACTCGAGGCCCCTGGCGGTTTCATAATGAGACGTCTATTGATTTTGGGTTTTCCATTAGAAATGCTGGATGAATTCCATTTCATTTAGCTGCTTCTCAGATGGTGTGAATGGAGAAATGGCCAAAGCAGAGAGTCATTGTTTATTACATGTGGAGAAAATAGCAGGGCTCTTGTTTTTGAGGCCAGAATGAGCAAAGCTGCTGTGTGTAAAAAAAAAAACGCCTTTCAGAAACTGAACCTTTTGACTGTATATTGTTTTGTGCTCATCCAAGTGCTATCAAATTATCATGATTTAAATTACAGTCTGAGGCAAATTATTTTATTCCCTTTTCCAAACTTCATCTGACTTTTGGAATTTTTTGTCAGCAAAGTGTTTCACGAATCCTCCATTTTGATTCAAAGGCTGAAAACACATGTTCCTTTTGTTTAAGAGATGATTCACCATAAGCCTTGGTTGAATATTTCATATTACAATCTCATCATTTAGAACTGGCTCCTTTATTTGCAAACCCCAAAGAGATTAAATCCGAGATGTATTCAGCTTAGAAATTGACCACAAAATCAAACAACGTCAGAAACGATCGACGAGCCTCCGGTTTCATCCGTCTCACACTTTCCATCTCATCTCGATATATCTGGAAAGACAAATCCTGGTGTTATTATGGGTCATTTGTTTGCAGCCACACTTCGATTATTGGCAGCAATTTTTTGGACTCTTTCATCCTTTAAACACGTTCCCCTCATCCTTGCAGATTACTACATTCTTGAGAACAACTCTTTGCTGAAGGCAGCCTTGAAGTACAAAAGGATCCAGCTGACTGACTTCAGAACTGTTTCAATGGAGCATTTTGGTGAGAATGAAGTATTGGTTTCTCTACTGCTACTGAGAAGCACACATGAATCGGTGATACAGTAGTTTTTATATATGATATATTTCATTTTTCACAGATTTACCTTTGAAGATCTCCTACCCACCAGACTTCTCTGACTCCCGTCACTATGGACTCCTGTTGGTGATGTATGTACCGCAGAGCAGGATGTGTCAGAAATGCAGCAACACAGAACAGGAGACGTTTGCATATTTAATGTGTGAAGCTCTGGTTGTAATCAAACCCCGAACAACCTGACAGTTGTGACATTTGCATACAGACTAACCCGGGCCGTGTTGTGTCGATCACAGGGCACATTGTGAGGAACTGAATAATAAACCAGGAAAAAAAATTAAAAACTGAACAAAAGGAAGTTTTATATTTCACACTAACATATTTAAAGGCTGGTGAAATTCTATGTTTGTGTCATTGTCAAGAAAGTTCATGAAAAAGCCACAACTGGAAATGAACTGACCTTTTTGTCAGAACTGAGCTTTTTTAGGGAAATTACTGAAACTTTTTTAAATGAAATCATATTTTCTTAACCTATTTTTAAAGATTTACATCTTCAGTAGGAATCAATGTGCTCAGGGCTGTGAGCCACAAATAGAACTGAAAGATGGACTTTAGTTTTTAATAGGATTTGTTGACATTAAGATAAAAAAATAACATCCTTATCCTTTAGAATGTTACTTGAGTAACATTCAACAAACCAAAACAAATCTTCTAGAAAAATAAATCTAATCCTCATTGACACATTAACAAATTCATTGATTGCTTTTGACTGCGGCAGTTTGTTTTTGGAGTTTGGATTCTTTTCAGTATTGGTTTGTTCTGTGCTCTGTTCAGTGACAGCGCCCCCGGTGGTCAGGCTGTGAGCGACCGCTTCTCCCTCGGCTGGGACTCGGTGCTGGTCAGCTCGGACGGCGTCATCGTGGCTCGCCTGGACGGCCGGGGCAGCGGCTTCCAGGGTCAGAGGATCCTGCACGAGGTCCACCAGAGACTGGGGACCGTTGATGTCCAGGACCAGATCGCAGCAGTCGAGTACGTCCTCGAGTCCACTTCGTTCTACGTTGAACCATCTTGTACTTCTGACAAAGTTTAGACAAAGCTAGAATAAGAGCTTCCTGACTGTCACATACATTCTGTTTTGGAATTTGTGGACAGAACAGTCACAGTCGCAGATCTGAGTTCGCTCAGCTGTCATGTGATTGGAGATGCTGAGGAAGATCATGTGTTATGGATCGAAAGCTCCAGAAAAGCTGCTTGAGATGAAATTGTTTGCTTTGGAGGATTTTTTAGGATGAACAACGTGTTATTTGCAGCAATATGTATAATTGATTGAAGGTAGTTTTACGGCTGCAGCTGCTGCTTCCGTCTTACCTGATATCTCCAAACAAACTTTTGATTGAAAGTTATACAGCTTTTTTTTTCTGTCATTCCCTGAAGGTGCGTACAAGAAGAATGAAGCTGGCATTGATTTTGTTTGCAGCCTCTTTCCATTGTCTGCACTTGTCAATGTGGCACTAGATTCCTGTTATTATATGTTTTCTCTGCTCTCATGTCCCTCATCTACCAGCAGGAAGATGTTTCTCCTGCTTCATTTCCACACAACTTTCAGCCAGTTTATTTCACAGGCTATGTTGTTAATTCCTCTCGTTAATTGCCTTTCGAGATATTAAAGATTTCAGACAAATAAAAGTTGATTAAAAGATATCACAGGCTTTTGCAGAACGCTCTGTCAGTGAAGTCTGAGGATTTTTACAGAATGAACAGATGTGGCAGACGTGGGTAAAGCTTGCATGTGATTGACTGGATGTGGATGTGATTAATCATGTGATCACATGAGAGCTGCTCTGCTCTTAACAGTCATAGTAAGCAGGAGTGAGTCATTGGATAAATGTCTTTTCAATTTTTTTACTCATAAATTGGCTTTTGAGGTTGATTGAAATCCTCAAGCCCAGAGTCACTGAACTGCTCCTGCTAACCTCCGGCTCACAGGCAGATTACAGTGACCTTCATTTGAAAACCAACCCATCTAATGAAACTACATTCGCTCATCACTTTGCATTCATTTGCAAACATTAATGTTTAATGTTAATGCTGTAATGTTTAATCAGACATTGCAGCCCCACCCCAACAATCTGATATCAGTCTTTTTTTAACCAGATGATTGCACACAAACTCTAATTCTCCATAATTCCACCAGACGTGATTGTTGAAAGATTTGCAACACAGTTTCTCTACTTTAAATGCAAAAATACAGCAAACACAGAGAAACTAATAATAAAATGAGTAAGATAATGAATTGGTGGATAAAAATAAAGATGATGTGAATGTGGTTGAAACTGTAGTTCACACTTTATGTGTTTTCTTTTCCAGATACATGATGAAATTTCCATATATTGATCGGACGCGGATAGCAGTGTTTGGAAAGGTGAGGTCGTGATCTCGTCTGTGATTAGATGTAAAATTAATTCAGTCTCTTGTCAGTTTTTTGCTGTATGCTACATGCTGCTGACCAAAATCCATCTCCTGTACAGGAATCCATATAAGCTTTTAAAAAATATCAAAGGCTTGTTTAATTAAATGCAGAAATTTTTATTTATTTAGTGTTTTTGCATTCCACAGTGTTAAAGGTGGATGAATGTCTGTTATTTGTCTGATCAGGGTTATGGAGCCTACATCACCTTAATGATGCTAAAGTCAACTGACAGCCTCTTCAAATGTGCGTGTGCAGTGTCACCAGTGACAGACTGGAAGCTCTATGGTGAGTACACATCCTGTAGCACATTAACTTTAATCATATGAAACTTGTTATTTACCTTCTAGCAAGTCAAGTATAAGAAAAACTTTCAAGTATAAAAATTGATGTTGTGTTTGTTTGGGGGCAGCGAGTTTAAATATAGATTTTTGCAGCCTTTACCTGTAAAGAATCTGCATCTCTGACAAAAAAAACGAGGTGTATCAGAGCTTATCTACAGACCAGAGTGAAGAGCATCCTTTACAGTGCTGCGATGACACAGTCGACCCTCTCAGCTGCACAAGGTGTCATTTCCTCCTCACTGACAACATGTCATTTGCGCTCAGGTTGACAGGAGCTGCACTTTGTTTAGGTATTTAGCTGCAGCTGAAGCGCCGTGTTCCGGCGGCTCTGTTAAGAATTTATCACTTCTCATTTGCACAGCATCAGCGTTCTCTGAGAGATACCTCGGCATGCCATTACGGGATGACAGCAGATATCAGGTGCGTGTTTACTGCCTCCTCTCACTTGTTTGCCATTGATCTTTGAAAGCGGTTTGCCGTAACATCGCTGACACACCTACAGTTAAGCTCCCACAGTTACTGAATGCCGCTATCAAAGTCAGAGGCAGCGATGCTTTGCCTTTTCCTCTGTTTTTTTTCATGCTCTGTAGGATTTTGTCACTCATCTCTCTTTGGTATCTGCGTGCACCAGTGTGTCAGATCACATGCCGGAGGTTTTTTTTTA
This sequence comes from Holacanthus passer, assembly GCA_025331565.1. Classification (NCBI taxonomy): domain Eukaryota; kingdom Metazoa; phylum Chordata; class Actinopteri; family Pomacanthidae; genus Holacanthus; species Holacanthus passer. Next base: position 2,290,033 of record JAFREQ010000070.1, on the reverse strand, counting down.
TAAGCTGCCGCGAAAGGGTTGCCTGGCTCTCTCAGGCCTCCCGCGCAGACAAGATGTTGAGCTATCAGAGGTCTTTTCAAGGTGTTTACAAGCACAAGCAAACAACAAGTCTGTCCCCAACAAGTAATTCACTGCTTTCAGTCAACTTTAGCTTTGCATTTCCTGTCTGCAGACTTGATCTTCTTGTGTCTAATGTCAAAGGGAGAAACTTTATCACTTGAAAATCTCTAATTGAATTGAATGAGTGTGTCTGTGTGTGCATGTAATGTAATGCTAAATGAAATTGTAGAATTGTAATCAGGATATAATGTAATTTACCACGGTGTCTTTCATTTCATCATACTTTTCATGTTTTTTTATTGCTTTCCTCGATGCCAGTTAGCATATCTATCAACCTATTATCTCCCCACTATTTTTGATTTCCTCGCAGTTTTCCAGCGTGCTGCAGAACGTTCAGGCACTTAGGGAGCAGACACTGATGCTGGTGCACGGCACAGCAGATGGTAAGAGAAAATAAATTGCGACAGAATGAAAATACAGTATCTGTGGTGCATCGCTGCTGAGCACAGAGAAGCATGCAATCCTGGAAGGTAATGAGGCAAATGGTTTTTAATCAAAAGATAAAAGGAAAAGTGGGTTATCTAAATGGATGCTGGGATTTCCAGATGAAAACATTTGCTGGTGAACCATGCATGTCGAATTTGTTGAGGTATTTCCATCCTGTCAGAATCTGATTGTCTCTTCTTTTTCCCCCCTGTTAGGATTCAGGCTGAATCTTGCTGACATGTTTTGTTTCTTTATTCCCAGCCAACATCCACTTTCAGCATACTGCTGAGCTTGTCAAGAACCTCGTGAAAGTTGGAGCAAACTACTCGATGCAGGTGTGTATCGCAGAGGCAAACTCCTCAGACTGCATTTGGAAAAGCAGTGATGAAAATGCATATTGTGCATATTACCAGTGCAACACATACAAAATAATGTAAATAATTCATTCAGGTTGGCCTGAAAGTGTCAACAGATTTTAGATTTTACCTCATATAATCATAATTACCACAGACAATCACAGGAGTGTCAGTTTAAGATGCTTTTCTTTAACAGCTTGAGTAATCACAAACTGGACAGAAATATGGATGTGGAGTTTTTAAAGTCACCTGTAGGTTTCTAAAATCTGGGAATAGGTTTAACATCATCATTTAACTACACATGAGAATCTAAAAAATGAGACGCGATCACCGTTTCCCTTCTGTGTGTGATGCTGTAGAAATCCTGATGTTTGCAGATGACACAATCATATACATTCATGGGGGAGATGCAGATGAGGAAAAGCTTTCACATTACAAACAGTCATTTAGTCCATTGTTATTATAAAGATAATGATTCGAGCAGCTTTAAAGATACGGATGAGTAGAATTTGAGCTCCCTCCAGTGGTGGTATCCAAAAAGAAACTGTGGAAGAAAGTGTGCACGTCCTTGTCCACGCCGGGTCATTTGTACAGAAGCGTCTGCATGTCTACAAACTTCTGTCCACTAATGAACTCGCCTTTAACCCATTAGATCTACCCAGACGAGGGCCATTTCCTGTCCCAGCAGAGTCGCCTGCACCTCTACGCCACGCTGACCAGCTTCTACAGGGAGTGTCTGAAGGAGGAGTTACTACCGCTGCCCGACGAGGAAGAGGAGGAGGAGGAGTAGGCGGAGGCTTCGAGGGTCAGACCTTTGGCAGAGCTTGAAGAATTTAGCTAAAATCCGTCAAGGCCTTTCGCGTTTTGGACCAAGTGTTTAGCCGGACATGGAGACTGGGTCAGAGCAGCTAATGCTCTTAAAGTGTGTGTGTGTGTGTGTGTGTGTGAGTGTGTGTGTGTGTGTGTGTCTGTGTGTCTGTGTGTGTGTGTGTGTGCGTGTGCGTGCGTGTGTGTCTGTGTGTGTGTGTGTGTGTGCGTGTGCGTGCCTGTATGTCTGTGTGTGTGTGTGTGTGTGTGTGTGAGTGAGTGTGAGGGAGAGAGAGCACTCCAGTGTTTGACTGTGTATGCTGGTGTATAAATGTGTTGAAAAGATACCTGAAGGACACGACAGTGACACTTGCCGGGACTTGAGACGGGAACTGCCCTTTAGCATAAAGTCATTTCAGTTTTGGGACGCTCTGTTTCTCGTCGAAGCGCACGGAAGACTGCCTCCATCTTTTCCAGGCTCTCTGGGCTGTAGTCATCCACACTTTCCAGGTGCATGGTTCTTTTTTCCCCCTCTCGGCTTCACTCATTCTGCCATGTTAGTCTCCTTTGTGGTAGCACTTGGGAAGAAGAAGAAGAAGAAAAAAAGAAAAAAAAAACACAGATGTACACTTTTGATCTCACCTCTCCTTTGGTTGTTGTATTGTTGCACAAGGAAATGTTGCAGGAAGTGTTTAGTCACGCGACCTCACCACAACTGAGATGATCCTGAATAAGTGCTATTTCCTGCTGAAACCCTTCACCATCGCCCACCCTGAATGAAAACAGTCTCTATAGGTCACACTTTATTGTACAGGGGTCTTGTGTAGACATGTACAATGCCTTATAAGGTTCAACATACTGTAATATTACTTGCTGGCAGTGGTAGTCATTCATTAGCCGTCTCATGTTAACCTATGTCAACTCAGGTCCTCGAGACACAACATTACAGTTTAGTATCTGAAACACTATGTCAGCTGTATGGTCACGAATAAGTTATGAATTATATGTGAAGATAATGGATATCGGCCATACGGTGTTTTCTTCAGTTTCAGGCCTCGCTGCAAAAGTTCTCCATCTTAATATGTCATTTAACCTTGTTTTCTTAAACTGTTAGTTTTCTTAAAACAAGTGAAATCTCTTAAAAAGGTGTGAGATGATTTTTCAGTGTGTCTCCACCTGAGCTTTTCTTGAAGTCAAGAGGCATTTTCACTCTTTCTGGATATTCTCTTATTTCAAGAAAGGAATAATTAGCTGCGGTGGATATTCATGGAGATAGTTGTACTAAGATGGACGATTTTACAGTGTCAGTAAGGTGTTTGCATGTCTACAGGGAATGTGTCAAGTGTTGCCACATTTTGTACAGTACAATACAGCAGAGTGTGTATATAAATATATTTTTGAGATGTCAGATCTCATAGATAGTTTAGTCTATGGGGATGGATTGATTTGACCTGGATGTCTTGTACTTCTTTTGTTTTCCTTTTCTGTTTTTCCTTTCAACTGTTGATTTTCTTCTTAGGATGGATTTTGTAATGCTTGTTCTCGTTCTTTTTGCTGTTTTAAAAGGGAAAGGGCCGGGTTGAGGTTTGGGGGTTATTGTGATTGTCCTCTAGTGATGATTATAAATAAAAAAAAGGAAAATAATGAAAAACAATAAGTTATTCTGATATATGGAGCCCACATTACAGCAGGGAGCTCACTCTGCCACATTTGTTTGCAGGATTGATTATCTGGGAGGAGTAATCCAATCATCCAACACTTCAATTTAATGTTTCATTTGTTTCTTCACCTTGGGACTGGCATTAAAGAGCAGAGTTAGTCCGTCAGGGCCTTAGAACATCTACAATAATGACTGAGCAGGCAAACCTCTTGTTCAGAGCCGTTGCCGCTGCCTCGACTCTGAACGTCTGTGTGCATTAATCAGCTCTCACAGGCTTCAGTGGCCGAGCAGATGGTAACTCTGCTGAAGGACAGAAGCCCTTAAATCTGCAGGATCTGAAGGATCGGAGTAAATGTAGGTGTAATTCATCAGAGCAGATGAGCCTCCTATCCACACTTTGATATGTTTTTTTATTTCATGGAACGGTTTTGTTGTCTTTTGAGAGAAAAAAAATATCAGAGTGGAAACAAAACTCATCAAAGGAGCAGCAGCGTTGTCCAGGTTTTCATGTTCAAAGTGTTATTCCTCACATATAGAGTCATGTACAACCTGTAGTGAAACGCTTTTCAGTTTACGACCAGGCAAAGATACAAGAATGTGAGATATGAAAACCAGGACAATCAATCAACAAACCAGTGACCAATTACATAAAACTGTAGTGTACGCATAATATTATCCTAAGGTCTCAGATAGGTGTTGTACCTGAGTGTGTGCGTGAGTATATTAATATATATATAACTTGTACTGTATATAACTTTAACTAACTTAGATAGCTTAGCTTAGCATAAAGACTGGAAACAGATGGAAACACCTAGCCTAGCCGGGCTCTTTCTGAACAGCACCTCTAAATAGTCCTGCACATGTCGCCCTGCTGTGCTCTGAACCAGCAACTACTTATGTGAGTAATCTAACTAATTATTATGTACTTCATAAAGTACTCGAGTGATAATCGCAGTAAGCATGTTATTGAGATTCTAAATGAAGATTGAGGGCTGGGTTTGGTTGCACACACATGGAATTTAACTCTAGATGGTCTGTCATCGATCACACAGGTAAACTAGTTCTGTGTAAAGTTTGCTGCTCTGGTTTTTTAAAAGGCTGGTTGACTGTCAGAAGAAATGTTGCTGCATGTTCACACCTGCGTCCAATCACAGGCAAGAAGCAATCTGCTTGTTAGCAGCTGCTGTAGCTGCTCTGAAGCTTTCAATCACCTGGTCTTCATCAGGAGACTGAGTTTGGACAGTTGTTATAGAATTGTCTCTGCTGCTGTTTCCAAAGTCAGGGATGAACTTTTGAGCCTCCTCTTGAAGTTGGTAAGTCGCAGCTGAGTTTAACCAAATTCATTTTTGTATTTATATTCACACTAATCAGGGTCACTGTCTATAAAAGTGCTGGTCAAAGGTACAATTCTTTTTTTGTTGTCAAAACTTCTGTGTTGTTGAACTCTGTGTGTGTTGTGATTCTCTGTGTTGCAGTGAAAATACCAAAGTGTTAACCCTGCAGTCACTGTGTAACGTTGGAGAGGACAACGTCATGAAGACTGAGCCAAGAGGAAGCAAAGTGTTGTCTCAGTAAGTGACGTTTGATTGAATCTTAAATCGTTTCAGAATCATTTCTCATAGTTGAGCGAAAGTCGTCCCCATTTGAACTCGACACAGTGACACTTTAATGCAGAAGAGTTCAACATGTGGTGAAATATACTTATTTGCTTTCTGTAAGTGAGAGAAGAAACTTTATCGATCTCATTTCTGTGTGTTAAACACGGAGGTGGAGTCAAGATGTGTTTAGCTTTGAGTCCATGAAGACCGGAAGCAGCCAGTCGGGCTTTGTTAAACCTGTAAAGGTGCTTTTAGGGCATGTTACTGGATCTGCTTTCAGCAAACAGCCAGATGAAGTGCTCAGCTTTCCTAAGTCTTGTTTTCACACTGACACTGGTCTGATATCATAGTTACAGTCCAGAGAGTAAAGCCTCTTAGTTCTGGTTGCAATTTCCATTTTTCCAAACAGTCGTCTAACACAACGCTCCGAGCAGACACTCGGCTGTTTGACGTCTTCTTTAGCTCGGTCAGGATCCATGTTTCAGTCTCGTTCAGCGAATGAAAATCTATGAAACATAACACGTCACCTGCCTCTAATCTTTAAACTAACCATGTCCAGACTTCAGCTACACACAGACATGTTTCTGTTCTCATCTCACTCGCAGAAAGAAAGCAAATACACACGTTTCATTTGTGTGTAGTGTTCAGTGGTGGGTAGTAACGCGTTTCATTTACTCCGTTACATGTACTTGAGTATTTTTTTTGATAAATTGTACTTTTAAGAGTAGTTATTTTGCAGAATACTTTTACTCTTACTCGAGTAAATTTGTGAGAAAATGTATGTACTTTTACTCCGTTACTTTGGGCTACATGCTTGTCGTAACATTAATTTATCTGTAAATAAATAGAGACGAGCTCAGACGCAGCTCTGCAGCTCTGGACTGAGGGACACATCCTTAACCAATCACAGCAGCAGCACCGCAGGTGGACGGAGGTGTGCCGTGCCCCGCCCCTCCACGGCCCTCCTTCACCTCACTGTAGCTCAACAACATGGCAGAAGATGAACCGCCGGCGTCTCACCGAGCTAACCCGGTGGTACGTATCGGCCGGCTAACCTGGTGGTACCGGCCGGCTTCGGCGCCGGTTACGGTACTTTAATAAGCCGGTGTAAAGTTATATGTCATCATTTCAGCCTCCAGCCGATCACAATCAGTCAGTTAAAATTTCTGTTTTAGCAATAATATAAATATAAATAATAACGTTTGAGATCATACACCGTCAAATTTGATGTTACTGTTTAGCTTCAAGCTAAACTCCTTAGAGGAACATGTCAATGTCTCAGCTGATGTCAGTGGAAACAGTTTAGTGACTAAGTGATAAATTTCATCTGAAGTTACTCACTATTTGAGTAGTTTTTTTACGAGGTACTTTTTTACTCTTACTCAAGTACTTATTTTTATGAGTACTTTTACTTCTACTTGAGTCATTATATTATAAAGTAACAGTACTTTTACTTGAGTACCATTGTTGTTTACTCTTCCCACCACTGGTAGTGTGGCTTTGACATTGACTGAACCTCATGTCATTTTTGCAGCATCAGCACTTTCAGATCAAGATCAACTCTGTTTGTATCAGATATGGCTCAAAATGAAATTCTCATTTTGTGGCTTCAGCAGCAAACAATGCGACACAGACTGTCTTGTTTAACAATTTATTTCAGCATATAAATTTTCCCCAGTATACAAATGTCTGTCAACGTAAGGATTATAATGTACGGTGAATATATGCCAGTTGCAGTTTGACAGACTGAAGCGAGTGCAGGAGTGTGAGCAGCACAGGATCATGGTCTGACAACGATCTGGGTCGCTACATGTCCTATTGAAGGAGCCATGTGATGATCACACAGGATTATAGGAGTCTGGACGACACACACTGTACAGAACGGACTGGTATTACTACAAGGTACGTTTCTTTATTTTGCCCATTTGAAACACTTTTCACATTTTGGGATGTTGAACGCTACATGTAACATGTTAAATGTGTTTCTGTGGAAAAAAAGCATCCACATTTGATTGGACTTAATCAGGATCAATCAGTGTTACTGCAATGTAGTTTCTTCAAAGTCTAAAAAAGATACTAAATTTATCATATGACTTTGGAAACAATTACTTGATTTAACTCTGATCACCAAGTTTGATATTCTGAAGATTAATGTTAAATCCAGCATGTCTTTCTGATAATAAATTAGATCATTTTATTTTTCCTAAAATGCAAGAAAATGAGAAAAAAAAAACAAAACAAAGTAAGTTCTGTGTTTCACATAAATGCAAGAACTGATAATTCCCTTTCCAACATTAAAGAACAGATTAACATCACATGTGGAGGTGGGGAATTAACTACTCACTGTGTTCATCTGTAATTTAACTCGTCATTCAGTATTTTAAATTACAGGCTTTTTAGATGTAGTCGAGGATCATTCAGCAGGACAAAACCAAAATCATCCCCAAACACCACTCGAGGTAAACTGGAGTCAAAAATCGTGCTCCTTCTCCGAGTCGTAACTCAAATAAACATCCGTAAATCTGGTTAGAAATCATAGAAAAGCATGAGAAAACCTGCATGAGAAATTTTTTTCAATACTAAAATGATTCACTGATAGTTTACTGCACATCTGTCTGTACAATTCAAACAATTTAGCACATTTTTAATGATGCCAATTTTACATGTCTTGCTTTTTTCATGTTTCCCCAAATATGTTAATATTAGCATGCTTCCATCTATTAGTTTAGCAAACACAGTTTTGACTGACTCCATTTTCACACAACTTCAAACCGAGCAGGTAGAAATAAACAGAGCAGAAGGACAAGCAGCTCTCGAACTCAGAGATCCACTTCACTGTACAAAGACGTCGCTTCAGACGGGATTTAAAATGAAAGGACCAGCGAGTTTGCTGAAAAACTAAAAATCTAAAGTTTCACATCATGTTTACATGAATACGACCTGAAACACCATGTGGATTTTTCAGTCTTATGGTCGAGCACGATGAGGAATCAATGAACCATTGTTGGAAATGCAGATGCTCCAGTAATTCTCAGGGCGTCATTATCTAATTAGACATGATGAACCTTGTGTTGGTTCTGAGGCTGGAAAATAGTGATGACTGTAATGAAGTAAAGGCACCTGCAAATATTGTTTTGTGATGTCATCTCCCAAAATTTGGTATTAAGTTAAACTATGATGTTTTGCAGTAAATAGAAATATTCACAGTAGATTATATCAGCAAAAACTCTAAAATGGAAAAATACTCGTTTCTTTGATTCCCTGACATTTGTACTCAGTACGAGACAAATATTCCAAACGATAAGTGTTAGAATACAGCGACGATACTACGAACCCTGGAATCACCTCGCCGGTCCTGTGATGCTACATATCTTACACACTGCAGGTCTGTAGGTTTTCACTAATGCTCTCGACGTGCTCTCACAGACAGCAGCCCTTCAGGAAAACACAGCCCGTCTCTGTCGGCTCAGGACAGCAGTTGCTACGCGTCCCCACCGGGGGCGCCGCAGGTCAGTCGTCCTCTTTCGACGTCTCCAGAACAACGACCTGCTTCTCCTCGAAGCAGCGCCTGAAGAAGGTGAGCACTGAGTTCAGCAGGTAGCGTCGGCTCCTGGTGGAGACGATGTCGTGTCCTTCATCTGGGAAAATCTAGGCGGCAGGAAATAGAGAACAAAGTGTCATTCACTTAAACCTGTTTTTCCTTTATTTAAACTTTAAAATTTAATGATGCAAATGTGTTTGTTGTGTCTGAATGTCAGACACAGCAGAAGCACATTTACAGGCCCAAGTGTCGATAGTTTGACATTTTGCAAATATGCCAGTTCACTTTCTTGCTGAGATGTGGATGATAAGTTACTACAGTTTGTCCAAAGGTAACAAATCCACCTAGCAGCACCTTCAAAGCTCTTGTTTAACACGTTAAAAAAATGAATAGTCACTGTCTTGTTTAGGATTATGTTTCGGACACCAGCGTTCCTGTTTGTTACCTTTGGACAGAACCAGGCAGGTTTCCATTTGTCTTTATGCTAAGCTGAACCAATCAGCTGCTGGTTCCAGCTCCATATTCACTGTACAGACATGACAGCGCAAAATGTCAAACTATTCTTTCAGCATCAAGAACCAAGATTGGTTTCATTGTGTGCTGGTGCTGCACATGACCTCCACCAGGAGATGTGACCTAATGGAGGCAGCAGACAACAGATCCAAATCAACTCCTCCAGACTACTTCCTTACATCTGTGATTCTGTAACACGACACTACCTTTGCCTCATTTCTGAAAAACATACATAACATGTTGTCGGCATGTTTTTCTCCTACAGACTCCTGTGACAGAAAAGTACTGTGTGCTCACTTTAATATCAGATCTGCTAGTTTAGTTTAATTATTGTTACAGGTAACAAGAAATCCTACTCCAATAAAAGTTTAAAAAAGAAAAGAGATTGTTCTGGTGAGATTAAAAACCAAAGTAAAACCATCTCTCAGATGGGGATTGAAGACTCCAGCTCAACTTGTAGATGTCTGAACACACGCAGCTACACAAGACTTATGAAATTGGCAAAAACGAGATTAAAATCAGGAACTTTCTGATACATCAGTTAGTAAATAGGAACAAATCTGAGCAGTACACTCACATGTCACAGAGAGAGCTGACAGAGGACTGTTGTTAACCAGCCGCAGTCAGGATGCTTTCACATTAGTTGCTCTTTAAACCATCAGACTAAAAAAAATGTTGCCTGTTTGACCCCATGAACACAACATCAAGGTCTCGCCTCTTGTTACTTGTCACTCAGAGAAATAAAATGGCGGCAGTTACCTGGAGAGTGTAATTAACATTTGACCCAGACAGCAGTTTGACCAGCTCGGCAGAATGCTGGAAATGAACAGTGGCTGAAATGAAGCAGAATGAAAATTCATCACAGGCAACAGATCCTCAGCCACTGAACTCCAGCAGTTTGGAATAGAAATGAAGAGCAACAACAGAATCACACTTTGAATTTAACGTTAAGCACAGTTCCGTATGTGCACCTCTACTCACCATCTGCGGTGCCGTGGATGATCAGGAAGTTCAGAGGACTCGGTGCCGTGATGTTAGTGAGCAGACTGGAAACCTGCCGGAGACAGGAAACAGTAAAATTACCCTCCGCAGACAAAAGCATCATCTAAGTGAAAGTTGATTAACGATAAGTAATTAATTCCACAGACACACACAGAAATGTGTGCTCTTACATTTATGAGAATAAACACAGAATTCCAGGTTAGAAAAGGAAAATCACATTTTTGAAAAGGATCCACTCACCTGTTTCGAGCTATTATTAAATTTTAATAAACTTTTTTTTTAACTATTAATATTTAACTCTGCTAAAACTTTTTATTCTGTTTTATAACGGTCTTATTACATTTTAACTAAATATTTTATCTTCACTTTGCTTTTTAATGTCTCTACTAACAAATCACTGAGTTGCAAAGTAAATCCTGTGGAACGACATGAATGGATTTTCAATCTGTCCACAAAAACTCAACTCTGAAAGACGCTACTTCCCTCAGCTGCAGGTTTGTGCTGCGGCGTGTTCAGACCAGTCCAGACAGCAATAACCTGCTATTGTCCGGAGAAGCCTTCAATCCATGTGAGACACTTCCTCTCGAGACTGGTCATTGCTAATAAAATCCTGTGTCTCATTCACATGGTCAGTGTTTTACATGAGTCAGGTTTGCCGTCCAGCTGTGGGACAGCGTTGTTTCTAGCATCAGCTGGTGTGAGCTTGTGTTCTAGCTGCTGTGTTGGAAGTCGTACCTGGTATTTGTGATCGGCCTTCGCCGGGGAGCCAAAGTGTTTCTCAGCGTAGGCCGACCCTACGGATGAGAAGGAGACTGTTAATGAGGAGATATTGTGAGCAGGGACGACATTTCTGTTTTAATTAAATCACCATTCATTCGTGATAACACTTCCAATGCTTTTCAAAATAACTTCTTTACTGAACATTGGGTGTTGTGACAAATGGAAAATGTCATTGATGATTAATGTTGCTCCACTCTGTGTATATTAGCTGTGGGTTTGTTTGACATTTTGATTTTGAGGATCAGATGTTTAGCGTTGTTTTATTAAATCAAATTCCATGACGACTATTTCAAGACATCTAGTGTAAATCTGATAATGAACACATGTCAGCATTGATGAGCAAACACTGACTGACTGGGTTTGAATGTCCTTGTTGGGATAAGCTCCAAACATTGATGTCAATCTCACCATAGAGTCTCCAGTTCGTTATTGGAGCGACAGCGATGCCGCACTCAAACACGGAGCTGTGGGAGAGGAGCAGGAGAGAGGACAGAAACCCTCCATACGCCTGGAAAAAAAGAAATGTTGAGTGAGAAACTGTTTATATCATATGTGGATATTCTTTTCTTAGAGACTGTGTTACCTTTCCATAAACTCCAACCTTGCTGCCATCGATGTAGGGTATCCTGACCAGGTGCCTGGAAATTTAGAGCAACTTAAACTAAAAAGCAAAAATGATGTCTTCCAAATTATTTCATATTTGATAAACCATTCTGTGTCCAGTCTGTACAATCAACTGCTTCTTACTCCAGAGCTGCGATCTGGTCCTGGACATCAACGGTCCCCAGTCTCTGGTGGACCTCGTGCAGGATCCTCTGACCCTGGAAGCCGCTGCCCCGGCCGTCCAGGCGAGCCACGACGACGCCGTCCGAGCTGACCAGCACCGAGTCCCAGCCGAGGGAGAAGCGGTCGCTCACAGCCTGACCACCGGGGGCGCTGTCACTGTGCAAAATGTTTTCAAGTATCAGTTTAGTGCATTTAGAAGCCCAAGATTAAATAAGGTGGTGGTTCATGTGAAAAACAAAATTTAGGTCAGTGATAAAACCTTTTTGGCTCCTAAAAACAAAAGTCTACTCGCAGCCCTGCATCATTGGTTGCATATATCTACCAGCTGTAAGCCAGTTCAACCACTGACTGATTTTTCCTTGTTATTTTAATAATAGAATCCTTAAAACGTAAAAGGAAAGATCTGAGGTCGAGACGGAAAAAAATAAGTATGATGTATAAATCATCACATTTCTGTTGTGACCCCTGGTGGAGGTCCTGACCCGCAGGTTGGAAACCTCTGATTTAATGCAGAAATTTGCAGCTTAATTTCCAAGCTTCTTCATTTAATACATTACTGAATGAAATTATTCTGCCTTATTTAACATTTTAAATGAAGTGATATAACATGCATTAAAAAGTTGTATTGAAAATGTATTTGTAAATAAAGTTACATACAGAATCAGTAACAGCGGGTGCTCCTTCGTTTCATCCAAATCCATTGGGACGATTAACTCCAGACGAAGTCCTGCAGAACAAGTCAGAAACAGAATTTCATTATAATATTATGTCATTTGTACCCAACAATTCATTTCCTGCCGCACATGTTCCTAACTCACAGCTTAACACTGCATGTTCAGGTACACTGGCTTCATCAGTCAGAAAATCAGACTTTTTCCTGAGTTGTTCGTTTTAATAGTTTTTCTTCCTTTAAGTTTTAACATCGTCTTAAGTTTAATGTGTGTCATAGTAGAAAGTCAAAGACAACTGCACTCAAAAATGTTTTCATGATTCACCCGAGAGGCCCTTTTAAACCGATGTGGCTGATTCACACAGCGATGTGATGTGAGAGTTGTTGAAATGAAGTCGCGGCGTCGTTGTTAGAGGTTTTAACTGGTGTGAACCCGCGGGGCGAAGATGTTACGACAGCGGAGGATGAAGGAGCGTAAGACCTGTCAGCCCTGATAAAGAATTCAAGAACTGAAGATAACGTCTGTTGAATGTGTGGTAAAATGTCTTGAAGGCTACGAAGCGAGTCTGGTTGACCACCACTGAATGAGAACTGTGAGCTGACGAAGAATCAAGAGCTGAAAATCCTTCAAAACTCAAACTCTACATAAACACACGTGAGAAACAAGCCTGTGATTTCAGCTTCTGGCGACCAGGCTCCCAGCTGTTCCTTCTTACACATGTGTCACACCATCTCTAACAGTAAACACAGACGAGATGAAAGAAGCTTCACAATGAGCTGCCTCCTCTGATAGAAACATTATACTGCCGAGATTCTGATTCCAGGTCTGTTTCCAAGCTGTTGTGTTTGTCCTGAATTTCCATGTCTGACCTCCAGATGTTACCTGACTGTGCAGGTGAGTCTATCACTGCTGCCACCACCTCTTCATTTACACGTGCTCACACAGTTACAGATGATTGTCGTACCATAGTTGTTGATTTGGACGGTTCTTCTTTCCCACTTGGGCATCGTCCTGTTCATCAGCGCTTGTCTCAACGCCGTGTTCCTGTCCAGAATCTTGTGCTCTGTTGCGTGACAGAGCGAAAAGAAGAATTAGAAGTAAAACTCAAATAATAACTAGATAAAATCCTGAAGAACTAATTTAGTTCAGTGCCTCGTTTGGTTCGTTATCAAACACGCATTTAAAGTCACATGAGTGTGAGACGGCGAGCAGAGGGAGCAGAATGTGGCAGCCGGTGGGAGCGGAGGAGGATAATCATTTATCTACTGAGTCTCCAGACGCTGCTCCGGCTGCCTCTGATGTTCACTCCACAACATTTCAAGCACTTAACGCCTTTACCTTAATTGGATCCTCATATCCAGTTTTTTTTTACAGCCATGAGTAAAGCTCTGTTGTTGAGCTTTGGCTTAATGACTCGTGATCTCAGCGACTTAATCTCCAAAAATTAGTTGATCGATTAAGGCACAAAAATCTAACTCCTACTGAAACATAATGAATAAATAAACCTGATGCAACTGAGTGAAAGAGTTTAAGTAGTAAATAGTAGTAGTTCAAGTTTGTCAGTACTCACTGTTCATGTCACTCAGTCTGTGGAGAGTAGTTTGGGGTATTCCAGGACCTGGGAAAGACAAATGCTTCAGGTCAAGGAAAAGAAACTTTGGACATTTTATTAACAAACATGTTTTTATGTGAAGATATTAAACTTTAAGAGATTAAATGAAGAATTGAATATAAAGAAAACAGAATAAGAGATGATGAAATAAAATATATGCACAAAAAAAAAACATATCTGAGGCCTGAGAAAAAAGCTCAAGGCAACAAAAGATGATGGTCTGGATTATTTCTGTGCATAAACTTCTACTGTGCTCGATGTGGCAAAAGGTTGAGGTCGCCCTAAATGTTCATGTAACGGTCCAGTCTGTTTGTCCTTTCAGCGCTTTCCTGTGTGTTTTTAATGTTTCAGCTTGGATGAATAAATCAATGTGATACGTCAACTCAACTCTGCAAACATGGAAGATCAAGATCGAGACCGAATCCAACTCAATACAAAGCGTATTAAACAATGAAATAAACCTCTGGCAGCGTTTTAGAGCCACATGAAAAGAGTCATAACGAGCCGTTACCTCTGCAGTTGAGAAGCACGTGTTGACAGTTTGGACTCAGCGTCGTGTCGTAGAAGGTGCACTTTGATCTGAAGAGGGAGCAGGTGAGACAGTCTTTACGAAACGGATCCACGGTGGAGACTCTGTCAGAGGAAAACAGGATGGGCGAGGACAAAGGAAGATGATGAGAGAGGATTTGCAACTTCTGAGATACGATCAGTTTGTTTCTAGACCGCAGGCAAAAGACGAAATGTTGGAAACAGTATGTATCAACACTGGAGTTTAAAAATATGAAGCTACCACCAACAGCTGCTTAGCTCATATCTCACTCGTTCATTCCACACAACACTTTATTAATATTGTGTATTTAATAATTAGCTTATAGCGGTATCGATCTGACTCTTGGCAAGAAAGCAAATAAGCATATTTCCCAAAATATCACACTCTTTAATGAATGATGCTTCTTTCTCCATTTCTACATTGAAGTCAAATAAATGCGTCACCTGTACAAATGTCGCTGTGTTGATCCTTCCTCTGTACTCAGGAAATAACTGCAAGACATGAAATCAACCTGTTGGTGAAGAGTTCATATTGTATCATGCAGTCGGTCACATTGTCTGGTGTCAATAACTGAAGCTCACATCCAGTTGGTTTTCTCATCGTAGGCCACAATCTGAGTGACTTCCCAGCTTCCCGAGGTCAGGTGCCGGACGTTGACCTCCTGACCTTCATTCTGAGGAGCAGGAGAAAGAAACATATCAGAGCGAAGAACATGTTGTAAACATGTTAACACGGTCCAACACAGAGTTTCTCTATCTGGCCCCGACTTTCAATCTAAAACTTTTGTTCCACCACAGAAACTGAATTAATGTGGCTCAGAACCCAGAGCCTCCAGTGCATCAACACTTTATTTAATTTATTCGGCTGAATGTGTTCTTAATTCTCTGGTGTTTCAGGAAATAAAGTTAGGATATAATTCAAAATGATGAGGCTTCAAAAGGGAATCGTATGAATAATTAGAAAGGCTTTACAGTAGGCAGGACAGATAAGGGAACAAAAGGAGAGACGCACACAGACACGAGGAGTTTCATTTAAACAGCCAACGCACCAAACTGAAAGTATTCACTTTATTAAAAGTTTGGAATAGTTGTACCGGGCTGGAGATCATGGTGATGTGGTTGAACGTGCCGCCGCCGCCGTGTTTTAAGGGCATGGTGATGAAGAAGGTTGTGCAGTCGGTGGAAAATACTGGTTCCTCATTCTGGAGAAAAAGATAAACAACAAACTTGATGCGAAAGTTTCCATGAAGAACACAAGTTTCCTGCACTGACTGTGTTCGGCAGGTTAAATGAAAAACGGAGCGGAGGCATTTTCCACGTAAAAATATTTTGTCTATTTTCCAATTGAGTTCATGATATTTCACAAGAATCTCCCTGTTTTCTGATTTGGTCCAGTTTTAAATTCCTGTTGATGTTGTTTACTCCAAACCTTCATCCACGTCCTTTTCATTTCGTCATGTCGTTCTCACCTCTCTACTGTTCTGACTTTCTCCTTTGATTAAACTAAACAAAAAGTCTTTTTTTCCCGGCTAATTATTTCCTTTCATTTTTTCAATTTCTGTTGAGCTACTCTTGAAATTCTTGATGATACGCTGTTGGAATTTGAATCAAACCAAAGTTAGTGAAGAAGTATTTCAGTATTTCTCTTTAAAAGAGAACTCAGAGCTGCAGATTGGTGAGTACGACATGACTGATATTGCACTGGTTGAATTATTGCTGTGGAAATACACCCTGCTGAATTAACATGTGAACCATTAGAGCGACATCATGAATACGAGATTTTACCAGTGTTCCACGCTCACCTGGCGATCGAGCCACTTCTCTGATGTCATCACGTGTTTCTGAATTGGAAAGATAAAGCACAAAACACTGTAAATTCGCTGCAGAGGACAGAAGAATTATCCACATGAACCTTCTGACCTTCGTGCAGTCGCTCGTTGTGACGTCGCAGAGCGAGAGAACCGACGTGTTTTGAGCTCGATTCACCCAGCGAACGCTCAGCTTCTCCGCCGTCGCCCATTTGACCATGGTGACGTAGTACTCGCTGTGGAAGACGTGCGGGGGAAGGAGTGAGCAAATAAGCAGCCTGGATCCATACGATTATTATTTAAAATGTGTTGGAGTCGCACCTCTTTTCAAAACTGTCAGGAGGCCTCAGTTCAGTTGTCAGGGAGCTGCCATCCACAGTGACGACGTAGAGTCGGACGGTGGGATTGATTTGATCCATCTGGAGTAAAAACAGCACAGATGTACAGTCACATTCACCGGCCTCATCCAATTGGATGTAATATCCATGATGCACTGCAGCAGCGAGCAAAACGCTGCTCGTGTGCTGTTGTGGTGAACAACGGCAGCAGGACGCAGTCACAGAATATAATGAGAGAATGAAACTGTGTGGTTCACTGTGAAGGCCCCGGGGCAAATCAGCCGTGTTCCTTCACTTCAGCCTTCCTCACAAATAGAGCTCATTAGTCCACACGACAGAGGAAATCTCATAAATACAGTGAAACCTATCACAGAGACGACTGTATCTCTTCTGCACTTATTTTTTTTATTGGTTAATATTCCTGTCGTGTCCGATCCTTCGCTTCCTGCTCTTTGGAGGTAAAATACCTTCCTGGAACGACAGTAATCTGTTGTAATGATGCCGTTTGCAGCAGATACTGACACTGAACGGAGGATAAATCTGTAATTATTCTTTTCCTGCTTTCTAACAGTGAAGCTATTATTAGCACAGCGTCTGTGTGACCATTGTATCGATGGGCTTTAACATCGTGTTTACAGAACTTGTCACGATTCAGCAATTAGTCAATAATCATTTGACACAAAACATTGAGTATTTCATTATAAACCAGTCAAACTGTCACCTTCCATGAGTTTACTGTAAAATTGTAAACATGATTTAACCATAACTCAGAAGTTGAGGGATTTTTGCAAAAATGTTGCTCATCATTATTGGATTTGTTTTGTTTTTTCATTCCATTCCTTTTCTTTTTTCACTTGCTCGGTCGGTCGGTCGACGTCAAAACTTTGAGCGATGGCTTTGAAATTAGATATCAATGTCCCGCTCTGATGGTCCTAAAGTCATTAAACTGACTATTGACTGATGTCATACAGTCATTTTTGATAATTTATGACCACAAACAAACTAATGACGTCACCTCAGCTGCACTTTGGATTCACCATTAATTAGCAGACCTGAGCTTGTTAACACACTAAACTAAGATGGTAAACATGAGATTTTAAACAGCAGCACGTGAGCTTCGTCACCGTCAGCGAGTCGGCGTGTTTGCATCAGCATTAAGTTCAACCTCACAGAGCCGCTAACACGACTCCAGACTGTTTGTTATTCTCAAATATCTGTATTAGTATTGGCTTCAAAGAATCTGGTATGGGCCGTGATATGGGACAGTTTGTCACTGTGACAGTAATGAGGTATTTCCTTAAGCACAGATGCCCATGGAGGAGGCTCTCGAGGGTATTACTTTCACTGTGACTCATGTGGAGAGACCCACACAAATTTATCCCCCGGTGACTGAAGCACAAGTACGACTGTCAGACGGCTGAACGGCGTCACAAAAAGAAGGAGGAGGCAATTAAATCCCTGCTTCATTTAGTCCCACAATATTATAACACTGACCCGACTGCAGCAGAGTCGCTCTGTGTGTGTGTGTGTGTGTGTAATTACTACACACTGTGTGGGCAAGGCGAAGATCAAGTGCAGGGCTTCGTTAATTAGATGCCTTCCTACCAACCCCCTCCTCTGATCCGCGGCTCTGAACCGGCAAATCAGGCCGCACTCGACCTCGTGACCCCCATTCCACCGGTTTTCCACCACCTATCTCCCATCTCGGAGCCATTTGTTACGCTAAACATCCGCATCAAAGGACGGAAGGTGTGTTAATTTGCCTCGCTAAAGCCTATCGCCTTCCTCTCCCTCCCAGCGGCACACATCTCCGCAGCCATCCCTCTTCAAAGGAAGCACGTCGCCGGAAGATGAATTAAACAAGAAAAGGATTCACTAACCTTGGATAAAGCAGAAAGCCTGCACTTGTATTATTCATAGAGTCGGTTTGATACAATGACGTTGCGGTGGAGGCAGGTACGTCTCCTCGCAGGCTCTAGCGGAGTCGGGTTGTTGTACAGAATAAAGCTGAAGGATGTCAGGAGCAATCTGACTTCAGCTGGTTCTAATCATCCGTAGCGCTGCTCTCCTGATCAGTGATCAGAGACGGCTGGAGCCGAGCACGAGCTTTGGACTCGGCTCTGGTTGTTAACAGTGTTTGCAATTAAGAAGCACTAGTGCTAAAAGAAGGTCCCATTAACTGTAATAATCCTCATGTCAGGACCGAAGTCAGTGTCACATGTTATAAGAAGTCATGAGTTGCACCTTTGGATACGGGTACTCCTTCCCCCGCGGGTAGAGCGAGCCGGTGAAGCGAGGCAGGAGCATGTTGGGAACCAGCGAGTCGTTGATGGTGAGGTAGGCCAGTCTGGAGCCGTCAGGTGACCACCAGTGGGCCGCCGGCGTGTGCAGCACCTCCTCTGGAAAAGCAGGAGAAGATCGATCCGTCAGTCGGAGCTGTTCACTCTGTGGTGAACATATATTATTGACTAAGATTCAAGCTGATGGCTGCTTCAATAATTGGCCAAATGAACTTCTGACCTGTTGTTGAATTCTCAATCAAATAGTCATGATTATGATCAGCTGATTGAAAATAATTGCTGCTCAAAATGTTCCTTGACTCATTTTAAAAAATGGAATAACTTAATTATCAATTTGCTTAAATATATATATATATATTTACAGTAACACAAATTCCAAGCAGACAAGAGTCTACAATACATTCAAAATTTCATCAGATTTTATAGGTGACGATTCTTCATACAGATTCCAGTTCGTGTGACCCAGCAGCTCCTGTCTCACCCTCATACAACCAGTCAGCGATGCCGTTGAAGACGATGCCTTCCTGTCCAGAAGACGTGAGCCTCCACGAGCTGCTCTGAACGTCCGCTTGGTAGTAAATGTTGTTTTCAAATATGTAGATCTGCAGGACAGAGACATAATTGTAAGTTAAACATACAGAGAGAGAGAGAGATTCATTCCTTCAGTCCAAAATGCATTTAAAGATGTTACACAAACGTTTGCATTCCCGCCACCTTTCATGCATTAAACTTGACATAGGTAAATAAAGAGAGAAGCCAGTGAGCTGATCTCACACAGAGAACAGGCTCATTGATAAAAACACATTCCATGCGTGTTGTCATCGTTCGTGATAACACAGACGAATACGCAGGGAGCCACGAATCCTGCTTTGTCATTAGCAGCGCGACAGACGGCCGCAGGGCTTCCTGAGAACAGCTCCCACCCAGGGCAGGTGGAAAGACTGAGGAAACCAGATAAATATGCTATCACATGGTTAATTACTTTCCTTGTCTGCACCGGAGAAAATAATGGACTGATTATTCTGTGCACAATATTCGGGCCGATGGAGACATCAGTCACACTGAGAGCTTTGGCCGCCCAACAAGACGTCTTTCAGCGAGCGCTTGATTAGTGGAACTGTTGCTGGCTGCTCCTCAAAATGACCGTTCAGTTTGAAGGGAGTTTGTCTTTGCTCTTGAGTCAGAAACGGCCTCTGATCGGCCTTAATGTCGGAGCAGAGGGTTGAACGCAGTGAATTATACATGACATCAAATTAAACACCTTCGTTCATTTTTAGAGACGACGCTGAATCCAGATGCAGCTGTTTAACCAACTTCGATGAATCTGCTGATTATTATCTCGATCATTTTTGTTTGGACATGATCATTAACACTCGGACACATCTAAGAATCTTAACCTGTTTATATTTGGGGCTTTGAAGTGTTTTTTGGATTTGCATTTTATTGATATCTTGTACAACAATTTACCTCCAGATAAAAGTTATATCGTGTCTTATCTTAGTTTTGCTTGAAAAATGACTATCGACATTGTTGGTGATTCATTTTCTGTCGATTGACTAAATGATGAGTCGGTGAATTGATTCAGCTCTGTATTTGTACCTTGACTCACGTTTTGAAGCTCATGACGGGACTGAATGTCCCAAAAACAACCTTAAACAATGTCTGTTGTTGAATTGTATTTCTGCTTTTTCACACATCACAGAGTGACTTCTGACATGAATATTATAAATGTTTTGAGACAGGAGGAATTACGGGTCAGAATGAACTGTTCTCACATCTGTTGAAGAGGACGCACATATTTGCAATCAGGATTTTTGGTAGCATTAAGTGTTGAATAGAGCTCAGTAAGTGTCAAGTTGTTTCTGGGTTATCATGGTGCATTTACTGACTCTCACTCATATAAATACTCCAGGATTAAATTAACCGCGATGTGTCATCATGGAAGATTTTTCCCGACGCTTCGTTGCTTTCGGTCCGAGTGGTCGTAAACTACTCACCAGCTGCTGACCGTGAACGCCCCACGAAGCGAACTGGAGGACTGAGTCTGACACTTCTGGAGGATTCAGCTCCCGAACCTCTCTGATGCAAAGACAATTAAAACATGATTATTTAGCTTTGAGCATTTGCATCTGTTTTAAATCTCAGAACAGACGCAAGTGACTGTGAACATGATGCGGACATCAGTCCTCTTAAAACACAAGCTGAACTTTGCAAGATTTTATCAGAAGGTTCAACTTTTATTGATGTCATAAAATAAATTCTTTGAACATTTTAATTTGGGTCAAAAGAAAAGACAACACAAAGACATTTTGATCCCACTGTGAGTTGTGTCAGTGATCTTGTTGGAGGATCATCAGTCTTTGCTTCCTCACCTCGTGTACAGGTTGTAGATCAGGTACGACGCCAGGAAAGAATGTTGATAGACCTGAAACACAATCAAAAGAAAAACACTTTCAACATTATTGTGAACAGACCTTTGTTCTCCCCCCATTAAAATAATTAGGATCTCAACCGCCAAGAAAAACAGGGAACTAATTCAGATAATCACGGCTAATACGGTAGATTAATCAAAAGATTAATCATCAGAGCAGAAATTTTCGCCGTAATGTTCGTCTCTGATAACAACACACAAAACACACGATGCAAAACACTGTGAGAGGATTTTGTGATTATGTTCTGTGATGTTTTTGGCATCCAGCTTTTTCACAACTAGCATCAGTCAGACGTTTCCCGATTTTCCCAGTTTGCCTTTGTATTCTTGTGCTGAGCGACGCTCTCTGTATTTTAATTGGACAGCAACAACGCCGCATGGTTTTCCAGTTTGGAAGAAGCGACAGTGAAGTGGGAACAATGCTTCACTTCGCTCTGTTGTTCGAAATTACTTAAAAGCTAACGATGAGAGAGTTTGACTTTACACGACGCGGTGGACGAGACTGAAAGAACACACGCTGGGATTGGACCGTGTTATTATTGGTCCTCGCTCCGTGAGTCTGATGCTAAAACCTGACTTTTGCCAATAATAAAAAAAAAAAAAAAAAAAGCTGAAATCAGAAAAAATTCTCAACCATTAATTACAGGCGAGTTGTTCAGTCACATGTCTCAGGTCTTATCCTTCAGGACAACACAGGCTGCTCAGATCATTTGGTGTTTGAGCTGTACAGCGAGTGAAACTATATAACTTTGTACTTTTTATGGGAAAAAAAGATGAAATTTCACGTCATTACGCCTGTAAGTCCAAAGGTCAACACACAGATTTGCATATAAATGGAGAGAGAATGTCAGAGTTCCAGAGACGGAATTTTTCTTTGCCTTCATTCTGTCAAAAAATGTGACAATGCAAAAGGACCAAAAAGACATTTTTGTGGACGGTGTCACTGCTGCTGTTCTTTCTCTTATTTACTCCTGAGATAAATATGTTCTGATGTATGCTCAGTTTCTTGTTTGCAAATTTCCTCACTTTGGTTCTTGTGGTTACGGCTTTTCTTTTAATTGATATTCTGACATTTACCATGAGAAGAGCAATCTCTCGTGTTCACGTTACAGAGGTCGCCTCTGTTTGGTTTAGCTCAGAAGCCGAACTCGCTCCAGTTAAAGTGTCATCTGAGGACTCCAGGCTGTTTGATTTACACACTGCGTATGTGAACTTACTGTAACACGAGTAGAAAGAGCAAACTGTGGTTTAATGAGCAGTAAACGTTGGAGCTAAATGACCAACGACAACTGGACCCAGTAAGCGTTATCCCACAAACCTCATCGGCACAGTGACATAACGAACGCATGGAGATAAAAACGATAGTGAGGCGGAAAAAAAGCACTTTTTTTTTTCCTTCATAAAAGACGTCCAGTACAAAACCAATACAAACATACTGTAAATTATAAGAAGTCCAAATTGTGTCTGAAGCAAGTTAACTGATTATTTTGCAATTACCTGTAAATAATTGAGAAATTTAATAGAAATATATAAATATAAATGAGTGAAATGTTAATAGAAATTGATGCGTGTGCCACATATTTCTTCAGCGTCCACTGGTTCTACCTGCACGTGAAGATCCCTCACAAAGCTTCGGGTTCTAGGATTCATCGAGATCACGGTTCGACAGCTGAGTGTCTCTGCTAATCAGCCGCGGCATTAGCATAACGATGTTACAGTAATCTCAGCCCAGAGCGACATGATAAACACCGCAGAGCCGCTCCATCCCCCTCAGCCAAAGATCAACGGTGCAGAGGACGGAGTCGGCTCCGACGATCCGCCCGGCCTTCACTCCTAATTTGAACTTCCCTCTTCACTGCACCGAAGAGAATTCTCCAGGAAGGAAAAATGAAACTGTATTGTAACTCGACTTCTCCTCCTTCAGAGAGAGAAAAAAAAAAAAGATGTCAACATCATTCAGCAGACAGGCCTCATGCAATAGGTGACAGCTCTGTGATGACTCCTTGATAAGGCTGTCAGTGATGGGTGACACATGAGAGGGCCGGATGTTTGGAGACGGGGAGAGAGTAACTGGCTGGTTTAGACAGCAGCCGTGTGTGTGTGTGTGTGTGTGTGTGTGTGTGTGTGTGTGAGAGAGGCTGTAATGTGTGGCGGTGTCTCAGCACATTGGGGTTACATTTGTTTTAAACGGCTTAGAATAGCACACGGGTGGTGTTTGCGGCACCGTCACGGCTGCAGCAGAAAATCATTTCACTTCAAATACTCACATCTGACTCTGGTACTCTGAAAACAAACACTGAGAATCTCATTCAAACACAAATCTGATTCAGAAAGCGCATGTGAACAAAACATTAAAATATATTAGAGGTGAAAAAAAGGTGCATGAATATAGCAGCTTTTGCTATAAACTTTTATTTGAAATTTACCATTCAGACATAATAAAAACTGCACTACTCAATATCTAATGATCTGTCTGCATGCGATCAGTGAGGTAGGTTGCAGAGCCTCACAGAGCAGCCAAACACACACACACCTGTGCATGAAGCTGATTGGTCGAGCCAGCATCATGTTGGGAAGTCTAATCCGACCAGCAGTGAACGTCTAACAGAGCACAGGAGACTAAACTCTTCTTCAACACACATACTGACTGACAGTCTTGGTACTGTCCCGACCATTTACACTGATGAATCTGTTTCATTTGATGTTTGTTGTACGGATGCCGTGGTTTGTTCCCACAGTCACTCGGGTGAAACTAATGCACATTCAGTCATGTGCAGCCCAGAAAGCATCATTTCAGCTTAAAGGATCCAGTGTGCTTGAGATGAACTACTTTGTGTCTGAACAGCTGAAGTGTTTCTACCTGTTCCTGACTGTTCCACACTTCATCACACTGACGTCCCAGCCTCTTCAGTCCTTCACATTATCTCCTGTGGAGAGCAGGTACGCCCAAATACCACGCATAACACACGTCAGGTGACTTGACGACTATTTTAATTCTACTTATTTTAACCCAGACCGGGATCTTTTCCAAAAGTAGTTTTGGTGCTTAAACTGAACTGCAACCATTTCCAAACGTTAACCACATGATAACAAAGGTCACATGATTATGAATCAGCTCTCCACAGAAGTTAATGGGAAGGACTGGTGCATCACTTGAATATAAAATTAAGACTTTGGAAAATGAACTGCACATAATTTGAAAATGTAAAGTCGTGTTATTTGTAGATTGAGGCGGAGTCAGAGGAGCTGGAACAGACTAACAGAGGACACAGATACAACACAACACGATACAGTTTTTAAAATGTGATAGATCTCACTTTAACTAGTTCTGAGATGTACTGGACATTTTTAATTGATTTGAAAGTAAGAAGTCTGGCAAAGAACAATGTGGCTCATTAAATCAGTTTATGTTCAATCTCAGATCAATTCTGCTGAATGCTGATTATTGGGTTAATTATTGCTTTTTGTTTATTTTCAGACTTCAACTTTATTAGCATGTATTTCTGTGACGGCTGCAATAATCAGCACCTCAACAATTATGTAAGTGCACTTGCACGAGTCATGAAAAATGCCCTTTGTAATGTGCACCGAAGGCTGCTGACCATAAAAAACAGAGGAAGATTTATGGAAACCTTTGACGCAGCAGTACAGTGCAGCAGAGAACAAGCATGATTATGATAAATTCGTAGGACAACTGGAGACAGTGGTGCAGCAGCAGGCCATTACTCTCCATAGATTCAGGCTGTCACTTTGATGATGAACACATCTGCTCCGTCCATCTCAGGAGGAGACGGCACCTCTGAAACTCTGCTGTCTCAATCCCGTGAAGCTCACAGAGCTCATTATCAAGCCTGCTTAGTTCACAGGCGCCGACACGTTCCCGCGGCCATCGAATTATAGAAGGGAGCAGCGAGGGAAGACACGCGGCGCGATACGCAACAAGAAATTTCACCGCTGTTGGACACGGGGACGGCGACGGGCTTCTGGTGAGATAAATGAAAAGTGTTACATTTCCTGTTAAAACGAAATGTACGAAACATAAAAGTCTCATGCAGTTTCATCAGCACAACAAAGTCACAGCTGCCAGTCTCTTTTCCAGCAGAATCCGAGGGGACGTGTAAAGAAAATGGGCTTTGTGGCTGCAGGTACACTGTGTGACCAACGCTGAGTTCTATTTCAATCACAAATGGTAAATGCACTGCACTTATACAGCACTTTTCTACCTTAACGGACAACTGGCCTTTCATTCACACTCACGTTTCTTGTATTACGGCCTTGTTTTTCTGAAGCTGCGTGCGTGGAGCTGGGACGGGTGGACGTTTGAGAAAATCATGTCCATTATTCAATGAGTTGAATCGAGATATTAGACGGAAGCAAACGATTATGAAGCTGCTTAAGTAGAAATTTTCCATCTTAATGTTGGTTTCAATCTCCTTTGAAGGGAATTTCATGCATTCATCTACATTCATTTGAGATTTATATTACTGCTACATGATCACTGCTTTACTGTGGTTCCAGAAGTATTTTTCTAAGATTCATTTTAATGATATCCTTAATATTACTGAACATTTATGAAGGCCTCGTGATTACAACTAAGTGAAAAACAAAATTCATTCAATTCATTCAATTTGCCGAATTCATGTAACTTTGACCCACAATTATGGATTTTAAGTGGTGATGCTGAAATTAAAACTCTCTGAATGAAAGTTTATGTATCTGATTTTTGTTCTGACATTCAAAAGCACAACATGTTTTTTTGTAGTTGTTGATCGTTTGTGCTGATAATTCGACTGGATCTCCATATTCTGGACTAACTCATTGTTGCTATTGGTCTCTTCATGTGATTTGTTGACAACATAATCTCATTTGTTCTTTTCTACTTTAAAGGAAACACGTCGGCTGTCAAATATATTTTATATCAATTATTTCAAAAATGTGATTCTTTAGAGTCAATTAGTGCAGAAAGTGAAGAACTCAGCGTCTCATTTGTGTGAGATGCTGCGGCGGAGGAGCCACGAGGTGCAAAGACCGATAACGATGAAGTCCCTGATCAGCACAGTATCACAACCATCGGACCAGGAGTTTCCCACTGGAGGTGTGAAGACGTTCACAGTCGGCTTGAGGGTGAACAGAACAGCAGAGGAGGCGTTTCAGCTGTTTGTCTGCAATCACAACACCTCAGTTTGTGGTTTTAAAGAGCTCCTCTCTCTCTCACATGGGAGCTGACGAATGCCCTCTCCATGCTGCAATGTTAATGACTTTTCCAGGATTGTATGCACAGCCTGTTTCTATCTTTAGCTCCACACCTCCGAGGCCACCGTCCCTTATCTGTGCTGCACGGACAGATCACATATCTCAGCTGCGATGGGATTAATACAAGGGACACAAAGAGCTGCTGATGGGCTTGATATAAGTTATTATCATTATTTTGTGTAATATGTTAAAACACAGCTGCAGCCGCTGATCGAAATATCAAAATGAAAAGAATATTATAGAATTTCGCAGCGAAAACTTACAAGCACGTTTTACATTTCTCTTATTGCAAGATTTTCTATGAGTCAGTGAGAACCTTTGCTTCACATCACTCAGAGGCTGTATGATGTTACATGAATGGAGTCAATCAGCTAAAGTATCTAAAGATCTGAGCTCAAACATACTTAAATACACAATCAGAGCTTTAAACCAGGCATAAATGTGCATTGTGTATTTAAATAAATGTATTTAGAGAAACAAAACATTTGTTTGAATGAGCTCAGATTAGCAAATGTGATCGTTTCAACATAAATGGACAGAGATAAAGGAAAACAGTATGAAGAGCAAACGTGTGTTTTCTAGTCCTAATTCCACTAAATATGATGCATCTTCCATATAAATTATTGCTTCATAAGAATCAGCAGTATTTCTGATCTATAAGTTTTATGACGCTGTTAAATCTTATTTATCCAAATACTGTCTCTGTAAAGACAAAACGTGACCCTTCGTGGCCACTTGCACATTTATTTACGGCACATGAATTGGAAAAGTGCATTAGTTGAATTTGAAGTCCAAAGGAACAGTTTGTCCACTCCAGCGGGCATCGGGCACAATATTCACTCAGTTTCTGCCCTGTGAGAATGAGTTCATCACAGTTGCCAGGGGACCAATGGGCAGATCTAAATTTGGGTCTCAAAGAGATCCATTTTTTTTTTTTTTTTTTTTTAACTATCAAGTGTAGCTGACCACCACAGAAAACTTACAGCAAAGTCTTACACAGCTCCAAACCAATGTCACCATCCCTGCACGTGCACTGACGTCAATTCACACAGGTTTTTTCTTCTGTGACACAATTTCTGAATTGAACAACTTGTAAAATACAGATATTAATGCAACTAGGACACGAGTGGAGAAGCAGCTCCTCACAATGTTCAGCGAAGACCAGACATTTCATCATGCTGAGACACACACACGCTTCATGAAACACGTCTACAAATATTCAATGATTTTAACAAGGTCAAAATTGTCATTTGTCCAAAACATGATAAACAAACAGCTGCAAAACTAATCAGATTCTCAGAAGCCTCAGCTGTGCTTTTTCTTTAGTAACACACTGAACTAAGACAGTGAACGTGGCAAAAGATTAGTGGGGTTTTTTTTTGTATTTGCCGAGAAGCTGAACCTATTTTTAGTAATATTGTACAGCTAATGTCACTGAGTGAACATTTACTGGTGTGATTGAGCATCAGTCTTTACCGAGCGGATGGTTCTGATAGTGGTGAGCGCCTCCACCCAACAAACACACAAACGATCCTCCATCCCGTCGTCAGCGCTCTTTAAACGCCGTGGTAAACGGTGGAGCAAACCTGGAGCGGCTGGGCAGCGACACAAAGCTCAGAGTTTGTTTTGTGATATTGCCATTTTAGAAAAAGACATGCTGGGACTGTTGGGGGCTGCGAGCGCTGGTCCTCAACCAGGAAACCGCTGAGATTCACTTTGCTTATTTATTTATGTATTTGGCACCCAAGACTTTGCAATAGATGATATGTGTAAATGTCTTTTTTAATAATATTCCCTGCAGCGTCACTGGGGGGCGTAAGAACCTCGACTGAAAATGGGATTTTTACAAACTAAAAGTCAGTGGAATAGTGTTTGTGTTGCAGCGTGACCCTGCATGATGACCTGGCTAGTTCAGGTTTTCTCTGCATGTTAAAGTGATGCACAGGCTGCAGAAAACATCTAAATAGTTTGGATGGTGGCGTCTTTTTTATCCTCATTTCAAACCAAAAGTAAAAGGAATCGATTAAACAGTTTGTTTATCTGCTTTAACATAAGCTGCGAATGTTAATGTGCCACTAACTGAAGTTCTTTCCAAAGCGAGGAGCAACTTTATGAGCTAATTACGCTATTTTGCAGGCTCACATGTGACATTATAAAAACCCTCAAGTCGTCTCTATCGTCTCACGTCGTTAGAGGATTTGGGGACGTCTACAATCCTGCACCTGCAGCCACATGTGAAACCTGATGTTTCCTCAAATGCATTATTTAGATTTCCAAAGACAAAGACTTTTCACATGTGAAAGTGAAACATACAGTTTCAAAATACTAACAATGAAGCAAAGTCTAATTTGAGTATTCTTTGACCAAGTTTTTTTTTCTACAGGAAGCATATGAGCAATGTTATAGTAGATTCGAATAAATCCAAAATCCTGTACTCACTGGCACATGTCCTTTTTCGTTTTTCCCTAGTATCATACCTTTCACAGGGTTCTCATCAGCAGGCAACATTAAAAAGTCAGCTGGAAACTGTGCTTTTAGCAAACTCACACAGTGTTAATTAACCAGTGAGCGACAGCTGGTGAAATACGCCGGCCACAGTCATCATTTCAGCCAACAAAATCGATGTCTGTCAGCGAGAAACGAGAGGCCTGCTGTTGTTTACTTCTGTGTGAAATTGAAGACCCGTTCACCCATTGTTCCAAAAAGTTTGAGAGCTGAAATCTGCCGCCAGCGTCGCTGTAAACGGCATAACCTGCCTGCTCGAAGCTTCAACTGAGTTTGATCTACGTTAAATACAGATGTACACGTCCTGTCTGCTTTGTCCCAGACTTGGTCGGGAACAACGAGGGGACAGAAGGGGGAGATGGTGACCCTGCCAGTGTAACTACAGATTCTCTAAGTAATTCTGGGATGGCTAAATTAAGTGCCTGTTGTCCGGTGGGCACTCGGCCTTCGCTGCTCGGAGCCAAGAGCGACAGCCAAGTCCGTCCGAGACGCTCGGGTGCAGCCGTGCAGTTATTTTTATTCTGTTGCCAGCTTGTCTCATAAGCAAGTGGAACCTCACCCGTGAGACCGGGCTGGATGGGGCGAGGTTTAAGAGGCTGGTGCGAGCAGCCTGGGAGTGCAGCTGCGCATCACAGCGGAGGGGGTGGACGTTTCTACGAGGACAAAGCTGAAAGAAACAACCGGTGCCAGAAGTAGTTGTACAGCTGCTGAAAGTTAGCAGAGCAAACAGTGTGACTCAGTTTGACCCGTTTGACCTTTTCTACCTCGAATGCAGCCATGTTTGGACAGTTTGGGTTTGTTTAATTGCAAGTATTTGTCTTTTTAAATGCATTCAGATATTAACAGCAAAATTTAATCAAGCATGAAAAAGCTGTTTGCAGTTATAATGGCTTTTTGTGGGTGTTGTCTAATTTATGCAGAATCTATAAATGCAATCAGAGAAAAACCACAAAACACCGGAGCAGATTAACTTCAGGTTGTAATGTAAAGTACTGTAAAAAAGAAAATTCTAATTTCAAGTGATTTTACATTCATTCAGATCAACAACTGCTTGTGTAACAATTGATTTGATTTGTCTTTGGCTCTTCAAGGACGGAGCAATTCACCGAGCGTTTCCACTCTTTAACAAGCTTCAGTCGCCTAAACTGTGATGAAATCAGCAGAGAAAGAGAATTTTTTTTTGAGCATTTTGTTCACATGTGAAAACCCTTTTCAAGCGCATGCCTTCTGAAATGAAAAGTACCAACGCACCGGCCTTGCTTGTCATTCTTCTATAGAGTGGGTTCACTGAAAGCTGAGCAGGTGAGGGCTTTAATTTGTGAAGCTGCTTGTCGATGAAATTAAAACAAGCCAAAGAAAACGCAGCCTTGAACGGCTCTCCATAAAATGCTTAACTATGTTTGATAGTTTCTCCTTTTAATAATTCAATTTAATTCAGTAGTTTCTTTAGAAACACTGTTTGGTGCCTCGACAGCTGCAATAGTTAGCAAATTAGCTTGTTTGTGAAGTGTGTAAAAAAGCAGATCGTAAACAGCCAATTTGACACAAAATGAACTTTGTTAAATCAAAAATAAAAAAAAAAGCTCAACAGGATTTTTGTTGCATGGTCTCAAACTGACCCTCTGACTGACTTCACGCACAGACGACAGTGGGCTATCGTGACAAATCAGGTCAACAGGAACTGGAGGACGTTTTCCTTCTAATGGCTCACACACTCGGCCGAGAACATCCATCACTTACAAAAATGCCTGATCACCTCAGCTGAGAGGAGGAGGCTCGTGAACGGCTAACGCACACTGATCCCTTCAGACAGATCAGCAACGTGGCTTTGAACAAAAAAATGAATGAATTTAAGTCAAAGAAAATCCAAAAATTAAGAAAAAGCATTTTTTGCATGTGTTTCTCTCTGCATATGTTTCTCCTGCACCCAAACATGGTTTATTCATGTTCGTGACGTTCACGTGATCAGGCTGCTGCAGAAATCCAACACGTGGCGTCAGCACATTGTCGTCTGCAGCAGTTACGAAGGAAATGAATTCTAAATACAGGCGCAGAAGCAAATGTGAAATAAACAATCAGGAAGAGACTGAACTTGTTCTCCTGATAGAAGCCGACAATGAGCTTTGTTTTTCATGTCCACTTCCTGGTTCGGTTTCAGCTGCTTGTATTTGACAGAACGTTCATTGACTCAGTGACCGTTGTTCCTCTGTTTATATATGAGAGGGAGACAAAACTCTTGTTTCAGTGAACTTTCATGAGGACATTTCCAGTGAGACATTTCTCATCACGATGACCTTTCCTCACAGAAAATTCACAGACAACATAGGGATGAAAATGACTTTCACGAGCGACAGACTCCAGGAAGCTGCATGTTTGGATTGTTTATCTTTTATGTTTTGTACTCAGATAAAACATAAAGACACCAGACTTGACTTTTTCTTGACAAGCATGTCTAAAAACAGCTCAGGTTAGCGCAGTTAGCAGAGTTCGAGACGCGATGAATTCTTTATGAGTAGAAACGATAGAGAAAACAGAGCATCACGGTCAGAGTGTCGAGCTCCTGCAGGTGATGTCAACGCTCTCCAACAGCTGCCGAGCAGAAACGATGCCTGTGGTCAGTACCAGACACACATTTTGTACAAAGAGATCAAGAATCAAACCCGATGCTACATTCATTGTTCTCCTTTCAACAAACACCAACTATGAACACCACAATTAAAATCAGTGTGGCGACAGAATAAAGAAGAATTAGTCCATAATTACAGGAAATCCCATATGAAATTCACAGGAAGTGGATGCGAGGACTTTCTAACCTAATCCAACCGTCAGGATCAAACTGTCTGATAGTGAGTTTGAGGGAAGTGAGGGAGAATTCATCGTTGATAGATT
The DNA here is from genome assembly GCA_025331565.1 of Holacanthus passer. Taxonomy (NCBI): domain Eukaryota; kingdom Metazoa; phylum Chordata; class Actinopteri; family Pomacanthidae; genus Holacanthus; species Holacanthus passer. Next base: position 2,258,088 of record JAFREQ010000070.1, on the reverse strand, counting down.
ATCAAGCCTCAATCTTCAAAAAATAGGCTGATTTTTAATGAAAAACCACAATATGTTTTATGAGATAATTTGGAAATGATTGAGCCTCTTTGTGAAAATGAAACTGTAATGACTCGTTTCTGAATCCTCGATGGCTCTGACCTCCGTCGGACCGTCACTGCTCTGAAGACCAGCCGTCCTGTCTTCATCTAACCCCGACCTCTCTTCACAGCAACACAGAGACCGAAACTTATTTAGGTCATAACTGTGAGATTATGAACTGCCCCTGTCTTATTCTCACAAATAAACTATTTTCTCTCATATTTTGCATCCCTTCGTGCCAGATCAATAAAGACTTCAACTCACCGACTGAACAGACAGATAAAATCTCTGTGCTGGTCACATTTCCATTTCAGTTCATGAACTGTAAACCTCCAGTATTAGCAGCCTCGAGCCAAACGCCGATGTCAGAGTATATGAGACCTGAATATTAAGAGCTTCTCACCTGCTTGACATCATATCCCAGAAGAACAAAGTTGAGATCTGGAGAAACTGCAAACTTTGAGGCCTTAAAAGTTGCCTGTGGGGAGAACAAGAGATGATGGATGATCTTTTTTTTTTTTTTTTTTTTCTACAACAAACCAATTTTTTATTCTAAAACTAAGAATATTTCTCAGGTACACTTGCCAAACAATCACTGTCTTGATGCAACCCCAGAAGCATTCGCACAAACTGAGATCAGTGTAAAAAGTTAGTGAAACTTGAGTCGACTTTAGCAGGTTCAGAAAACCTGCTGAGGGCGAAGCGGGCTGATACATGACAGAAAGTAAATACACATCCACCAAAAAATAAAAGGAAGATAGATTTTTGCATACAATAAAAAGGTGATCAAATTTCATGCAATATTCTTTAAAATGTTTGATTTTAAAGCTGGTGTCATTTTGTTGAGACTGGTAGTTTTATTTTACACATCTCGGTGAATCTGAGTGGAAACGAGAAGAATCATCTAAACTCATTAGAAGAACTTGTCACGTTTGAAGAAAGAAGCTCACACTTACAAACGTGGTGTTTTTCAGCAGGATTTCTGTCTCGTTGCTGTTTGTGCTGACTTTCAGAACGTCTCCGTCCCAGCTCCGAAAGATGATTTCTTCATCTGAAACAAAGAAAGATGGCGAAGTCTGTGATTATATTTAAAATAAAAAGTGTTTCTAAAGTTCTCTGTAGGTCCTAAAACAATAACCATCATAAAACAAATAACCATCATGTTTCATTCCATTATTAAACCAACCCTTTTAAACCAGCGACATATAATTCACTTTGCTGGAGAACTGCAGTTTCTTGACGAGATTAACTTTAAACTACACAAAACTGTGAATGTGTTGGTTTTGCATCTACATGGCTCCTTGATTCAATTAACATACAACTGAAAAAAAAAAAACCCAACCTGCCATTACTAACATCTGGAGCTCCAGGTGTGAAGGACATCAGAAAGATATCATGTTTGCATTTTGTAAATTCAATACACCACATGTATATCTATGTTTACATTTAAGAGTTTAGCTTTAGACATATTGATCAGTTGTATTTCAAATAAATCTAACTCTGAGTGCAACGTCGAGTGAAATCTTGAACTGATATGGGACGTTTCTACAGATCTCTGGATCGTGTTCAGTGACAACATATTAGAAATGATTAATAATGTTTAACATAAATCGGGGACAAGGATCAAAGTAGGTGTGTGTTTCCTGATGCTTTCTGTTTTATCTAATAACCTGTCTCTCAGTGCTCTGGTGCACCTGCATGTTACTGACAGGTCACCTGTTGATGAACATCTGCAAAGCTTGAGGGAAATAAATAAATAGAGAATCAGCCTAAAAAAAGATGTGTGTGTGGTTAAGTAGGTCCACAATGACTGAGTATACAACAGGCGAGAGAAGGATTATGTGAAGGATAGATGGCAGCGAAGCCCCTGAGAAGAGCGTTTGACAAGAGGGAAGAAAAGAAAAACAAAGACTCATTTAGGAGGATCTGTCGGAGACAACCCGGCTCACAGAGATTACACTTCAACTTCCAGCAGCGGAAACAATGACAGGAGAGCCTGCAATAACTCCAGTCCAATCCCAGACCAACACTACAGCCCAGGGAGGCCTGATTTCCATTAATGCATTTGACAGGTCTAAATAATTTCAAGGTCCCCATCTCACGTAAACGTCAATGAATGAGCTCGGAGGCATCAATCTCGGGCGAGAGGACTCTGGATTGGCAAACACTCGAAACGCTTTTGAGTACAATGACAGGGAAATAAATATGAAAGACAGATAGGTGTTCAACAGGCAGGAAAATCCTCAGAAGGGCTCTTGTCATTTAGAGAACCGGCTCCTTTTTGCATATTTAATATGCCCCGCATGTATCAAATCAATGCTTCTATAAAACATTTTACAGCAAAAGTAATTGGAAATCCAGGCAACTCTCGTCCTGAGGTGACGACAGTTTCATCAATAAAAGCTCGGAGGATAAAGACGACGCTCAATCTCAGCTGTGATTAAAAGTGTCCCAGCTTTCTGACGACTTGCCACTGTTTTATAAGGCCACGAATGAAAGGAAATCCCACTGTTGACATTGTTACTCCGCTGATAAATTACACATCTCTAGTCACTGAACTTCATACTGTGGTGAGAAGAAAATAGTTTGAGAGTTTTATCAGTAAGAGCAGCGACACGCTTTTCATTGTTGATGCAAAGTAAGAGGAAGTTTAGGGTTTAAGACATTTTCCCCGAATGTTGCACTGCAGGATTTTACACATGAAGATCAATTTGTCAGAGGGAACATTTCACTCATCAGTTTGGGTTTGGTGGCAACAAATCTTTAAAAGAGCTACAAACTGAGGCCGTGGAGAGAAAAGATGCCACTGTGTTGCATTGTGGGAATTGTAGGATCCAGTGTATTTGGAACTCGGCTCTGTTTTCATCTCCACCAACATCTGAGAGAAATATCTGGCTCTTTAGCTGCTAAATGCTCCACTATGCTCATCAGCTAGTCACCAACTTTACCAGCTGTCTGCTGGTGGACCTGCAGCGCACAGTGGGTTTGTGAGAATGTACTTTTTGAAATATTCCACTCTTGCGTTGGCGACATGGACGAACTCCTCCTCTCTGTTGTTCCTGCGATGTAGCTGATACTGTGGATTATGGCTGATACGCTCTGGAATAATATCACTGCCGGTCATTCACTCACTGTCTGGCAGAGATAAACTGTGGTTGGTTGGTGGCATGTTTCAAAAACTGAGTCATGTGACGTTTGGAGGCTGAAAATCTCAGCATCTGTGTACAAATGTCAACACGCTGCAGATACAGTGTGTTGTGATCATTTTGGGCGACACAACTTTGTGATGAACAGATCTGGTAATAACTGACCAGAGACTCTCAGGAGCCCAAAGAGGCAACATTTTACATTTCACGTCATAAATATACTAAAAATTATTGGTGTTGTAAGTTAGAAAATAGCTCTATACCTGCTTTGTCTGTCGGTCTTTTCATTTTCACCTTTCATCGTGATGTTTGTGACACCAGCAAATCAGTAACAGGATGCTTTTAGACCCTGGACGCTGGATTGGCTTCTCAGTGTGGAGCAGCTGTCTGTTAATATAGAAATGGCTCTGTGGGGGGGGGGGTTCACTGTGGTGAGGAAGCAGGTGTTCAACTTTAACAGCCTGCCTTCAGTTAGGTGTCTCTGTCCGCTCATGGTCTCATTTTACTGAAGTCAAACTAATACATCAACATTTTGCCACAAGAAAAAAAATGTTGTAAATCTACAATATTGTCACTTTAATAACATAATATAAATATATAAAATAATATGAATGCGCAAATAGACTGATTTTTCTTGATGCAAGTGAACACTTTAAAACTTGGCAGATTAATAGTCTGTATGACTGATGACGATGACAATAGCTGACTGACTCGTTCTGAGACACTGGCAAATGAGTAGGACTTTACATAAAACAATGTGTGGACAAAAATAATCCCTCTCAATCATCAGGTATGACCCAGCGTGGCGAGGGCGTGGTCATGGCTCTGAACCAGGCACACGTCTTTTCATGAGCTGCTAAATTCCAGACCACAGACAAAAATAGTAAATGTGTGTAAGAACTTTGCAGATGGAAAAGAAAGAAAAGGAAACAAACAAAAAGAAGAAAAAAGAAAGCTTAGGCCAAAGTTATGTTTAATGTCCATGAGACGTGCTCTTGTTGGTACAAATGCAATAAGAATTTCTCTGAGGCAGAAAGGTTGAAAATACTGGAGCATTCTTGGTCGATGGGAGACTGAACCACGCAACAAGACTTCATCATTAACCACGTACTGGAAACGGGACAGAGAACTAACTTTACATGCAACATGAAGGTGAAGGTGGTCGTGGATCATCTGGAATAAACACTCTCTCTGCACTGTTCGATGTAAATCATGTTCTGTATTCATGTGATAGACAGAAAAGAAATGCAGCTTTCTCCTCGATGTGCCTTCGTCCTGTCAGTCCATGCGGCTGTAAAAATTCCTGTCTACGACCCCAATGGTTACAACACGAGTGAAAGTGGCAAGAAATAAACCAAACCGTGTTCATGAGCTGGGCCACGAGGACTTCCTCCACTTCGAGTCCGATAATCAAAGGTGGAGTGAAAGATGAAGACAGAGAAGCTGTTCTCTGGCATGAGATCAAGTGGTTTCGATATAGAGGAGCTGAAAACTGTTTATTTCAAGTACAGACTCTCTGACCAGTCGTTTGGAAAGATGCAGGTGTCACGACGAGCAGCCAGAGGCATCGACCGTGTCAGAGCACCGCGGCCGAAGAACACGAGTCCTCCAGGAATCTGTGCACAGAAAGAGCGAGACTCGCTGATGCTGTGCACAAAAGGAGGCGTCCCACGTGTTTATAGCTCTCTGAATGTGTCAAATGAGTAAGAACACAAGAGTCCCAGGACACATCCATAAAAGATAAGGACACTCCAACAACACATTTTGAGTGGCCGAGGTTCAGAGGTTTTTAAAAGTCTCACAGAAAAAAAGTCAGCTACAAGGAATCAAATCAACTGATACTGAGGATTTTAAAAGCCTTAATGAAACTTGCTGATCATTACTTCAAGATGAAGATATTCATTCTCATCTTTTTGACGAAGAAGAAGACGAAGATATTCATTCTCATCTTTTGTGTAATGGACAAATTTGAATTTAAATAAATGTGACCTACAGCTGTTTACTTATATAAACACATATTCTGCATTCGTCTACTTTGTTTGTGCGAAACAGCCGTATCTCACTCTGTTGTGCAAAAAGATCAAATGTTATGTTCAGTACATGGAAACAGCAGCAGCAGGACATCGTCTCCACTGAAGGAATTTGGAGGAACGTTCAGCTCTGTATGTTCATTGTGTTAAATGTATAAAGTCTGTGATGTATCTACAGATAGACCCTACCTCTGCCTCCATTTTCTTATTTTCTGTATACTTGTAGTATTCTGTAGTATTTCTGGGTGTCAACCTTTGGACGGTGGGCGTGTGGCCCCCAGCTAATAACCACGAGGGCGGGACTCCATTAAAAGGTGACGGTGGTGATATCCTGTTTCTGCAGAGCAGTGAAACGTTTGCAGGGTCAGAGAGCAGCTTTATCATCGAGCTATTACAGAGACACATTATAATTGTCTTCATAGCAGCAGCGTTCAGATTTGCATGCTGCCTGTCATTAATCAAAGCCACAGTGAGTTTTCCCATTTGTCTGTCACTGAAATGTGGCTTTGATCAGAGAAGCTTCATGCATGAACATGAAGAAGAATGGGATAAATAATAGAAGGAAATACGACTCTTGCACTCTGCAGTTTGCGAGGACCAGTACATTCACTTAGTCAGTGTTTCTATATTTACGACGGAGACAATGAGAGATGTGAGAGCTCCCCAAAGATCAACTCCACAGAGCATTTTAGCTATATTTAGCTCATTGTTTTGGTTTTTCCATCTGTAAACTCGGCCTTCATGAGCCTCGTTTCCAGTCGCAGCAGGCAGCTTTTTCCAAGCTTTGATAAACCCACAGCACAATGCAGCCCAGGCACCAAACAGCAGACTAACAAAGACAAAGTAGCTGGTGAACAGCGGCGCGTTCAGAGCCAGACCTCCCTCTCAGGAGTCGGTGGAGTCCAAAAGCGGAGCTAAAAGCAGAGTCAGTATTGATTTACCTTCGCTTTCGCCTTCGCCACGACTGCAAATGAAATGTTGCTCTCTGTTCGCTGGATGTTGAACATCAAAACAACTTAATATGATGACAGCTCAGATGTTTGCAGCCCGTTCTGCTGTTAAAAAGTTTTAAACAAATTCAACAACAAACTGAATGAACTTCACGGAGCCACTCACACACCAACTCCTCACTGAACTGAACAAAAGGAGATGTGTTTTTTTGATACAGCCAAACTTTTCAATATTTTTTTTTTAAGGTTATTTGAGCTCCGTCGTGACACAGGCTGCACTTGAGTAAGTAGATTTGCAAGGTCGAGCTTTCAGGAGCAGAAAGCTGAGCGTGACCGAGGAGCCAACCACGGCGGCCGTGTGAGGAGGAGGACGGCTCAGACAGCTCGACAGCACCAACACTAGCAGCTGGACCGGATCCACCAGAGAGTCCTAACAGACGACTGGTCCATCATGAGCAGCGGTTATCCACGTGTTTATTGTGTCGGCGGGAAAAAGTCTCTTAAGAGAAACAAAGACAACAGTCGGATGGTCACAAACGTCTCTTCAGGGTTTAATTTCCACTCGTTGAAAACACTGATGATGAGGCTCTTTGCACTCAGTGTTAAGATGGTCCATTGTGTCACAGAGGCAAATTAACAACATCGTCTTACTGGTTAAACAGTTTGCCGAGACATTGTCTATGTTCAAACAGGCTGTTTGTAAAATTACAGATCCTGAGTTCGTCACATTTGGTCATGAATTTCATGTTGCATGTAGAAACGGAGCTTTGGTGTCAAGAAGAAAGGAAAAACATTTTAAGTAGTAAATGAAAGAAGTCAGACTAAAACCTGTTTCTAATCTCTGTGTGTGATTAGAGCCGCACTGCAGTGAAATAAAAACAACTCTCTTTAAAGGACTTTTATATTTTAAGATGTTCAACTGCAACAGAAACTCCAGTCTGATAAGAAAGCTTCTGTAGTCGTCTCCTGCCTCTCTGCTCTTTTCATTTTAATTAAACAAGGAAGACAAAAACACACCTTTTCCATTCTTAAGTGTTTCCTGAATCTATTCACACCCGTCTGCCAAATCAACCGCACCTCAACTATTCATTTACCGTGGTATCGGTCAAACCTGAACATACCACAGCTGTGATGTGTAGATATTGTAGAAAGAAAGAAAAGTTAAAATGTGATGGAATGTGAATGAACATAAACAGCGTGTCAATTAATACGTAACGTATGAGACAGACATTTCAGATCATCTCAGAACAATTTGCAGCGTTTGCATCTGGTTGACTTCTGCTTTCTGACAAACTTACCACTGATCCACTTTGCATCAGGATCATGTATCTGGAAGTTTCTTTGAAAGAGGTCGTCCAGAGTCAGCTGTGAACCAGAGGGTTTACCACCATCATCTACAGAGGAGACAACAAACAAACAAACAAACAAACAACCAATTAATCAACAACAAAAAATGAACTTTGTTTTTCAGAATTTGATATCAAGTCTTAAAATACAGCTGCAAAGGTTTGTAAATCAAAACCAGATATTTCATCAAATGCTCTTTTTATTTGTACAAACCAAACAGAGAAGTGATGTCTGGGATGTAGGAGCAGGTAGGCGATAACATAAAAAGGTAAAATTAAAGATAACTAGAAAAGTAGCTCTACTAAATAACTGGAAAACAATTTTAGCAGGAAATCCCTTCCACATGTTGTCTTACACATCTCTCCAGTTCTTTTTTTTTTTGGCTGGACTCTCCTCAGTGTCCATGAATACCTGCTGGGTCCATTCACTGCTGCTCTGAGTGGATTCAGATGCTAATTAAAGTCGACTGAGGAGTTTGCAGCACACGTGCAAACTGTGACAGGACACTGATGTAATACAAACTGACGCTGAACACAAGAACACGTTGACGTACATTTTCTTATTTATTTCAACAGACTCTGATGATCTGAATGATCTGTAGGGAGCCTCACCTTTTGACAGCAGGACAATGGACAGTCCAATGAGGGACAGCACCACCATAATAACCAGCAGGGAGATGCCAATGCCCTTCCAGTTTTTATCCTGCGCAATAGCTCCAATGTCCTACACAAGACAAACAAATCATGTCAATAACACACAAGAAAATATTTAAGCAGTAATGCCATAAGTAAATGCCAGAGGGGGAATTAAGAGTCTCCCCATGGTGCAGTACCTAAACCATTTATGCATTAGTGGACTGAACCTGTGCACGAATCTGAAGCGACAAAGAAGATTAAAATGAGTAGTTTGAGTGAACAGAACGTATAAAAGTGCAGAGTGTCAGGTTATGGAGGTCAGACCCAAACGCAGACAACACAGAGCAGTTCAGTGATTTATCGGGGACATGCAAAAACTTACAATCCCTCTAGGCAGCCAGAGATCCAAACCAGAGAGCCAGTCCAAACAGGCTGACAAATCCAAGAGGGAACAGGCCAGAATCTCAATCCAAATAGCAGACAGGGTCCAGGTAACACGAGGCAAAACCCAAACAGAAACACTGGGAGGACAAGACACTGTCGTGGCTGGAACACTCGACACATGGTACAAGGACAAACTGGCAGAGAGAGATGTGAACACAGACTAAACACAGCAGGGAGGAAAAGCTAAGGAGGGACAGGTGACACCAATCAGCAATCAAACAGGTGATACAGGAACCAGGAACTAAGAAAAAGCAGGAAGTAAAGTTGACCAACACACATGAGGACACACTCCTTCAACATAAAACAGGAAATAACTAAACTGCATGAACATGATTGTGATGTTACAACCACACAGCTGCGAAGGAGCCTGTGACTGTGAAGCACGTACGAAGCAGCTGATGTCAAAGTCAACTCCAGGATCCAGACAAGTATTTACAATCTAGAGAAGTTTGCACAAGATGTTTGCCACATTTGATGAAAGTGAAAGAAACAATTTATTGTCCTTACACCTGCACTGATTATCTTTTTGTTCATAAAGCTGCCTTTAAGGTCTGTTCCATACACATGCACATGACTCTGCACTTTACTGCTTTTTGCAACTTTGCTTAGAAGCTAAACTGTCTCAGTATTTGTCTCTAATCTGATCTGATCTGATCTGCATGCATGAACAAATATGTTTTATATTCCTTTTGATTACCAAAAAAGTCAATAAATGTCTATTATCCTCCACAGTGATGTTTAACCTGAAAAGTTAAACCTAGAATTCACACAAAGCTGGAAAGTGTCTCCACTTGTTCTTGGTTGTGCTTCACATTTTGCACGTACTCCGTAAAGCTGCTTCTCGGAACGAACCCACAGGGCTGTGGAGCTGTACCTGTTCATACTGTGCTCAACTTGATGAAAGCTTGATGAAAGAACCGAACTATTCTCTGAAGACCAGGCCCATTTTTGGACTTATCTCAAACTCTTTATCTTCCTGACATCAATTATGCAGCCTTATTTCATTTGCAGTGACAGAGCAGTGATATAAATAAATCCATCTTGCTTACAGAGCCCCGAGCTACTGAAAACCCGCCTGTGTATTTATGGATCCATTTGCTCTCCAAGTCTTTTAATTGGGAGGATGATTCAAAGATCCTGGAGCCTCGTCAACTCGACCCCCCACATTTCTACTCTACAACTTTAGCCTTACACCGGGTCCCTGTGGCTCCTCGATATTAAAATTCTGGATCGCACACAAGAGAAAAGTAATTTTCCACTGTGAAGACTTTTCCTCCGGTCTAGATTCAACATCATTTTGTTTTTGCCGTGTGTATTTTCTCTGTTTTGTTTAGCCTCATTAACTAGAACAACCCTCATTACACATCAGGGAACATTATTTGCCATTGTGATTTCTTCATCAGATCGTTATTCATAGACCTCCAATGATACACCGCGCTGTCGGGCCGTTATGTTCCTGATGGTTTACATCTGAATATGCTGGAATTCACTGAATCTTCTCATCTCCCCGCTGTGAAAATGTGCCACGAAGAGTTGCTCAAACTGCTTCGAATCCATTTTAAAAACCATTTAAATCGCCATGAAAGAAATCCATTCAACATCTCTGTGTATAATATAGAAGAGCCTGTTGTGAATGTTCTGCTCACAAACAAAGACAAATTCAATTCAGGTCAATTCAGTTCAATTTGATTTGATTCAAGAGAAGAGAATAAGCATGAAAATCAAACACTTTCATCAATAAGCAATAAATAAGTTGCACCTTTTTGACAACAAATCACGAAATATCATGACGTTCATTTATTTTAAATTTTGCTGACTTAATTAACAGTGAATTCAACTGTCCTGCTGCGAGACCCTTTAAGCAAAATGTGCATCAGACAAAAAATGTGCATTTCTTTAAAGCTCTGCTGGTTTTTAAGATGCCAGGTCTTATTGTCTGCCAGCACCATTAGTTTGGCATTGGATCAGTGTAATGTATCTGCTGGTCAGTTGCCAAATGTCATAAACCTGCCCGTGTCCAGTCGTTGCCATGTTCAACGATTTCTCTGCAATTCCATGCAAACTTTTCAAAAATAGTAAAAGCAGGTATCACGATCAATCCCAGTTCAGCAGCTCATATCCTCTGTTCCTCTTGCAGACTTCTTGTCTTCAGTCATTATCATCCTCAGATCTTTGTGCCGGTGTGACAGTCGGCTCTTGGGATGGAGCTCAGTCACGTTGGCGTTGAGAGTCTTTATCACTGTCATACTCCATCACCCAGCAGACCAGTAAGAAGCCTCTCTGCTCCAGCTCTTTATTCAACACGTCTCAGGTGGAGAAAGAGGCTTTTTCCCACAGTGTGTAACTGACTGAAGGTTCGGACTCAGTGACAAATAGAGACGACGGGTCATTTTGGGAAAAGCCACACTAATTTGGAAATTGAAACACGCACGGTTGCTGCTGTTATTTCTCATGACTTAAGGTCAGCGACTGGATAGAATATTTCTATAATATTGTTTTAGTTTGCACTTGGCTCATGTGTGGAACGCCACATGCTCACAATGTCAGGCGAAGGTACCTGGTCAAGAACAGGCTTTCAGGATCTCAGGCATCTTTCAAACATGAGCTCAGCAGGACTCGTCTGGACAAGGAACACTGGGCTTGTTCAGCAGAGCAAACTGTAGCCGCACAAACTCAACGCATGCAAATGGGAAATCGCACTTTTATGTTAAATTGTAAAACTCTTTAATATTTTGTTTCCACCTAAAAACAGCACTGATGATGAAGATGGTTAGACACATTACTACATGATGAGCAAACAGTGAATCAGGAGCAGACTTTTTAAAAAAACTCTAAAACTCTCTACTCTGTAAAGTGCATTTCTACATAACAACAATATTTCAAGGAAACTTGCTTTTAACAAAAGTAAGGGAGGAATGTTCTCGGTGCAAACTGTGCCAGACGGTATGAGACATTCTCTTTGGTTTAACAAGAATCACTTTAAGATTTGGGAACATCCTTGTAAATCTACATCTTAAAACTCATAACATTCAGTTTTTGTGCGAAAGCTGGAAAGTGCCTTGAAAGATTGGTGGACTAAAAGCCGGGGCATGAAGCTCGTCCCCTCGGGACTTTGTCTCTGTGAGCTTCAGAATAAGTGACATTTGGCTCGGTCGGTCTCAGGTGTCTCTCCGCTGGTGCAGGGTCTGAGCGTCTGACAGGACACAGGAACTCTACACTACCTGCTTCTGCTTCTGCCCATGAGACTATTCTTCACAGCTTGGACATTTTCTGTCTTCTCTCACTCATCATCATGCTCTAAGTTTTTGAATACAGTCGCTGTAATACGGGAGCTTTGGGGGATGTAAAAGTGTAATATAGCCATGGAGCCATGGAGAATATTTGTTTACAATTTGGGAAATGAGCTGTTGTCAGTTTCTGTTTCTACAGACAAGTATCACTTTTACTACTTTGATATCTCACATTTCTTAAGCATATTTATGGATGTTTAATCAGAATGGATGCTGAAGATAAAGACGAAATAGGAGAGTGTGAGTCACACTGAATCTGAAAATATGAGTATCACATCTATGTGTTCAATTTTGAGTTATGATTGGCAGCAAAAGGTCAGAACACAGACATCACCTCTCTCTCACATGCCACACTATTTGAAAACCTCTGTATTCATGATAACCTGTGTACTGTGATTTTCAGACATCCAGTTATTGCTTGTACAGAATAGCTAAAAACAGCCGGCCTTACTCTGGTTCCTGACTTCAGAGTACTTCCATGTGTCTGGGTATCTCACAAAAAGTCTATTCATCCTCAAATCCTCCTCCTGATGATGCAAGCTCTCTTCAAGCTGCACCAAGAAAGACACATAATCGTTCTCTTCACCTACAACTGTGTCCCTGAAACCAAAACTTAAGTTCGACTTTGCAGCAGGGAAGAAAATACAACAGACTAATACCAAAATTGTTGATGCAAAACTTTAACTCATTGCCGTCGAAATCCAAAGTGAAAAGGTATTAAAGGAATTATTTTGCACCAGGAAATTCTTAAGTTGCTGAAAAACAACCTTTTCATTGAACTTCCCTAAAAAGAGGCAGATTTGATGCAGGTGTGTAATTAATTATTACTGAAGCTTCCAGATGAGACTTGTTGAAAGGTTTAATCACTGCAGTCTGAAGAGAACTATTGACTGTCTGTGGTTCACCAGGTGATATGCAGTTGAAAACATCTTTAAAGAAGCTCGTGTCCGTTTGTCTTTAGAACTTAACGTGTGAGGAAAAAAGAAGCAGAGTCGTGCGATGACCTGGTGGATCGCAGTTTAGGACCATTATTGTCATTTTTATTAACAACTTCAGGAACTGCCTTGTTGTTTTTAGTTCCACCTGCAAACCTGATCTCCAACTGTATCTGACTCGTCTTTTTCTTCTGGACAACGTCTGTCCAGATCTCAGGGTTCGACAGTTCTTTGGTTTAGCCAGCAGAGTAAATCCAGAGGGGACAGAGTCTGCGTGGTCACCGGCCTGGGGTTCATTATATCCAAAAGCCGCTTCAGGTCCCTGGATTTGATCATCCGCTGGTTCTGGGACAGCGACATGGGAAGCAGCCAACAGAGTAGCAATAAGTGTTTCATCCTTTTGTATTTGGTCGAGTTGAGGGATTCTTTTTTCAAGCTGTGTGGTTTTCTGGCTGAACTTGGAACAGTTCAGTTTGGCAGCTGAGTCTGTAGCAGGACCCTGAAACCTTCCAGAGTCCCGGAAGTACATTTTTGTTCCATTCTTCAATTCCTTTTTATTAGCACCGATGGAATCAGTAATAGCTCTCTTTGTAGAAAATGAAGAAAACAGCAGCAGGTATATACCAAGCAGAGGCCCCTGTCACTCTCACACAATACGATTTATTTCCCACTATTAACCACTCATTCAATAATGTTGTAAATGAAAGTGAGTCAGATCCTGCCACAGTCTGACCTGGGACCACCTCGGCTTGATTTCCAGTCTTAAGTGGTCTTGAATGCTCTGTGTTAGAGTGGTTCTGACCTTATTTAACCTGACTGCATTTAACATGCTCATCTGTTGACAATGACGAGCTGAAGAAACCGAGTGCATGCTGTGCCTCCATTCAATATTTTACTGAGCACTTTGGCGGATGGGAACAACATTTACATGATGAATTGGCAGAGCGAAATATTCTAATAAATATCCCAAAGGCTGAATTTGAGAGATAATATATCACCTAGTTTTGAGTGTGGAGCCGGGACCACTTGACATTTCTGTCATATAAAAGCAGGGAGGAAAGCTGTGCTTCAGCGGTTATTCAGGACACTGAATATTAAGAGAAAGCATGAGTGGGAGATGTCCTTTGGTTGCATAAAAAGGTTTGCAAGGTTGGTCTATGAACGCTGTAATCTTTGCAAACATACCTGGGGAGATAAAGCAGTCTGGTACAGATGGAGGAACAATGGCTTCATTACTCATCTCGGACACAAACGGGGTCGTCTTATGCACGAGTACAGAAGCGACGTAAGGTTCTGAATGTGAAGCTGCTGTTATTAATCACACAGATGTAAATACACTGTACAGTATAATGTATTGTCAAATACTGAAAAGTCACAGGCTACTATTGTTGCATAATGAAGTATCCTAGGGAAGCCTCCCAGCATGCACTGGTGCAACAGACATATGGACATGAGTTTGCACTGTTGGATGTGGTTGAATGTGGTGAGACTGCAAGTGATGACGCTTTTTCAAACGTGAGTGCCTCGATTGGTCTTTTGCGATGCTCATGTCTGATGCAGAAGCCTGACACATGTAACATTCAGCATCAACACCGTCTTTTCTTATGAATGAATCAGAGGAGCGGGAAACACATTTCCAGGATACACCCTGCAGCTGACCGCCTTCACATTCTGAAAAATGAGGACGCTGCATCTTTGGCTGAATTCTGTCACTTGAATGCTCCTGACCATCAGCTGCGAGAAAAGACTTGTGACAAAGTTTCATCAAACAGTTTTCATGATTATAAAGTTCCAAAGATGTTTCTCGTTTGTGTGTGATCCTCTCTAAGTCCGACCGTGCGCTTTAATACCACGGCCAGGGAAACGCTGCCCTCTCTGATTTGGCTGAAGTCTTTCTGCTGAATGCGATAAAGACACATGCAAGAAACCATTCTGTTTGCTGTGGTCTTACAAAGGTTACCAGCATCACCAGGCAGCTGTCAACCTAAACAACCAGGCTCAGAAGAAAGTAAAGTGGCCTGACTTTCTATCTCTTTGAATACTATTAGATGATGAGCAGATATATTGATGAGAAGATACACAAGACTTGTATTTATCTTTTTATGCACAGCCAATATATGAAAAATCGTGCAAAAGTTTTGATGCAAACTATAAAATGAAAAACTGTGGCTTTCGTCTGTTTCCCTGCTCTACATGATACTGGAGATCAGTAAAAAAAAACATCAGGGATCAACTTCAGGTGTGAACCTTCAACCAACAGTGTTGAGTCCAGTTGTGGACTGATGAAGTGCGAGCAGGGTTAAAGAGCCAGGCCGTTCCTTCCACTTTTTATTTTGTTGTAGAGCAAATAAATAAAATACATACTAAATGAATGGAGTCTAGATAACGAGTGCACAGTCTGAGGGCTGTTCGGCACTATGATCGAGTCTATCTGAGCGGAGCCACAGGAGCAGCAGATATAGGAGGCTGGAGGAATGCATCACATTAGCATGGAGGCTGAGCACGGCTGAAGTGCTGCCTGCTCTCTGTGTTTCTGAGGGCGTTATCGAGCAGACGCAGCTTGCCTGTTTCCTAAAGTGGTGGATGGGTTTGGTTGGCTGTGTGTGTGTGTGTGTGTGTGTGTGTGTGTGGAGGACGGTATGGGAGTGAGGAGTTGAAGTGCATGACAGTAATACGACATTGACATTTCTCACACTGTCCTGCTTCTCTCCACTTGTGTTGGTGTTCAGAGGTTCTTTAATTCCAGTAAATCTTAATTCATGCATGCAATTAAATGCAGCTGCAGTTTGTCAGGTCAGTGTGTTACAGCTGTTTTTTTCAGTGTGTCCGATACATATTTCGCTTTCTATCCTCATCCTGTTCAGGTTTAATCTCTGCGGTCGTGACCTTCTCAGCCAACAAAACCTCTGAGTCTCAGTGAAAAGTCTCAGGTAAAATGATTTTGATTTTTCTTACAAACGTTGTCGAACCCACATTGATTCAACAGAGGATTCAAAACTAGATTCAGGTTTGATAAAATGACATTAAATTCATATATTGAGGCACATCAGAACATTTTCCTTTTACATGGCACAAGTGTAGGAGTCAGACTGCTAGTTTGACTCCAGTAAACATGACATCTTCCTCCATCGCTGCTTGCGACTTGAGCAAAACAATGAATTTGTCCTTGCAGTCATGCAAATGCTAATTAGCAAAAATCTTCACAACAAATGAGATGTTTTTGACATTATCTCCACTTTTATCTGTCTCATATCAGTATCTTTCATCTCGTTCACCACTCATCAAAGTCCACGTCCAGTAGTTCACGCTGACCGCTATCAGCGCACTCCAGACTCCACCACGAACAATCCAGAACATTAAGGAAAGAAAACTCTGGGCCAGATTTAATGAATTAATCTGATGGGTTATAATAAAGTGAGTTTTCACACACAGACGCGAGTCTGCAGACTCATTTGCAGAGGTGAGCGGAGCCAAATTGAGGTCAGGAAAAAGGTAGTGATGTTATCAGCCAATTCATCTCCTTTCAATGAGCTTTTTAATTAAAAGAAAGCAAAGTCAGTTAAAGGGAGACTTCACATCCTGGATACTGGCTGAAACAGGAAACTGTCATTTGAGGGAGAAGCAATCAACTGATTTATCTGCAGTTTTACAATGAGTACAATTTGCTTTATGACAATAAGATGTTTTATCAGAAAGGCAGTTTGATTAATGTGTTCATGTTTCCTTCTCCTGCTTCTCTATAAACTTTGTACATTGTGCTAAATTTATCTAAGAATTCTTCAGCCTGTAGCAGAAAGATTTTTTTTATTTTTATTTTACAATAACTCCAAAAGTTTCTGTAAGTTTTTATGATTTTAGTTGGATAACTTTAACAGAAACAATGAATTTTGACTAGAAATTCATGACAAGTTTTTTTCTTGGTTTAAATCATGTTGGTTTGGATCAAGCATTGAAAGATACCTGTTTCTGGGAACAAGGCAACATAGCTACAGAAAAAGTTTGACTTTAATATTTAAATATTTAATTAACCTGAACCAGAACGGAAATGATTTTTTTGATACATGTATTTTGGAGAAATATAAAACACCTTATTTTTTAAACAGCATCCTTTAGCATTTGTCAAACATCTAAATGTGTTCAAGTCCCTTCGAGTGAAACTGTCTCATCTCACTCACGTCAAACATTTTGGCTCATAAACCTTCCAACATTCTGTCACATGACGTGTTGATCCATCATTTTCTGAGGCAACAGAACATATTTAACAAATACAAGAGTCGAGAACTCAGTTAATTGAATCCACACAAAGCTGAATTATACTAAACAGTGATTATAGGCTCTCGTGGAGTCTTTAATCACCACAATGTGTGGTCACAACTAAGTGCTACATTTTATATCTGGTTCACTGAGATAAACACTATCCACACACTGTGTGAGTGAATAACAATGAGTGACTATACAACACTTTGTATTAAGCCGCCGTCTCGTCCCCCAACAACCTTCCTGTGGCGTTTGTTTACCACCACAACATACGTGACTTTGGAACAAGGCGTCAGGTGTCCTCGCTCCAGATGTTGGAGAGAATCATTTATTACCATTGAGACGTTCGGGTCTCGACTTTGAAAATGTCACCAAGGGCAGACGTTCAATTTATCAAGCCTGCCAACAACAGAAGTGTCATTTTAACCTTGAACAATGACCATAAACCAGCGAACAACAGCTCAAACCTTGAGATCGCGTTCAGGTGTTTTTGTGGATGAGACCTCAGAAACAGCGTGTGAACAGTGAACATTTATGATGACGTAACCAGATCCTGCTCTTCTCAAACTGCACGAATTTTCTCTCACACAAACGATCACAGACCAGGAAGTCGGCTCATTTCAGGGTTCCAGCAACAATGATTGTTGGAAAGCAATGACTAACTACCATTCAGTCATTCAGTGAAGGGGACTATTTCAAAATACATTCAAAACTATGTTGTATTAACTGTAATGACCTGGACGATGATTCCAGTAAGATTGTCGCAGATTGGTTTTTGATTTGGTCGATCAATTGTTTGAATTTTCTTTAGGAACTTGTACACCATGACAGATTGTATGTTTTTGTTAATGTTGTGCTCAGTGTGGTTCTGATATTGATCCCATCATGCTTTGCAAAATACAACATTTGCGTGGTTCTATATTCATCCTCTATCCTTCATTTAAAATGGAAAAACAGGAACATGACAACATGAAGGAAACAAAAGCTTATTCCTCACTGAAAGAAATGGCTTTATATGAAACAGTATATGAGCAGCAAAACTCATCTCAGCACACAAACAGACGTGACGGCAGCAGATTCACAGTCTTTCAGGCTTCCTTAAAAGGGATTTGGTTAAAAACATATATTTGAGGAAAGAGGACATCGACTATTACGAGGAAGCAATTTAACTGCTGTGTTTGGAAAAGCAGCGACTGGTTTTAATACACTTCCCTTTCATCTCCTTACTAAATAAAACTGAACTAACGTGCTTCTTTTTCCAGCTTTAATTCCACCTTTCAGCAGCGTGATGACAGTAAATTTCTGTCAGAAGCAAACTAGCGTTCCACAAACATAATAATGAGGTTGTTACCATGTTGTCCGCCCGTGTGTTTACTGCCATATATATTCCGTCTCTCCTCACCATCTGCTGTCACAGGAGGCATTATGCGAGGGTGGACCTTTTTTGCAGAATGGCACGGAGATAAGATGGGATACTGTATCTGACAGGGAGGAAAACGACGCGCCGCCGCCTCGCCATGCGGCACATCTCATTACCCCGGCCACCCTGTCGACAGCGGGATCATAATTAATCTTCATTGAGCCACCGGGCTGTCTGGCTGACAGGCTAAATGGTTGGGGCGGTCGAAAGGGTGGATAACAATGTCCTCCAATGTGGCGTTAAAGTGGGATTCAGTGGCGTTTAATAGCAGGAGGAGGAAACACAGCTAGTGGCGGCTTACACTGACTGTTGACTCTGAGAGGAGGTAAAGAGCTGAGCAACAACAAGGGGCTCGGCGGTTTGACTCCCATGGGCATTACATAAGCATGAAAGCATCAACTGTGCTGCCGAGGTGTGGAGACGTTTCCCGTCTCAAAAAGAGAAATATAGGCGCCCACTCATTTGATTTAAATATCAAATAACTTCAGTCTCCCCAGATTCAGGGATTTGTTTACATCCTGACAGTAGCCAGAGGGTGATCAATTCACCAAATCGATTGTAACTCCTTTTCGAGCTCATCAGTTTATTGCATTGCCAAACAGCCTGGAGAAAAACAATTTATTCCAGCAGTAATGGCATGCATGTATGCGTATAATGTGATTTCTGCACAGCTCATATCCAGCGATGCTTTCAAGACTGCTCGACAGACCTTCAATGAGACAATCTGCTTTAAGGTGCCAGACGCATAAAAGTCTGTCTAGACTGAAAAATCTGCGAAGGAAACAAGCAGAAATATACAGTCTTTCGGCTCATATATAAACTCGTTCACACTTTGTTCCATTTCATTAACTGCAGTCGCTGCACAGAGGCCTCGTGCTCGCTCCCACAGCTCGCTGTAAGTGGATGTCGCAGAACGCTGTTTAACCTGTTTTCAATGTAATCATCATCATAGGCTCAGAAAACCTGAATTGCCAGCACCTATTATGTGAAGCGTATTGTGAACCGTAATAGCTCTGATCCTAAATGCAATCAAAGAGGCTTTTATTATGACGTCTAATTCATTCGGAAATGCACAAACACGATTCCAAAAATGGGGCTCAGTGTAAAACAGAAATAAGAACAGATGCAATCATTTGCAAATGAACTGTGTTTACTGACCGAACACATGTAGTAATCTCCTTTCTACAACCACGTGTTTGACAAAGTGCTGAACCTCGGCCCGTTCTCGCTTGTGAACCACTGAGTCTTTCCAGGATGCCAACTACTCTGATTACATCTTATCTGATTACAATTCTGCACAGATTCCTTCTTTCAAACTCTTTTTTTTTTTTTTAAACATTCATCTGGAGCTTCCTCAGAAAGACTCAGAGTTGTTGCTTGTTACGAAAACTTTTTGGTGAGACTTTTTTATTTTTCACGTTTGTGGTTCCTGCTTTTCTTATTCATACATATTTTGATATAAATATTCATATTATTCACATTATTATTAATGTTTTTTTTCTTCAATTCACTTCACTATCTTTACAGAAAAATCACTCCTGCATTCAATTACAGTTAAGTTCAGTGCACCTGCAGACCAGCCAGTTACACGAGTCATCGTATTTCAGTGGGAGGTGTGCATCCCGGTCGTAGTCAGTTCTAAAATCCACGGAGCGTCTCTCCTGATTGGCTGCTGACAGCGCTGTCAGGTGAGGAGTCAGTGCCACTGGGCGGCAGCAGAGGAGGTCGAGCCTGTGTCTGAATCTGGTGAATATATCAAGTAATTCAGTGTAATCCTCAGGTTAATCAGTGAGCTGTATGTAGCTACGGTGCCGACTGGAGTCTCTGCAGGATGACGGTTGACTCTTGAGTGAGTCCAACACGGGTCGAATGCTCACTGAGTGGACCTGCGTCACGTGTTTCCATCCATCATCCAACCATCTGGGGCACATCATCACATCACATTCAGCTCTGCGGATTCATAAACATGTGTCATGCTACAGAGTCATGTAAGCATCACTCTACAATAAGCACATTACATCCCTTCTTTTATAAATACACATTCCTGTGTGTAATGCTTTGTGTGCATTCCTGATGTGATGTACAGTTAGCCCCAGGACTTATACTAGCTCATGAACGCAGCTCATGATGTGGCAGTGATGGTTTGTTTGCTCATCGGGAACTCGTAGTAACTTCACTAACCCCAGTTCACACACAGACTTGGTTTCTTTCTTTAGGTTGGGTTTGATGACAATTAATTTTTTCTTCATCTTAATTACACTTGAACATACTTGATCCTCCCTCTGATGTTAGTGAAGTCTTCGATGAGCAGCTTTGCCACATGGGTGAACAACAATCAGCACAGCAGCCTTAACATGCTTTTAAACACGTCAAGGTTTATCCACAAGCATGAGACACAATCAATTGAAGAAGTGGAAAATCAGATCCAAAGCTGTTCAACATGCTTCATTAAATCCAAAAAGAAAATGTTGAAGTGATGGCACGTTCGCAGAGATGCTATTAACCAGAATTTATACACAAACATGTTTTTTTTTTTTGTTGCTAACTTTTAAAATCCTCTTTCGAACAGCAGTCGCACTGAACACATCAACTATTCTGCAGGTCACTGGGTCTTGCATCTAAATGATGAGGAAACCTGTTTAAAAGACTGTAAAATAATCCTCTTATAAAAGGAGCATCCTGCATTAAAAACTGCCAATGGGTCAAGTAATAGCTTTGTATCAGAGCACCAGTAATCTTCCTCTTGTTCAGGGTCCTTAACACAGACTTTTCTGTGCTCAGTCTTCATGTGGACAAATGTAGGCAGGTAAAAAATAAAGAGGTTAGAATTCAACAGCTGCATATTTGTAATCAGCTTCACGGAGCTGCACATTCAAGCAAGTCAAATTAAACACAAAGCCCCTGTTAATTTACCCAGTGAATGAAAGTTACGTCTCCATGAATCTATGATGCAGTGAAACACCATCAAACATCTCTCAGAAATGACTCGACCTATTAATGCGTCACTCCAACACAATCTTTCTGCCTCTTTGCTTCAAACGCCATAAATTAGCCGCAGCTATAATATCGTCTCTCTGAACGGTGACAAATAATCCTCTGCCAGTGTTTTCTAAATGTTAATCGGCGGTTAATCACACGGCTCAATCAACAATACATCAATAACGATCTGAAGTTATTTCTGTAAAATTATTTCTTCTTCCAAGGTAAAACTCATACGACGTTCATGTTCCTCATCTCTCCACACAAATCTGATGTTTTAGTCTCCTGCTGTTTTTTTTCTCTCCAGTTGCTTCAGTTGACTTTGTTGCTCTTTGTTTCTTTTCCACCTCATTCAAACGTTAAACCTCTTTTGCAATATGTCCACTTTTTTTTTTTTTTAATTGTATTGTCAGTTTTTCCATTCAGGGTTTTTCATGCACAGATTAACTGGTCGTAGTTTCTCACCAAATGGCCACTGCTGCTGTTTTCCAGAGACACAAACCTCATCTGAGACTGTTCTCTCCTTCCTCTCTCTATCCTCACTTTTTTAATGAGAGCAGTCTTTCTCTGAATCACCTCTGCTGTCCATCTGTCAAACATTGATGCCTTTCCTGTGGCTCCGTTCTCTGTATTTGTCACTTGCAGCACCGCCGGCATCATATACTCCCCAATTATTATTTCAAGAATCTCCATTAACACAACACTAGGACCAGCTCCATTTCTTTCAAGGCCATTAAAGCGTTCATCTTTTGCATGAGCCATTTTCATGTTGTGGCTGTTGGCTGTTCATATAATTACTAATTTTTTTTTTTGTCCATTTCAATCTTTTCTGTTTCGATTTGCCTCCATGAATTCCTGATACCATTTCAGTCCTTCAGCCATATGTCAGGGTCGCGTCTTCAGCGCCTCCGGCGGTCATCCCAACACACCCACAACCACTCAGTCCACATGGGAAACGTATGATAGTGCAATGCAAATACAGTAATGTGACCTCCATTACCCACAGCCATCAAAGTATTTTAGGGTATTTACAGGGTTCAGTGATGCACAATGTGAAAGGGCTCAATGACAAATCCAGGGTTTCAGCATCTTTCCTGCTCAATCACCACACTCATCAAACCAGCTGCAGCAAAAACTCTGATAAACCGAACTTATATCAGCTTTACGTTCATCATGTCATCAACATTGTCTCTTGAAATCCCATCTACATGCTACTAATTTGCAACGACGGAAAGAAAGGTACTGCCACCTAGAGGGCGTTTTTACCAACATAACAAGGAAACATTTACGTTTATCTGAGTGTCACTTATTTCAGTTGTCCTCCTACAACAAAGCATGTGGTTAGGGCCAGACAAAGGTTGTTGTCTCTGAGGGGAGGTGTCACATGGGCTGTTCCTCCATTAAGCATCCGCCACCTCCCAGAATAAAGTTTGACGTTAAAAGAAGAATCCATGAGCAATGAGGGGAAAGCTTGTGTAAGTTCTGACCACTGTCGATTGATGCAGGTAAGATGCATCTGGTCCTGAGGAGATTCCTGAAAACATGGTGTAAATCTCAAATGAGACTCAGCTTCTCACATTTACATTCATCACTATATCATTGAATTCTGTCCACTAATACAGCTGAAAGAAAATGACAATAGACAATATTTCAAATATTTTGTTTTTGATGATGAATAAATGCCGAAAAAAGGCGACAAAGAAAAGAAGATGCCAAGTCCATTTTCTTTTTTCTTTTCTTCACCCTTCCATCTGCTCTCAAAGTCAAACATATTAACCAAAAATAATCAGCTGTATTTACATGTCTACGAGGACATTATAGACAACCGTCACATTATCACCAAACATAAAGTTGTTAGGACAAATATGTTGACAATGTTCTGTTTACTGCCTCCACTAATTTAATATCATGGTTACTATTAGTATTAATAAAACTTTCATTCCATTTATTCCTCATACGACAAGTCGACCGTCTGCCTCTGTGTTAAAGCATAATACCTTCCATCCTTTCACAGTGACATTTTTGTGGCATTACAGCAGCTAATTAATGAGTTGGGAGGTCTTGCTCTCCGAGTGTTGGTGTTAATAAAGTGGTATCTGTCAGCTTATCTTCTTCTTCTTCTTCAGCTGTGTCCGAGAACTGAAGGTGAGCATAAAACGGATGAAACCCAATAACAAGAATATGCTCAAAATCACAGAGATACACTTTAAAATGCAAAGCCTTTCTCTGGACTGGACTTAAATTATGGCCGGACGAGCAAAAATCACTGACCATGTAATATTAAAGTCATCCGACCTCCCCTGGAGAAATAAATCTCATCCAAATGGACCGGTTGAAAACAGCAAGAAATCACAAGCAAAAGGGAAAAACTTTGAACTTGAGTTTTAATTAACCAGTTGATGATGAAGTACGATCATCTTTTAAAACCCTGCTGTGTGTGAAATGTGACTCTCGGCTTGCAGGTACATTCAAGTCAGCCAAACTTATCTAATCCAAACTTTAGACAGAGAGTTTGAGCCAAACTGGTGAAAGTTTGGAGCTGAATGAAACAGTTCTGAAACTTGATTTTCCATCAGCCAGAATGTGAATCGTAAAGAACTGGTGTCCTCAAAGTGGCAGAGGTGAGGAGATGTTCAGCCAGAGTCAGATCTACTATTAATGACGCTGCTGCTTTCAGTCTTGATTTAACAGGTAAAATATCCACGAGGATCCTGCGACGTGTGTGTTTATTCATGAGGAGACACTGGAAATAATGTTTATCTCACACAGTGAAAGTGATGCATTAAAAAGCTCAACTGAAGTATCTCAACAACTATTGTCCATTAAAATTCATCCAGATATTCATGGTCTCCAGAGGATGAATCCTGACTTTGGTGATGCTTTGACTTCTCATCTAGCATCAAAATATTAATCTCCAACACTTTGGATTATGACGAAATACAACAAATCCTTTCACACCTTTATATTAATATTTAAAGATATTCATAGTCACTGATCTCTGTGACTGTTGTTACATGTTCTGTGAAACAACAGTAAAGACAAAGACTAATTTCATAACTCGCCATGACGCTCAGTCGAGCCGTCAACAACCCTGTACCTTTCACTTCCTCCAGAAGCAGCTCATTGTGTATCTCTGAGAACAATGTTGTGACTTCGAACCATCTGTCTCTCCCTGTGTTACATTACCAGCTCCACATTTTGCCACCGGCCGGGGCAGAATTCATCATCATCACTCCTCAAATTTGCATCTTGTGTTTTACCACGACAAGAAAAAGTCTGTTAGAATTAATCGAGTGCCGAGCGACGCTGAAATGCTCCACGAAAAAAAAGAAGTCTCATTTGCTTTGTTTTGCATCAGCGTTTTAAACTGGCTGAATTAGTTTGGATCGGCGCTTTACACAATGCAAAATGCAATGGAAATAAAAAATGATTTGAAGACATTAAGCAGTGTGTTCATGCCATTTGCAGAGCTGCTTGGTGGGAAATCTCAGATGAACACAGGAAACTGTTGAAAGCTTGTGGAGGTTTAGTGACGAGGCTGTAAAACCCAGTGGATACTGAACACGGTCGTAGCAACAAACACACAGACTATTTTTGATGCTTTAATAGCATGAACAATCTGGTTATGTTCCTCAGCCTCATACTTTGCCGTGTAATTCCGGTAAAATAGCACGGGAGAAATTTACGAGGTGCTTAAGACTACATTACATTTCATGCCTTGATTTATCTCTGGGGATAGCGTTTAGGTCTGTCGCAGGCTGGCTGATACAATTAAGCGAGTGGGAGGCAGCGTTTGGAGCACAGATTAGTGTTGAAGCCTCCTTATTCTTTCGAGACATTATTATACCACAGAATTATCAGGAGAGAGTCAAGGAAAACGTAAAAGAGGGCGAAGCAGGGGGTGAAGACGCAGGAGGGTCGGTAATCAACCTGCGAACAGAGACGGACGAATGACAGCGCATTTATTGTCCTCAAAGCTGGAAACCTTTTGGGGGGCTGAAGATCTGCAACACAAGCTGAGAAACATGTGGCCTTGACATATGATCATTTTATAATGTTGTTGTGTTCGCAAACAGTCGGCTTTTAACCATCCAGCAGACACCAAGCAACATTGAGAGACGCATTTCTGTCCACCTGACAAATCCAATATTAACTCTGGCTAAACAGTTCATTGTTTTTACATCAAAATTGTGATTTGCGAGAGCGTAATGTTGCCAAGTTGTGATTGGACAGTTAACTGTTGCTCATTTCGTTCCTGCAGCTCGAAAAAGGAAAAAATCACGTGCACCTCTTTGCGAAAACTGATGACAGTGCTTTATATTTAGCGTCAGTAGGTTTATGCTGCCCTCTGCTGGACTACAATGACATGCAACACATCTCTACACGATGGCCGAGGAAACTCAGGTCACAATAAGAAACAATTTCTTCAGTATTAAAGACAAAACTCTTTCCATAGTTATCTGGTCAACATGCTGTCTGTAAACTAGTGTAAAAGCAGATAGTTTTGCTCAAAAAGAAAACTATTCTGTGTCATTTTGTTTTTAAAAAAAATTAAAAATCAACATAATTTGCATGGCCATCAAACCTTATTATGAATAATCGTCTGTAAGTTTTTTATGTTTGTCTGAACTCACCCAAGTTGCCAGATCGTCTATGAAACACAATCCACACACTACAGACAATTTCAACCCATCTGTCAACCCAACCTGGCAACCCACAACCCCATCAGCTGACCTGACGTTGATACGTAAACAGTCTAGGTGCCAGCGACCTGTTTGACCTTTCCTCATGTTAATGTCAGAAAGAACGTAGTTAGCAGGTATCTGTCGAGTGTAAATGTCTGACAGCTGCTCAACAGAGATGTCGGTATTTTTTTATATATGTAATTACCTCCGTTAAAAGCTCTGAAAGGAGTCATCAGTCATCACTAATTGTATCTGTAATTGTAAACATCCTCCAGAGACAGACTCTCTGGCCAAACTTATATTTGTGCCAATGAACGGCTGCTCAACTCTTGTGTTAATGTTTAATACAGCAAATTGGTCTTCAATCACAGCAAGTGATCGTGAAATCAGAGTCATTGCTACTTTTTCTCCTAAAAGTACAAACTGTTCTCCAGCAGCTGACCCTCAGATGGTTTCCATTGCTGTCAGAGGAGCACCTGTGGCATCACACTGATCTATCACAGGCCTGCGTGAACAGATGGGCTCCACTACATCGTTAGTGTCCACGATCCACCGGGGCGTCCGCGGCATCATCGGCGCCTGATTCGGCTCAGACCATGAATATTCATGACTCGTCCTTTCTCCCCGACAATGTGATGAAAGCTGAGGCCAAAGTTCCATTGAGCATATGTGGTTGGATATGGATCAAATTATCATCTCATTTATCTCTGGATATTTTTGGGCATGGTCATTTGCAAGGTGATTATTCTGAGTGAAAATGTGCTGCAGGATTTAAATGCTGTGTGTAAATGTGGCTTTTATTCAGCCACATATCTTTGACTGTTTGTCATCTCAGCTGGTGGGACTGCGTCTCTCAGCTGGTTCCAACATATCAGGACAAGGAGGAGATGGACTCCTCTATTAACCAACTTGTCAGTCATCATCTCTTGACCCGTCCTCACAAACAGAGGGGAACACGGAGCTTTCACTGTTTTGCTAGTCTGCACCTTCCTGATTTTGTGTGCCGTCGCACATTTTAATCTGCTCCGCTGATTGCTTTTCGCCTGCATTGGCTGACAGCCCTACAGAGCCTAATCACAGGGCCAGAGTTTTATGTCACTGCTGCCCAAACATAATCAACTGGACAGATTATGCTAATGTGCTCACATCCTAAGAGCAGTGTAAGCCTCAGTACCCAGATAGGAGCACAATTCCAGTCAAAGGCATGTGACAAACATTCATTTTCTCCTGGGATCGGCCATCTCGGCTCCGTCATTTCAAATGTACAGTGCGAGTGCTTCAGTGAACCTCATTCTCTCTCCCTTCGTTCAGTGCGGCTCCAGGTCCAGGTCACACGTCGGCACATTAAAGCAGACAGATCTGACTTTAGACCTACTTTGGTTTTGTTGCATAGAATGAATGCAGCAGCGAGAGCCTGGAGGATTTCATCATTAATAATCTCCACAATGGAACCTTTGTTACAGCTACTTTTGTGTTTCAATTCACATTGTTGATTTAGCTGTTAGACGAAGGACAACACGCTATAAGAGAAATGATGAAGTCATTGAGAGAAGACAAACAAGCCCGTGAATGAGCAGCAGCAGATTCTATATGTTCTATCCCTTCTGTCATTTAGTCAAGAGAATTGGATTTTAATTCCAGTCTCTCAGGAATTAGGAGATTAGACAGAACGTATGCACAACTGACCCAAACATCTTTTCCTTCATCACAACAACGCTCCCGTACAGTTGACTGTGTCACAGCCTCCTGCACAGTATTCTTACAACTTCATCCACAAACTCTAACAACTGAAGCCCAAAGTGTCTGAATCCAGTCTCAGCATTCATTAGACTTTTAGTTGAAAGTTATTTGGGCTCTGGGCTTCAGCCTGTATTGGAATTCTGCTGCAGCGCTGACCGACCGGCTTTGATGTATCCTCACAATTTCATGGCTTGCACAGATCCATATTATTCCCTCAAACTTCTAAATGTGTTTTAGTCCCCGTTCCTCCTCTCTGGGAGAACTCAAACCAAATTTGAAGGCTCGGGCCAACTAATTGTTATTGGTAAGTCAGGCAAGGCAAGGAAGCAAGGAACAATTTCTAGATCCATGAATTATATTTACTGTTTTTATAGAATTTGCTTTTCTATAAATTCACTGCTGAGTTTTTATAATCACACAACATAAATGTCCTTGTACATCAGCATTATGAATTTAAAATGCATTAGACCGAGTCCCCTGGTCATGTTCTTTTATATCATGTAATGCACTAGTTCTTGGCTGAGTATACTTAATAAGGTTTTTTTCTGTAGTGAGCCATATAGCCCAAAGCCTTATTTAAATGAGTATTGAGACTTCGTGCACATACAGACAGAAAAGTAGGCAGGCAGAGACCTCGAGGAGGTAGAAATGAGTCGCGAGGCCTTGCTGCTCCTGCTCATTAGGACCATGAAGGGAAGAGGTGGGATAGTATCCCATAGCATTCGGCTGTGGGATGAA
Organism: Holacanthus passer; assembly: GCA_025331565.1. Taxonomy (NCBI): domain Eukaryota; kingdom Metazoa; phylum Chordata; class Actinopteri; family Pomacanthidae; genus Holacanthus; species Holacanthus passer. The sequence continues at coordinate 2,229,411 of JAFREQ010000070.1, read as the reverse complement.
TAATAGAAGCCAACATCAAAGCGGGGACTCTCTCTGCAGTTTTCAATGCCCAGGGCTCACGTAGACCAGTCCTGCAAATTTCTCCCTCTCAGCCCTGCCCAGCCAAGTCTCTGGTCTATTTGCTCTCAGCACTGTCCAGCCCACGAGACAACGTGTGTGTGTGTGTGTGTGTGTGTGTGTGTGTCTGCATGAATGTTTCATAAGGAACAGACATGCATATGAAGATGAGACTTCTGGCTGCAAATATTCACATCTACTGTATGTATTATATTTACCTGCCAGTCTGAGGGGCAGGCAGATGACTGACCTCTGAAGGACATGGGCCCATTTGCAGCTGCTTCTATCATCTTGCTTCTACATTTTTAGAGGACCAACATCGCATAGTTACCATGTAGTTAACGTGTGGACATTTATTTCACCACAACACTAAGGTTTTATTATTATCTGTGTTCAAAAATTACCCAATAAACACAATGAAAAAATGACTCAAAAGTGAAAATGAGTTGTGTCTTTCTTTGTCTTTCATTGGTCAGATCCGTTATTGGTTATCAAACGTGTCTGAAATGCAGAGCTGGCCGACCCTAATGTCTGAGTCGATGACTGAATCCACATGATGTCACATCACTCACAGGGAAACACTTCAAACTGACAGGAAGTTTCGGTTGCCAAAAACCACGTTTAAACTGTTGTAATCAATATTATCATACGGACAATGAATGAAATGACTAAACCATCCCTTAGCTTTACAGTAGATTTTAGCATCTTTGAGCTCCTTGTTTTGGTTTTCCAGCTCTCATCAACCTCAGCTGGTGAGAGCTGTTAAAGAGTCAGATGTTTCAACTAGATGATATGACTTCTCATGCTGATCCTCGTCTCAGCCCAACTTTGTGTGGAAAATAGTAGAAGTAGAAATAGTAGAAATAATTTGACACACAGAGGTTTCATCTGAGCTATTTCCTCATAAAACAGTCTCTGATGCATGATGGAACTTTCTAACCAGCTCATATCCAAATCACAGAGTTAGATGTTTTTGCTCTATTGATTTAATGTGAGATCTTAGAGGTGAGGTGTGTTTCAGTGTAGTGATCAATCAGTTATTTAGGCATCACAAAAACACAACAGCCAGACATTCAGTCTTTGAGTCCATTGTTCATCATATCATCAGGTTCATCTTGTAGCAAGATCAGATATTTGATGTTCTTCATAAGTAAGAATCTGACTTTTCCTTTACTTGTTATATAGAAACACAGTTTTATGATCTCAACATTGTGCTGCAGCTGTTGATCATAAATAATGCATTTCAGCATCACCTCTAATTTATTTTCTCCTTTTTTCTCCCAGTTCATTTGGTTGCAAACTTTTTAGCATTTTTAAACTTGCATTAGGTCGACTTTAAGACAAATTCACAACATAAAACTTGATTTACTTTGCATGGTTTTTTTCTTTGTCCCGTCGTTTCATTAGCTCAGGTTTTCTCCCTGTGCTCTCAGACTGAGCTCTATAAATAAACTTGAGAATATACTGTGTTGATTTATCAAGTTCTCATAGCGACCATGTTCTCAAACATTTGCCTAAACTTACATTTCTAGCAGAGACTGAGAGTTTCGATAATCCTCTGGAATTCTCTTTTCCACCGCCTGTCAAATGCAATATTCATTGTTGTGTTAGTCCTGGTTTGGTCGACCAACTCCAGAGCAAAAACTGACTCTTTTTATCCCTCACTTGTTTACTTTGGCTGTCTGCTGTTTCATACTGGGCAAAGCAGAGTGCAGTACATTGGGCTTATGTGAGATTGTGTGCTGCTGTCCATAGTTTTAGAGGAGTGGGTGAGTGGGTGGATGGAGTCAGTGAGAGCCTGTGGGACTTAATCATACTGACCAGCAAACCAAAACAATGAGCTGAGAGCGGCTTAAAGCTGAGGAGAGCTGCAGTGTTGATTCCCGGTGGGACCTGCAGTACTTTCACTTCACAGGAGGTCATTTGATTCAATAATATCTAATATATTGCTTAATGGGGATTAAACAGAAAAGTGGCGTAAAGTGGTGGAGCCACAGGGAGCTCATTTTCTAACATCGTCCTCTGACCAAAACTCGAACCTGAGACAAGCGTCTCATTAGAACGGGAAGCCGACAGGATACACTTGTGAGTCAAAGTCGGTGAAAACAACTTGGCAAGAAGACAGACGGACCCGAGAGAGGAAAACTCATTACAAAGTACAGTGGTTGGGTTTGTCTGACTTGTAATGATAGAGCTCATCACTGACAATCAGGTCCGGATGTTGTTTTGCGGTGCAGCACAAAAAACCAGACGGGAAACATCGAGGTGCTGCAGCCACAACACGGAGATGGTTTCAGATAGGCTTCACTCTCTACGGCTATAACCACCATTAATGGCTGAACTCATTTAATAATTATAAATAGATTGAATGAATTAAAGCATTATCACAGTATATCAGATTACAGAACATTAATATCCCAATAAATGTGTTGAACATATTTTTTCCTCCCAATAAAATATTTGCAAAGCTGATTTTCTGACGAACATTGAAGCCCACATTGATTACATCCAGCAGTCTTCTTCATTCCTGCATCTGTTTGTGCACGGCCTGGTTTCTTTGCATGTATAATATAATATCACAGAAACATATGCACAAACACAACCGGTGCTCACACCTTAAACACAGAACTAATAAAACCCTGCATGTTGACATAATAACATGCTTCTGTGCTCAGTTACTAAGAAGTCATTACTTAATGTCTTCTCATCACTCGCTGACTTTTAATCTGAGACAAGATGTGTTGATTTTGCATTGACAGCAGCTTCACGTCAGAAAAACATGGCATGCTATTCTGAGCTGCTCCAAAACAGTAAAACCGCTCCGCTGGCAAAGTACATAAAGTCATGGAGCCATCCTGCAGCAGCCCCCTGCTGTGAGAATAACTCAGCTGGCAGGAGACGGCTGTGGCTCGAACACATATGTCGACTGCGACTGCTGCACGTGTGAGTAACACTATTTCTGTGAAGAAAAAAGAACAAACTGAATGTTTGTTTTTTCTCCGTTTTTTTTTTCTTAAATTTCTGAGAAAGCAAAATCATATGTAGTTTGAACAGAACACAAAGGTGCCCGTCTCGCTGACACTGCTGTGGCTCTCAGGTGAATAAGACCGAGCAGGAAGCGACTGCCAGGCACAAACCCTGACTGCAGAAAACATAAATTTCCATAGATATGAGACAAAGCCCTGGTGGTGCCTTTGATATTTCATGGTGCATTTCTTTGCACATTTGATTTTGATAAGGTTAGAGACAGTGTACCAGATGGAGGAGCAGCCCCAGTAAATATGCATTTTCCAGCCAGGGATTCAATTATGGGCAGCAGATGACTGACCTCATATGCAAGCTGGAAATAAATATGTCCGGGATCATCCAGATGAGGTCGGAATAATGGACTGGTGAAAGAAAAGGGCAAATAATCACCCGAAAGACAGATGAAAACGGCTGTGGTGTTCCTTTGAGGCGCTGTGTGCTGCACCGCTTTCAATCAGCGGCTCAGGATGAAAGAGGACGGCCTGCCTGCCTCAGTGGTCCACCTGAAGAAGCTTTTGATTACAGTTTGTTAGGTTGAGTCCTTCGCTCCGAGTTGAAGTGGGGAGAAGAAGTGCTGCCCGGCGTAATAAGGGTTTTTTCTGCTGAGATGGAGACGGCATTATGAGACTGAAAGGATTAGAAGAAAAAACCTGTGGCATTTTCTTTTGACCTTTTGCTGGATCTTTATCAACGACTTACGTAACCGTGCTCCGCTGAGGTTACGCATGTGGCTGCAAGACGTCACAACAACAAACCTGCGAGCGGCTTTAGCAGGTTTTAGCTTTATTGTTTTGGTTCTCTCTCAGGAATCTGATGTTTCCAGCTGCTCCAGGAGCTGTTTCCTCTAATAAACCACCTGCCCAGGACCAGAATCAGCTCAGGAGCCAGATATGTTCTCTCAGGAGCTGGTGGAGACTGAGCTGGAATTACTGTACATCCATCATGTGGCCAGAAACATGTCACAAGTCCTCCAAACTAAATGACAATATATGTTTGTCCATGAACGCAAGAGCAGCGCATAGAAGCATTTTCCAATCTGATTATTTGAATTCAACTTAACAATAACACATTAGGTGTCATCATCGTGGTGGTTTGGTGAAAGGCTCCACGCTACAGACATAGACGGTCAAACACGTCTGAGAAGTGCAGTAAATAGATAAATAAATGGAGCATGAACGAGCCTCCAAGTGTCAGAGATGTGCTCAGAAACACACCAGTCCGTGAAAGGCTAGACAGATGCAAAGCTGCAAGACATCCCATGATATTCCTCTGAAAAAAAAAACTTTTTTCTGGTAGTGAACTTTTTTCTTTTTTTATAAAAGATGTCTCAGAGGGGTGGTGTACATCAATATTTCTCCTTCAGGATAGCATTAAGACCCACAGAGAGCAGGCCAGTGTCTGGGTTATTACACGGATGCTGCAGGAAGCTGGTCTTTTTTCAGCAAATGAAAAAAAAAAAAAAAAACGCTTTTCAATTCTCAGTTTCTCACTGATCTCTGTTGATTAACTTTACTGCTTGTGGAGAGAAAAGATGATGGCAGAGACTTTGTGAGAGATTTTATGTCACAATATATGATCAAAATATGAATAAATATGGAGCTCCACTAGCAGCTGAAGCTCCAACGCTGACTCGATGGTAAACAGGATTCTTTTTCTAACAAACTCAATATGATAACAGATTTGTTATTTATATGGTAATGAATGTGCATTAATGGAAGTATAATTAAAGTTGCATGAGCAGTTTTGTCCACCAGAGGGCAGAAAGACTCAAACAACCAAAGTTATAGCAACAAAGCTGAGATATTCAATATTTGTATCATGACAATGAATCAAATGACTGTGTGAAAGAAGTCCTCAAAAATGATTGAAAAAATATGTTGGCGCATCCAGAGCGACACATTTTTCTGATCTGATCATTTGTCTTTGCCTCCTAAAGCTGTTTCAGATTACAGTTAAAAATGATGGTTAATGTTTGATTAGTTTTAGGGAAAAATCCTATTTTTTTGTTCAAACTTTTCAGAGAAAGAGCAACATCCCATCAGAGTCTCTTTTCTCACCTCCTGACAAGTGGAAGTAAGTCCACCACTCACTTTTTTTCTTTCCCCTGTTCCTCCACCGACTTCAAGAGAAATACTGAATTCCCTTTGGCTTGTTAAACTTTTTCACCAGCTACTTGTTTACTTTGGCTCCCTGACATTTCCCTTTACATTTTTTGGGTTGTTTTTTTGCAGTATTGTATAATCGCTATGTGTGAGCTGGGAAGTCAGTGACAGCTGCTGGGACCAATGAACCAAAACAAGGAGCTGAAAGTGGCTGAAGGCAAAGCTGCGGTGATTGATACTATTGATCCTTTCACATCACAGACAATTGATTCTGCCTTTACTGATGGTGACATGTTATTCTGTTGCATAAGGAGTTTCAATGCTCTCGTATGATCATAAATAAACATGTATGACAGATCATATTTCCACCACACTTCAAAGACAGATGTTGCTGATAATCTATTATCTAATTAAGGTTGCATACAGCAAATCTATAAACCCCATTATGACTATTAATCAGGATTTCCTAATTGTCCAGGCTGAGACTATTACCATAAATTAATAAGCTCCGCACCCAATAGTCTCCGTCGGGGTCCTGTTCCTGCCCATTAAGGATGTGACTTTACATGAAAAGGGAGGCAGAGACAACAGCAGAGGGACGCTCCTACAATCCCTGCATGTATGTCCACAGACACCATTAGTGGACACGTGTCTATTCCTATTTAGCGCAGCCTCTAATCCTTCCACAGCCGAAGAGGAAAAACAAACACGAGCCTAGTTGAGTCATCCTTTCTCTGCCTATGTATGTTGTCCACGCTTTAGTTTCATATTCCTATCAGATATTGCAGTAATATGATATGCATGAAGCCGGTGTGATTGAGCTGGAGAACTCCCAGCCTCTCTGGGGCGGAGGCTCGGATGAATTTATAGATAGGCTATCTCCTGAATGCAGCCTTTGATATCTCTGCCAATGAATTTAAGCTCTCCAGAAAGAGATATGAGGGAGCGGGGAGAGTGAGGGGCAATCTCTGCCTGAGTGCACAAACTCATTCTTCCGACTGACAAGCTGCTGATATCCTTTTCTAAGCATGGCATGCTTCATGTGGGAGCTGATGGTTGTTAGAGTCTGGAGGTGTCCATCTCCGTCCTTTCTCTAACGTGTGTTTTAAAATCTCTAAACAACTGGTGGAGCAACAGTCGACTTTTCTCTCTCTCCTTAAAACAGTAATAAAGAGGTAAGAAGGTCGACGTTAAAAACCTCATGAGGCCGAGCTCCGTCCCTGGATGGACACAACAAAGTGGGTCAACAGATAAGCCCTGAGTTTGATAGCCTAGTTACAGATTTGATCTTCGCCTGTCGTATCACTCATTAAAGTACATATTGGATTCACTGGCATCTTATCTCGATGATATGCTGTATGAGCGTTTTCTGATCTGCAGCCGGACGAAGAAAGACATCACAACAGAAGAGACACACTATAATAAAGTCACAATCACATTAAAGAATGAGATTGGCTTCATGTAGCCAAAGGAACAGACGAGAGGTCACGTGAAGAGAAGCTTCACACATTAATATGTTTCACAGTTTTCTTATGATAGGTGTCTGTCTTGTAGATCCTTTCTCCTGCAGCACACACACACACACACACACACACACACACACGAATCACACACAATTATTTCCCTCATTTATTGCACTGATATGCACCTCACCATTGTACCAAGCAGCCTTTGCTCAGTGTGAGACTGCTCCCTGCTGGTTAGAACACGCCATTACAATCACTTCCCCTGCAGCTCTAAATCACACTGAGCAATTTCTGTCTCTGTTGCTGCTGGGAGGTTGACAGTGCGATTTATAAGGCAAAGTCTATGACAGCTGCATGCATTTAATGATAATTCACCTATGTTCAAATAAATCACATGTGCAGCACAGGTGAAATGTTTCACAGCATTTAAAACATCTTCCTCATGTGACAACATCATGCATGGAATGAATCATCCTGTGGGGTGAGAGAGAAGAGGGAGGGAGGGCAGTGAAACAGGTTTTAACTACAGTTTCACCTTTAAATGACTCAAACATTAAAGCAGTGGTGGTTTAGCATAAAAACATATGTGATGCATTAAAATACAATAAACTATAATTAACGTGATCTTGCATCATTTAAACTAGCTCACAATAAATTACTTATAGAGTAAGACAACGAGGTTGACATGTCCTTTTTGAACGTCTACAGTTCCAGAACAACTGGACAAACTGCTGGTGAAGATCACGTGACATGATCAAAAGCTCCAGAACAGCAGCGACATGTAACTTGATGTAAGATTTTTTTCTCAATTGCTGTTTCCAAGATCAGGAATGAACATTTAACCTCAAATGGAATAAATCCAAACTGGTGATCACAAACTGGCCGTCGAGACATGTGGGCACAGACAAACCTGGCAACCCAGGGACAATAGACTCAATTTGAACATCAAGAGGCGGAGACAGAGCAGCACTGAGGATGATATAAAACCAACTACATTACCGAAAAAATCTCATATTCACACACACCAAAACAGAATTCAATATTTACTCGGAAAAAGCTGATATTTCCATAGAAGCTGGAAAACACAGTCTATCAGATCATCTTGTAGCCTGAGGGAAATCATTTGAGTATATTGAGCTGCTATCTTCAAAACTGGTATTATTATTTTATCTCAATCTATTGTTATCTCTTATTTTTTTTAACTTTTTCCAATGATTTGTTTTCAACATTCTTTCTTTCTTCAAAGTACAGATACAACATCTAGTTCTGTGCTGGTCTTCTTAAAATTCCGTGTGATTCTACTTAAATTGTAAACATTGTACAAACCTGCATTAAACTGCAACACTTAATTAGTAGTTAATAGTAGTTAGTTGTGACCATGTCAATAAAGATACTCAGAATTTAACAACATATACAGAAACAGTATTGCTGCATATTAATAAGTACATGCATTTGCATCAAACATGCACATATGAAAGAGACCAACATGTTTATACTCAGAGTTTATACTTTGAGACTGAACCTACAAATCACTTTACAGCCCATGTGACAATATTGGATTGCAGTAAGGCTTATTTCCCTTGTCACTGTTAATGATTGAGGACATGCTAATGCATTGAGCCTAATACAAACATAACCGGTGGCTAACAGGAAACCCCCACCATCCGTCTGTCCTCCAGCACAGCTCCCATCACGCCAGGTCTGGATCTATTAAGTGGCCTTGACTGTATTTGCCCGGAGGCACAGCTTTTATGTGACACTTCACAAATGACATCATAGATCCTTCCGGTATAAAATGGCTCCTTCATCATTAAACCATGTGTGATTTATAAGCGTCCAAGAAACTGCTCGGTTTAATGGCTTTCTCTTTTTCTGAAGGAACAGCACACTTCTTCTCTATTTGATGCGTCGAGGAAGTTATATGAAGGATGCATATAAATGTACAGTGTGTTGTCTAAAAGTTTAGCATTTCACATAAGCTATAGAAGAAAACATCAAGGGAATTTTGGGTTTTGGTGAAAAAGTTTGGTGAAAGTCAGCTAAATGAGATGCCGCAGGGAAAGCGACTGTCTTAACTTCTGCCTCAGGGGCTCAGTCAACAAGGAAAGCATACTAATGCTGAGACGACTGTGAGGATTCTGCTGCTCGACAGATCAAGTGATATAAGAAATGTTCAAAAATGAAACCACCCTCAAAGTTTTATGGTGCTTCTGTGTTTGTGACAGGGGATCACCTCCATATTTAGAACACATGCACTTGTATCCTCCCAATAAAAACATGAAAGAGCCACTTTAGAAAGCTTCAACACTCAAGAGAGAGCGAGAGCGGCAGCACCGGTTTGAGCCAAGTTCTAAGGCCGAGCTGCACACCTGCACGGATGTGATTGGACGTTTCTCGTCAGTTGGCGGCCGAGCAGCTGATAACGGAGCCACCGGTTGTGAAGCATGAACAAAGCAGCTGGTGCCAGTCGGCCAATACGAGCCAGATTAGGAGCTCTGCCTAACCAGAGCTTAGCTGTATGTAGGTGTTGGTTTTAGAGAGACATCCACAGACAGCTCTGCCCCCATCCATCACCTGTCCCATTCCTGCTTCTGTCAGAGCCTAATGTACTCCATCCATCTGTCCATCCATCCATCTGTCCATACATGCATCCATGCATCCATCCATCCATCCATCCATCCATCCATCTGTCCATACATGCATCCAGCCATCCATTCATGCATCCATGCATCCATGCATCCATCCATCCATCCATCCATCCATCCATGCATCCATCCATCCATCCATCCATCCGTCCATACATGCATCCATCCATCCATCCATCCATCCATTCATGCATCCATCCATCCATCCAATCCATCCAATCCATCCATCTATCACATCTGTCTCAGATTGGGTAAGATGAACTTACTCTGGACAGACAGTCTCTCATGCTCACTCACTTCATTCATAGCAATTGCTGCAATTTGATTGGTTTTGAGGAAGACTGCTGCTGTGTGTATGGCTCGGTCAGTTCACTGTAGCTACAGTGGATTCCTATCACAACCCGTGGTTCACATGTTGGTTGACATGTTGTGGACATGTTAAAATCAATCCTATATCTGCCCTGTCGACACATCATTCTCATTTTGGATTCTTCCAGAGGATGGACACATACAGTATCTCCACAACATGTGCTGTCATGTCCCATTTTTTATCGTTTTGCTTTCTGATACCCAAGTGCTGCATTTTTCTTCATCTTCAAAAAGAGAGAGAGAGAGAGAGAGAGGTGGTGAGAGAGGGACAAACTGCAGGCACACATACTTCCTCTCATGTGCACATTTGCACAGAAAGGAAACACAGGCCCCCTGTGGATTTATTCCTTGAGCATGTTCTGTTCTTCAAAGCCAATTCAAGCTCATGCATGTCTGCATCCTATGGAGGCTGGGAGGATTAGCATAATGAGCAGCGCTGCAGCACGTTTCAACAGCTGCTTTTCAGGCCCTTTCTCCACCTGCACCTCAGGTCTCGTCTTTCGCTCGCGGTGTGGATGACCGCCACCATCATCACACTCTGCGGGACATCCATTGGCAGCAGAAGATAGCACGCACACGGCGTGGGGTTTTATTCTGACATTGGGGGTGCACATCAAGCCTGTAAACCAGAGTGTAATCAGATATAGATACCGAGAAGCAGCACGGATTAAGAGTGTCTAAATGGAGGTGCAATGAAGGACAAAATGGTAGATAGTAAATGGAGAACACGGATGGTATGTGGAGCGGTGCAGGCCTGCTAACGGAGGCTTAACATAATCAATATTGTTTATGAGAAGGTGTGTGTGTGTGTGTGTGTGTGTGTGTGTATTAGGAAGATAAGGGAAGTGTGCAGTGCTTAAGCGCAGCACTGAATATCTGCAGGAAGCTGCAGTCACCTGAAGGTGAACAACATTGGTGGCAAAAGTAAGTTTGGCCTGGATCTACTTAAGATTCGAATGCCTCTCCACCTCCGGACAGATAAGTTCATAAATCTCACCCAGGGGTGGACTTAAAGGCACAATCTGTGATCTAAATGTAAAATAGAAAACTCTCCAGAGCACATACCTTCACCAGGACTAAACGATCTACGTCTTATCACAGGTTTTTTTTAAATGCATGTTGATATGGATTTGCATCAAAACATAGTCACAGAAAAAGAGGTTTCAACTTCTACTCATTCAGACTGTGAATATTATGTCAAAATATTATATAATAGATATGAACTATATTAAATTTGTTTCCAGCTATTTTTCAGTTTTGCCCTCCTCCTGTTCTCAGATGGGTTTTGTTTTTCAGTTAAAAAATCCCTTTTAGATGTAAAAGCATTTTGTATGTGTGTTCCCGAGAGTGGCACCAAAAATACATTTTAAAACGGCACCAGGAGAAGAGGCGAAGGCTAATCTTTTTCATACTCTCTCTTCCAGTCATTTTTTTTTTTTCATTCGTTTTCAGGGCTCGTTTGTTTGTATAGCACATTTCACAGGCATCTGCTCCAACAGTCCCTCCCATCTCCAAGTTGCTATGGAAGCCGTCCACACATTTTCCCCGTCGGCTCAAAACAACAGCCGCGTTCTGGAAAACCTTTCATGGGCTGACAATTGCTATTAACAAGTGTAGAGGAGGCACCTCGGTTCCAGTGGCTGACTTATTCAAATCGCTCCTTCTCTGAACAACTGGAACGATAAGGAAGCAGCCGTATCTTATGAGGTGTAATCATAATTGACAGGTATCCAAAAGCAGATTTTGTGCACGTGGGGTTTACGTGTGCACAAATATCTGTGTCTCTTCTGGTTTGATGCAGACAGACAGTGCTCAGCCAGCTGGAAAGGAAGCGCAAGTGGAGAAAATATCGTGTGAAGACAGAGAAGCTGAGTGAAGCGCTTGTGTCTCACTCTCAGACAAAGACACATAATAAAACATGATTGTGCAGCGAGTGTGCTGGATTAAACAGCTTTTGGAAATATTTGTGAAATCTAAGAATCAAACATCTGGATGACGTCCGGCATTGATTTATTTACATTTGAATATTTAGGGCTAAGGCTCAAGGTGCATTGACGACTGCAAACGATTTTTTGTACTATTAACAAAACCGGTCTAGGCGACATTATCACTGCTGAAAGTCAAATAAAATAAAACACAAGTAATACATATACTGATTTCAGAAGAGACTTTCAATGTTATGATGAATAAAAGAAAAACCTGTCCCTAAGTTGAAGGATCAACACAAATTATACAGTTAATTATACAGTAAGTTATTTAAAAGTGTAAAGTGTTTTCCTTCATCCTTCAGAGAGTTAATGTTTTTCCTTTAACTCCAGAGTCGAGTCACGTGTTCGCTGTTCTCTCAGTTCCCCTCTGTGTCATAAATGGAAAGGTTTGTAACGAAGGACATTAGCAGCAGCAGAAGGTGCTGCAGTATAATTACCTTTGGCTCAGCACCTCACCTGGTGTGAATCATTTCGATGCTGTTATACTGGATTTAGTTTCACGCCCTCTTGTCCAGACCTGTATCAACGTGTTATAATGGGAAGGTGTGGTGAGGAGAAGGACCTCAGAGCTGCAGTTCCTCTGATTTGATGCTAAAATTACACAGTTGAAAAGTAATTTTCATTTCCTGCCATTCCAGCGGTTTCGGCACCATCTGGTGCTTCTAATGAGTTCATGATGACTCATTACCTGCCTTTGTTCTGCTGTTGAATGGTTCTGAGATGGAGGATCTCATATAATATCATTTACAGTTAAGTCTGCAAGTCCCAGATATGCAAAAACTGACTTAGGCAATAAAACACTACTGACTATATTGTGTGGCTGTCATCACAATATACAGTTAATACAAAGGTGTTTTTTTATTTTGTTATTTTTAAGTTCTTAATTTCAGTTTTCTAATTTGAATTTCTGACTTTTCAATCTTTTCCTCAACTCATGCTTTACTTGCTACAGATGATTGTATGAAGGAGATTAATACGTGGACACTTTATAAAACTGTTGCCAGTAAACACAGTGTGTTTGTCAATGACTGAATTCTGTCGTTACTTATTCTTATTTGGAATCAGGGTTGTAACGAGGGACATGACATGTAAAAGTAAATGACATTATACAAAATGACGGGACATGACATAGTATGATGTGACGTTAAATTACACAGCATGTTGTGTCTGAGTAAATGGCAAAGAAGCATGAAAGAAAAACAAAAGAACTGGTTGTCTTTTCTCTATTTCAGTGCTACTAATGTAAAATCTGTGTTCATGTTTATGTGTTTTGATCCTTTCAGAATAAAAGACTGTAAGCAGTTCTTTACACCTGTGTGCCTTTGATGCCTCAGTTTGCAGGGAATGGGGTTGGGATTGTGACTGAAATGGCTCAGTCCAGCCTTCAAACTTGAAAATAAGCTGCACTGCATCTAAACGCTGTCCAAGACAATTCAAGGCTCTTTCCTCGAGCACTGAGCAGAAAACACTATAGAAAACCATGAATGGCCTGTTTGAAGTGTGCATTGAAAAACTGTCCACCACAGGACAGTACAAACGCTGGACTGGGACGTGGTTTTGATTGATCTGAAGTAGAATGAAGGATAAAGAAACTTGATTGGCATCTTCAGGGCGAACAATGGTGGAAGGAAAACACGCTCGCTGTGTTTTACTTTCCGTCACTTCGTGGGCAGATTGCAGCTACAACTGGGGCAACTGGGCTGAATCTGCAGGGTCTCTGTTAGAGAGATGAGACGCAGTTCAAACCCATACAGACATTGAAACGCTTCAAACTTGGATGCACCGTATGCATTTCCTGACCTGAATACGATTCCTTGATCAAGATTCAATGCAGGTGTGAGGCGGGTATGTCACGTCCAAAAATACAAACAGCTCATTACGCAGTCCGTACTCCTTCCCCAACAAATCACTCTGCTGCTGGCACCACTCCTCCTGACCCAGATTCACACTCACTAATAGGTGATATTTCTGGCAGCTAATAACTGTAGCACTAATATCGCAGTTTGTCCACCCAGAGAGATGGGACAGAGCGAGGGAAGCCGCCGTACGTCAGGGTGGAGATCTACGCCTCCGGAGCTCCGGAGCTCGTCTCCCCAGAGTCGGACGGCGTCCTCTGAGCGAAGCGTGGAGTCGTCCCCGTCTTCTGCAGCTCTCTGCACCAGCTAACACAAGCTGGGTGAATTTTGCTGCGAGCAGACGCAGCTTTGTTCTATTTAGATGTAGTCGTGGCGACTTCTCCATTTCTCCATTTGACAAGTTCCCTTTTAAACATTTTTCTCCTTCTTACCGCCTTTTACTCTCAAACACTCTTTAATTTGCTTCTTTTTAAGTAATAATGATATTTGTCCTTCTGCTTTGTGAGCTCATTATGGGATGGCGGAAAACGTTCAACAAAAAAAATGATGACAGTATAAATGAAATGAATCCTCAGCATTCCTCACAGTTCACTGAGGATTCAGAAACATGATTAATCTACATTATATTATTTGCTATTGATACATGTAAACTCTTGCAAGTGTTTCTTGTCTTTCAGGACAAAGAAGGTATAAAAACAGGACTTAGCAAACCTTAAACCTGCAAGTGCTACTCAGGACCAGTCTGACTCCCACAAACCCAACCAGGACTTCATCTGTAGATATGGAGACATATTGTCGTATTTATCCCATGACTTGTCTGCAGACCTTACCTGACCCGACTGAAAGTTATGAGAAAAAGAATTCTAATTGCATTTTGGATCTGCATAGCACAAAATTTAATGACAGCCGAGAATAATTAATTTGTTTTGGGGGAAACTGTTGGTGTGACCCAGTTTCGAAAGTTGGCTGGTTTCTCAAGGATGTTGTTTGTGCGAACAATGCACCACCCCTGAAAAATTCATTTTAAGGGGCTTTCAATTAACGCCTGTGCTTCACAGAGAGCATCAGCTTTTCACCGTTTGAAAGGGAAGCGAGAAAGAACAGTAACTGGCTCATAAATAAAGATCAAAACCATCTCAATCTTTTTTACTCCTAACAAATTTAGGAGTCATTATCAGCAACAAAATATTCTTGTACCGCTCGTGCTTTTTTTTAATTTGGAGAACAAGGTCACAGAACATTTTTGTATTAAATGGTAGAGAAAATTGGGGTGTTTGTGGAGGCTTACATTTTCAACAAATCAAAATTAAAATGATTAATAAGTTTAAAAATGAAACATTAATTTTGTTTGAAGACTTTGAACATAAATAAACGCATAATTAAAAAAGGCCAGGGCGTATTTGCTGTTTCACGTTCAGCTATCATGTCTGACTTCTCAACAGCATCTAAATGACCTAAACAGAAGTCAGTTTTCAATCCAAATGTTAACCAGATTTTCCAGAAATCTGGCAAAAGAAAATCCATAATTTACTGTAATGTGAATGTTAGGAGTCGGTTCATTGAGATAAACAGTTGGTGGCACTAAACCACTACAGGAGGAGATGAGAGGATGAAACAATGTGTGCACAAATTGAAATGTGCATAAAAACAGGTGGATATAAATGAAGCTAGTGGTGATTTATAAGAACATCATCAGTATTTAGCAGCTGCTATCTTGTTTGAATTCACTCCAAATTCAACTTCACCTCTAACCCTGAGGATCGACAAATGGATTTCCTGAACAGCCTCTACAGAAGATATTAAAACTGCATTCAGTAAAACCAACAAAAACAAAACCAAGATATATTCTTGTTTTCAACCTGTCACCGTTCAATGGAAGGAGAACAAATCCTAAAAAGAATTAAAAACCAAGAAGAAGAATCACAAATGTTCTAGCTGCAACGCTGATTTTATAGATAAAACTGTGCGTTGCATAACGGGTAAGTAAATGCTCAACAGAACAGCGTTATGCAAGAACGTTTAACATCGTGCAATGACATCAACTGACATTTTGAGAAATGCTAATGACTTGGAATCAGCCAGCTGCCACATCTGCTATATTTTACCTGTTGTTACAAACACTTACCTGCTCCTGATGGGGCTTTTAAAGTAAGACAGAAACTTGAAACAGCGAACAGGCGTCTGTCATGGCCCCTGAGCTTTTGAAATATCAAATGTCATTTTTTAACAATCCAAGGTACAAAATGAAAAACGTACGCACAGCAGGAGAGGGAGGGAGAGAGAGGGAGGCGGCAGAGGATGAAGGTGTTTAGATTCTGAACTCTCCTGCAGGGATCAACACCTTTTCTTTCAGAACATATTCCCCCATTAGGTGCTTCGGTTGTGGAGGTGAGGACTGCTGTCTTGGTGGCTTGTTCAGTTGGCTTGTGGAGACTCAAGTCATGAATCTGCAGAGAGGTCAAAGAGCTCAAGAGCTCGACTGCCAGCAAAAAACTAAAAACTCTATACATACTATCAATTAATAAGCAAAATTAATAAAAAGCCGACCACAAATGACGTAAGAACGGGATCAGTAATACAGGAAGTAAGTGTGTTAACTTTACACTAGGCAAATAGAAAACACACAAAACCAGAGCTAACAATTAATGTTGAAAACACAGCTCATATTTCAGGAAACAGGAAAGTGTCACATGTCAAGGCACAAAAGATCTTCTAATCTTCTTCTACACACACACTTTTTTCAACTTCTACAGACACCAAACAGGAGGCGACCTTCACTCTGAAGAGTCGTCTGAATCCTCTTTCTGATTCTTTCCTCCAAACTCATCTCTAACGAACCAGGATTCGACCCATTTATCCTCTTTAATAACTTCACCTCCTGTTCCGAGCATCAGTAGAACTCGGAGTCTCCAGCTTGGAGGCATCGACTGAGCATAAGATCCACATCGTTTTAATAGTTATCAAACATTCAGTGACCCCTCGTGTCCTGACTGGAAACATCTACATCTCATCTGTATCATATATCAATGTCCCTTCAATAGGTTCAAGCACTTTCCATCAAACCACTGCTCTGACTTTCATGGAGATTTTTGCTGCTGTAAAAAAAAAATCTTGACATACTGTACATTGGAAACTGTGTATTTCAAGCTGCCATAGGCAACAGTGAAAGGTTAAAGAATTCTGTTTCAGTTCAACATCCAACACCGGAGGCTCATTGCCTTCCTGCTTTCTGTCCCGTCGTCCACACGTTTCAGGGCCTGGACCAGGACATGAAAGGCTCCTCGTCAGAGCAGGTTCGGCACATAAAAACACACCGGCTCAAACCGGCAGCAGACCTGGCGGCAGAGTCCACTCGCATTTTAAAGCTTCCCGGCTGTAAAGCTAGAAATATAGACCAAGACAGTCTTGATTTCTGTCTGCGATATAAACTTTAAATCAAGAAGGTAAAGAGAGAAAAAGAATCTGCAGTCACTTGGTTGGACATGATTTTCCTTCTGTTCTTTCATGTGTTTGTTCATACTTCTTTATAATGCTCTGAGTATTTGCACCTACTGTATGAACCCACTTTACATCTCAGTAATGACTTATGAGACTTGTGCGTTACTTAATTGCCACATATGAATGTCGGTGTGACAGCTCAGATTTTCTTGTCTCCCAGAATAGAAACAGTTTTCCACTTCATTTCAACACAAACTCGTCCCTCACCATTCACGAGTCTCCCAAACGGTGCGTCTGCTGGATGAAGAGGAAGCTCGGCCTGTGATTGACAGGGAGAGGTGCTGCCCCTTGTTGAATGCTTGCCTGATTGCTGAGTTTTGGCTCACAGGATTTCCAGAGGGGGCAACTGCAAAGCGCTCAGTTTGGTTGCATGCCTCACTGAGCGTTTTAAAAGAGCAGAAGAACTGGACGGATATTGAAGATATAGCTGTAGATTTTTGGTTTTAGATGTAGCTTCGAGTGTTTTTGTTATTATTGTTCAACCACTTTTGAGAACAACCTGTTAAAAATCCAAAAGAAATTAAAATGATGCTACAGACTAAAGGCAACCGATGTAAATATGATCCAATAAAGCTGGGTTTCTACTACACTGGCTGATTTATGTGTTGTGTTATTGCTGCTGTACCAGAGTGGAAATGAAGACTCGTGCATTGATAGTAGAGGAAGAGATGATTCACCCCTTTACATTAATGTATCACAACATGGATCTACGAGTGCTGTGAGGATATCCTGTATATGAGTTTATGATGGATGTGCTGTAAGAGGTTTACATGTGTGGTGCAGTGATGGCAGCTGGTCTACTTCCACCTGCAACACAGATACGTCTATAGAAGTGAATCCTATAGATTCCTCAATCATAGAATCCTTAAGATGTCCATTGTGCCATTACATCCTTCACTCTGCATGAACAGGATGTCACCTAATGCAGAAGACAACAGAGTTACATGTGGAACTGTGGTAGATGGATGTGTCATTTATAAAGTAATTCTGGGTCTGGTGTTGTTAAATCAGACTTGTCATTATCACCACAGGTCTTGTCAAATTAGCCCTGGCTAAAAGAAGAAGTATAATTTCGGTGTACCTAATTGAGACACGTTATATATTACACAGCCCTGTCTAAACATGTGATTATCAACACAGTCGAGCCAACAGTCGCACTGAAATCACCTGGACAACATGCAATCAACATGCAACGAGAACCAGCTCTCTAGACAATGTGGTTCTGTCAGAATTGCCTGTCTGCCTCCACCTGTCTCCTCAGCTTTGCCTCGCAGCGCCGAGCAGGGAGAGCTGCTGGGAAACTGCAATCACAATCATCTCCTTTCAGAGCCAGAGTCAGATTAGCTCTCCAGCTGTTTCGCCGGTTACACCTCTCTCACCGGGCGCCGGCGCCAGAAGATCCGGAGCGATATTAAAACAAACACCGCGATAATTTGCTTTGACACTTCACTCAGAAAGGCTTGACGAGCATCAGAATATGAGTCTTATTTTTAGAATTAGTCCTCTTCTGCTTAATGCTTCTCGGGCACCACAAGACAAGAACCACACTCTTATCCCCTCTTTGTTGTTTGTTTTCCAATTACAATGGGCCGACAAAATCTAAGAAGCTTATGTACAACGAGCCAGTGATACAGCTGGCAGTGGTTAAGTAAGAGTTGAACCAATTTCAAGGATTTTTCTAATGACTTCATCGTGTGGAGGACAGCCAGCGCTGTACAAAGAGCTGACAGCTGGATTCATCCTGATGTCTGTAAGCGCTGCGCCGCATCTCTGCTGTCTTTCAAAACCAATTCAAATCCTGTTGTGGACTTTCTGACATCCGCCTAGAACCATACATATATTTAAAATGAAGAAACACCGCCGCTTGTCAAACACTATAAAGCACTTGCAAAATTATAGTCCTTTGCTGTCTCACAAGATTGGCAGTGAAAGCACTTCAGTTTTATTGCTTCCCTGTCAGTTACATGCAAAAAGCCGGCGAGCTCACAGTCTACAAACGTTTTCATTCAACCCTCAAATAGGCCTATAATGCAACTGATGGGCAACATGTTCCAGGAGCTTTTACATAATACAGTGTTGTGTTATTTTGCAATGTCCTAAATTTTCAGAATCTCATTGGTTGATAGATGCATCTGTGGGCTGCAACAGTTTCCACAGTCGACCGAATGTCTGGAGGACCTTGGTGAAAGGTTCTTGTTCACTCACATTCTCCTGAAAGACTCTTTGCAGGGAATAAGACGACGAGAGCCCGACTGTTTTCCCATCTGTCCCGCAGTGGGAGCTCCCCGTGGTGCCTGGGGTTTCTCTCCGGCGAGCCCTAATGTGCCGAGGGGATTTCCTTTAAACGACACACTGGGCTGTCCCTGAAGGCAGCGTTGTTGCCCTGTGTTGATCTCTGTGCTTCAGTGGTGTGAGCAAGCTGTTTGCTCACTGGAGGGGAAAGTAAAGGTGCTGCGGTGAGGCTGAACTCGTAATTTGTACCGAAAACCATCAGGTGCTGTCTCGTGCTGGAGAATAACAAATTGTGCCCTGTATGTGTTTTGGCATTTGGCTTTGTTGATACGCTATCTTTGTCAACCTGCTGCTCCTCAAGTTGGTGACTTTATGGATTCCATGTTTGCATATGACCACTGATCATCCAATCAGAGCTGAGTAATGTTTGTACATGCAAACTTTGATGAAATGCTTTGGATAGAAGATGGCTCTGTAATCATAGAACTAGGGCTACAAGATATAACATTGTGTTGGTTGTTGTTTCAGGTGGCAGTGAAACATTCAACAAAACAACCTGTCGAATTTCAGCAATGGATCCATGAGTTTGAAGTCTTCTCAAAAGCCAAAACACGGTTCATATATACTGTAAGACAGAATCAACTCTGAAAACAGCAACAGCTATTTATCTTTCATTGCAACGATTGTGAGTTAAACAGTAGAAATTCTCTTTTCACGTTGCAGAGTGATGTTGTGGACCAGAAGAAGTTGAGCAGCTTTTCTACTGGACAACCCTCCACGGTGGAGACGTCGCTCACTCCGCTCTCTCATCATACCGATCATTCAGTGACCGAACTAATCAGGGTTCAGTAAAACACTACACAAATATAACAACAACTCGGGGCACCTTCTGTATATTGTGTTGAGGCCTGGAGCCTCTTTTGCTGTGGCTTTAATCAGGAACAGATCCTGAGCAGGCGGCTTCACACACCGCTCACGGACATAGTTAGAGGTCGGAGGTATAAAGGTGATGTATGTGAGCACTGTTCAAACCACGTCCCCGATCTCAGCCCGTCTTAAATGCTTTTTGTCTCTCTTGATATCTGATAGCTCTCCGATCCACCCAAGACACATGAAGCGACTGAGTGCAAATGGGTCTAAGTGGCTCAATACTTAACTGCGACCGCACAGTTTAGAGAGATAATAGAAAGAGATAACAAAACATTTCAGCAGCTCCGAGCCAAACCTTAACCAATCACTCCCACTGTTCCTCAACGTGCCATGTGCCTTTTATCGGCACCGCTCCCCACAGCAGATGCAGTCCAGCCCCACAGCACTTTTATATCCCAGTGACATATTGCTTCTGATAACAACATCCCTACTGGGGAATCCAAACAAAGTGAGATAATGGCAATCTACCGTTCAGGAAAAGCTGTGTGATCTTAACTGTGGTTCCGCTTGCGAGAGAGCAGCAGTACACAGGGACAAATGTTTAAGAAGCTCCTTCTTAGCTGTGAGTCTTGCCTCGAGTAGTCGGATCGTCCGCTGGGAGAATATCACTCTCTAAACCAATGAGCCACAGAATTACGTCGTCTCCTCTTACACCAGTCTTCTTCCTTGGCTTATGACAAATGCACGTTAGTCTGAGTAACTTAATCCTTTCAGCCTCTGCAGAGACGAGCGATCGGACTACTGGAAAATAAAACTAACCAGTACATTAGTAATCACCTACATTCAATCATTTAAGATGTTGACGCAAAAAAAAAAAAGATTTAATTTCATATGTTTATTTTTTTTTATTTATGCTAAGCTAAGCTAAGTGAGGGAGTCGATCTAAGTCTCAGCAAGAAAGCAACAAGAATATTTAATCAAATCTAGAACAGTTTCTTTAATATTTTAAGGAATATGGTTGAAAAGACTAAAATCTTGAAAATCAGCAGATATTCATTTAAACCCACATCAATCCACTTTTTAATATTTCTGGTAAACTTTATATTTGATAAATGCACTGCAATTTATAACCTCAGACATATCTACACTCAGTGGCCACTTTATTAGGAAGATCTGTACAATCCAATGCAATCCAAAATAAATTATCATCATTATTATTATTATCTTGCTGCAGTCAAAACTAATTTCTTGCCTTCTTCACACAGATGATTTCTTGCACTGAAAACGTGACAAACAAGACTCATGAACAGGTCTAACACTGCGTTTATAATATTCAGACGGTTCAGAATGTGTCATCAGGAAAATTGTTGGTCTCAAAAGAAAAATTGCACAGCTTCCATCCACAGTTTAACGGACAGACTGGAGGAGGCAAGAAAATGATCAACTGGATAGCCGCCAGCAACGCACACACATTTATTTCTCTCCCAAAACCCACAGGGGGCAATGTCACGATTGTCCTCGTTTTCCATTTTCTGCAGTCGATATTAATGGCAACAAAATGCTGGATGTAATGAGACAAGCACCGAGTGTAGCACATCGCTGAGATGATTGAAATTAATGTATGTTCCTCGGAGAGAAGGAATCGTTTCACACTGTTAGTGCAACTGTGGAAACAGTCGATCTGTCCGTTGGTCCATTAGTCTGTCAGTCCAACATCTCCGCAGGACATGAGACTGATGTTTCAACAATTACATTCGATCTACTGTCATTATGTTTTGGACATATAGAGGGCGCTAATCACATTGATCCACTGACTTTACATGTAGAGCCACAAACAGGTTCACTGCTCCACTTCTTCAGCTTCTCAGTTCGAGACAGGAAAACTCCCAGCTCCAAATACTGCAACATGTTATATGCTCCATACCAACATATGAATGCTCAGTAGTTGTTGACGTCCATGTTGACATGTTCCCGTCTCTCTGCTGCTCTTCTTCACTATCATGGTTTCCCTTCAACCGAACACACTGTTCTTCACTCCTTTTCCTACTATTTTTATCACATCTCCTACTTGCAGCGCCCACACGCCTTAATAAGCATCATGCAGTTTTTTATTCTCCCATTCATACTTTGATGTATTTTTATGCTTCTAATCACAGTTCTCTCTAAAAAAGTCAATCAGACAGCTGCAGCTGCTTTAAGAGTCCTCGCTAACACTGAGACAGTGGGACAGCTCTCAGATCTTTGCACCGGCTTCCTGCGTGTCAAAGAATTGACATTAAGGACTGAATGGTTCAGGGTCATATTTCAGCTTCAGCTGCTTCACCTTAAAAACATTTAACTACAGTCTATATTAATTTATGAGTAAAAGTCAACCATATAGTCTGTGAACAACACAGCACGATGTTAGTTTCAGGAAGTGATTTTGCTAGTTTGCTGCTTCTGTGATTAAAATGTGGGTCATGTTCAACAGACCTCATTTATTCCCTGAACCTCTACAGAGACCTAATGGTCAAAAGTAGCATTAAAACTAAACAGCAAAGTTCAGGAAGAAACAGGAAGAAACTCCCAGAAAACTTCTCTCAGTTCTTTCAAATAAGGCAAAAGACTTTATGTTTGCTGCTGCCGTCTAATAAATCAAATTTGGGGTTTTGCCCTGTGGCTGCAGTGTAATTTATCATCTCTCTGTTTATTCTGGGTTTTGACAGAATCAGTTGAGCTTTTTTTCTCTTCTATTTTATTTCATTCTGTGTCTCTATGTATTTTATATGAAATGTGTAGCATTTCTAACATTGATGCTTCTTCCTGTACAGTTGTTTTTATAGTAATCTCGTACAGCAGCTGATGTTCTGCACCATTTAGTCATTATTTGAAATCATAATCTTGTGGAGGAAAAGATGTCCTTCAGGTGGACACATGATGAACTGCAGAGAAGACATTGGATTCTTTGGAGCCTTTTGACCTAATGAAGAACTGAGTGGGTCGTGTTTCCTCATCCACTTGATGGATGTAGTACGTCTTCTTTTTCTTGTACATCTATATTTATAACTTGAAGATGTATCAGTGTTTGTTCCTAATGTGACTGCAGTACATGGGGGGGTGCACTTGGACATTGGCTTTGGCTGCTCCCACCGTTGGATCCATTATTGAAATGGATTTCAAATCCTGTTCAACCAGTTATCCAAAGACAATGGTTCACCTGTTCCATGTTGAGAATGTATGTGTTTGCCGTCTGTCTTTGTCCATTCTGACTCAGATTTACAGCCTTTAGCTGTGCAAACAGACAACACCACTTTGTCTTCATCAGCCATTGTGCTCCAGTCCCGGTTTTTCTGTTGGACGTCCTCCAGCTGAGAAGCACCTGATTCAGCTGCAGAAGACTCACTGAAAACCCTGTTCAAGTTCAGTCAAGTCTGACGACTGCTGAGTCTGAGCACGGGTCTGACCATCAAACATCTGTGATTCAGTGACAACACGTCACTTTTCTCAACCTCACCAGACACATCTACAGTCCTACTTTCAGTCTTGTTGGACCCTGATATCTAAAGGTTTCCTTCAACACTGAAACACACTCTGTCAGCTTCATCTGCTTCACTTACAGAGAGACTAAATGAATGCATCCAATGTCCAGGCCGGATATTAAATGTTAATATTTGGCCTGCCATATTTGTCTGTAGTATCCAAAGTCTTATGAATCATTTAATCAAGTGGATGCAGTGCAGAGAGACCGTCCTCAGACAGGAACACAGTTTGTCCTGCCTCCTGTTAAATCATTCATCCAACATTGTTTCTGCATCACATGTTCAAACAGAGGAATCACACACACAGTTTTTATATCATTTAAATGACTCACAACTTCCTCCACGTGGTTTAGTTTTGTTCACAACTTATCCAAACTGCAGCCAGAACACTTCTCAAAGTTGCGCCTATAAATCACACACACAGCTTCACTCATGCAACTCGTGTTCTGAGGCAGAAGCTGAGAGCCAGAGCAGCCTTCAGGGATCCAGGATCCAGGATGCAGGATGCAGGGGGACACCAGCCCTCTTCTTACCTTGGCGTCGGTGGAGTATCGCCGGCTGTGCTGCGCCGCTCCTGCGCTCTGGTTCATGTTTCAGCACCGTGGAGAGCTCCGGTCCAGAGAGAGAGAGAGAGCCGATCAGTCCCGGATCGACAGCCCGCAGCTGATCACTGATCACAAACCGACCCGCTGTGGAACTAGTTTAGTGGTGGGAGCTCTTCGCTGGCTCCTCTCTGTGTCACGCAGCCAACGATGCCTGGTGCGTAAAGAGCTGCCAGCTGTGCGCATCCATCCCACAGAAGCAGCGAGGGTTAACTTCGCTCTCACCAACAGAGATGACACAACAGCCTGTGAACAGTCTGCCTGCTCAAAATAAATATCAAGCTTTATAATCCATCCAAAAAATATGTCCCATAAATCCCAGATCGTTATGTGGGGGCAGTTTCTGGCTCAGGCATTAACCTTTGTTCTGCGCGTCCACGGGGACTGATTGCATAACGTGATGAAACTGATGGAAACAGCTTGTGCATGTTCATAGAGCTGTTGTACATTTCTCACACTGGTGCCTGCTGCTGTTTGCATGGAGAGGTTTCCGTTTTTAATGTGTTTATATGTGAGAAATGTTCTGCTGAAATAAAAGCATCTGAACGTCAGATCAGTTGGAGGAGGTCATGTTCATCACCTACTTTATTGACTTTGTGCATCATAAACTTACAAGAAATCTTAACAGACTGACATTTAATTCATCATATATACATGCACACAGAAACAGGATTAACTGTGTTCAGGTGAATCATCCTGGACTGTTTGAATTTAGAGCTTTGAAATGAGAATCAGATGAACCAGTTTCTGCTGGTTCACTGCTGTGTTGTTTCTCTTCCTGTGCAGCTTCTGAACAGACTCAAAGACACAAATCAGCAATGAGCTTTACAGCAACTTCATCAGTGCAAAGCACAACTCCACCATTTGTCAAACCGGATGTTATTTCCATATTTCATATTTTTGCCCATTCTATGAGTCATTTCAATAAGGAGAGGACGACTGCAGTGAAGAATGGTCGTGCCGATTGGACTCAGTGTGAAGCGTCTCCATTAAATGTTTGTCCATGAACACCGGAGACAGGACGGGATCCCTCCGGAGCCTTCACACCGGTGGTGGTGGAGCAGAGCCAGCAGGGGAAGACGGAGCCTCTCAGGTGAAGCTCTGGGAACATCCTGAAAGTCATGGAGGTGATGGGGAGGTGGTGGGTCAGGCACTAGTGAATCTGAGTGGAATCAGAAAAACAACCAACTGGTTCGAGAGAGATGAGAACAAAGATGAGAGTCAGAAAAAAAGAGGAATAAAGGAAAAATGTGTCCAACAGTTTTGCGGCTGCACAACATGTTAAGTGTGTGGATTGAAGATGTTTTCCCTTCAGTTGCTTAAACTTAAACACACATAACTACAGTCCTTGTATATATATAACTTAAAGTATTATGGTCAGTGTCAGTCAAACACACATTGTTAACAGCTCCTTCAAAAATCACCTGACGTGTGTGGATTACAAAAAGAGCACAGCTTAATATTTTGCAGTCCTGGCATGTTATCTGCTGCAAACCCAGAGATGGATTCATCAGTTGCATCAAACCTGTGCACATTTAGCAATTGTTTACTTAGTTATCATTTTGTCCCATTTACTTTTTCCATATTTTAGTTTGCAGTTTTAGAAAAAAACGTTATAATAAATGTGTCCCTGTTAAGAATTACTACTGTTCTGACCAATGCTTCATCTTCAGGGTCACAACCAATTTCCTCTGTGTTCCTGCTCAGACCTTGCAGTCGACATTTACAGCAAAGGTCTTGGTAATGTTTTCACCTTATTAAGTCCTCTGCCATTATTATATGAAAAAAAAACATCCAAATGGATTTTCAGGACAAGGTTTGCTGTCAGTGATTAAATCAGTGTTACACACAGGTATTCAGCTGTTTGACTGCTGTGACATGTTGAAGACATCCTACACTCTTGCAGTTTGAAGGACATATGAACTGTCATGCTAGTTACACCTTGTATTCTGTTACACAGTGACGATCCAGCGGCCGTCGGCTGTAAACACTCCAGCAGCAAGCGGCCACAGTTTGTCCACTCTGAATCTCAACATCAATAAGTAAAGGCCTCCTCCTCTGTTCGCTTATCACAGAGCACTTTGAAGGCCACTGCTCACCTTCACTTGAAAGCATGCATCCAGTTTTAGAGAGGAGCAGACGCGACCTTTTGATGCATGAAGAGTCGAGGTGTGATAGGAAATGTGTCACTGTCCAACAGCAGGACGTCAAAATGTCACCGGGAAGCGCAGCTCTGTACAGCAGCAGGCAGGAACAAGGCAGAACAAGGCTGAGCTGGTGTGAGCTCAAAGTTTTCAATGCAGAGCTTTTAGCCTCAGAATTACAACAGGATGCAGAAAATCTTTAAGCAGCTTAGCCGCACACTGAACGGGGAGTGTAGAAGAAATGCAGCGAAGGCAGCGAAGAAGAAAACCGCAAGCTAGTAAACACAGATGAAGACAATGCAGGTTTCAAACGTCTGAGAAAAACGGCTTTGTAAATGTTTTATGAGGAAAAAAATGCAGCCAACACATTTGTTAGGCCTCAAGGTAACAAGCAACAGTCAATGTAAACTTTTGTTTCTTTACAAGAAAACTCCATGTTGCATTTTTTTTTATCTGCCCAGTCAATCACTCACCTGTCATTCATCATCATCATCATCATCATCATCATCATCTGATTCCCAAACCTGCCTGTGGACGATGGCTCAGTTCCATTAAGAGTCTCAGTGACACCACTGTTTTTTTTTTTTTCTACTGTGGCTTTTCTTTCAGGCCACTATATGGAACATTTTTCATTCAGAACTAGGACACTCAAATAAATTGCGTCAGTACACCGTGACTTGCCGTAAGTCGAGTTGCTTCCAAATGTGATGCAAATTTTAAATAAATTTCTCAGAAATTGGCAACAGAAAATGTGGGTTGTGCATTTTGATCCACATTATGAGAATCAGTCAAACCTCAGATAAATGAAATCCATTTAGAAATAAGACATTTATGTTTGTTTCATACATACATTTGATGGAGCTATAGTCTCCTCACCGTTGCACAAAGATCTGACGTTTCCATCTACAACTATTGTTCTTGTGATGCAACTTTTCCACCTCATTCCAAAAGTGTGGACATAAAAATGCATTAAGAGGATGCATGAAAAAAATGTGAGTTATGACTTTCACAAGCACAAGTGTTCCTAATAACGTCACTGATGGCTCAGTTGTTAGTGTCCTGACAGTTTGACAGTGAGGCAGTATGAAGGACACCAGGAGCCTGAAACTGAATCAAACTTTAACACCGGTGATTTTGCAACATGTGAATATCTCTCCTGTAAAAAAAGGCCAGCGTCTCCTGGACAGGCGTCTGTTAAACCTCTCTAACCACCAGCAGCTACTAACAGCCTTTTTGCCAGTTCCCCGTCCTGCCTTTTGAACCCAGCCCACGTCTCTTCGGCTTTTGTCTGCCAGCACATTTTGATTGCCGACAACTTCTGACTTCTGCCTGCCTATTTTACACAATGAACAACTATTCTGCTTTTAACCTACCTGCCTCGTCTGTGAGTCATGCTTTTAAATCCAAACCCTGGTATACTGAGCCATTACAGTAATACTGGAGCTCACTCTTAGCCTTGAGATGTTTTTTTTCCTTTTTTTTTTTTTTTTTGGACTTGTCTCAGTCTTGTGAAACTTCTTTTTATTAGTTTTGCACAGGTGTACCTCAGTGGGTCCAAAAGCACAAAAGTAAATGAGCCTATACAATATTTTTCAACTAAAATGGGAAGCAGAGACAACTCCCACAGACGCAGAAGTCAGTAAGCACAGTCCAGACTTGTGGGTGTTGCGACTTTGACACAAAATGAGATTTAGATTGTGCAAAGGAGGATAATTATCGTCAAACTCTGTTTACCCAGTTTCACGGAGGAGTCAAATGTGACACTTTACTACCTGGTTGAACAGGCAGACTTCCAGCAATCATGTCTCTTCCTTCATCCACCCACGACCACACTGTGGCATTTCTCTTGAATGTTCTTCCCTTTCAGAAAAGAAATGTGAATGTGCCATCCCACCACACTATTACATCAAATCTCTCAAAGGCGATCAGCTGCCGTGGCAGATATGCTGACAGACAGAGCTCTCCATCCCGACAATACGCTGATTCAGTGCATCCAGACCCGCCGCGCTGCCCTTGTCTTCACGGGTGCCAAGTGTACTAATCCCTCTGACTCTTATAATCTGTGGCCTGCGGATAATGTGCCCGATGTTACGTAACAATGATTTTTTTTCTTTCTTCATCAAAACCTTTTCTTATTCCAGTCACTTGTAGCAACTCTATTTTTGCTTCTTTTGATTTTGAGTGTAAAAATACACTCGTTTCTTGGGCACAGTCTGATTTTTTTTCTCACAGTCATTTGATCATTTTTAGACATGAAATCGAGTCTAAATTTGTATTTAGGAAGCAACACATTTGTGCAGGTTCACTAAACGATGGCCTTGATGTTGTGTTCTGCTATAGCGAACAGCACAGCACAAGTCTGACTTTGTCCACTCAGAAATTCCTTTTAATCTGTCTCATCTATTCCTGGCTGCCGTTCTGCTCTCATTCATACACAGCATGTGCATTCTTTTAACGGTGTGATGATCGATTCCTCTTTGATCTACATGACAGAATTATTCCCTCCTGATGCAGCAAAGAGCTTTGCGGCGCGTGTGGAGGAGGAAGTTCGCGAGGCCTCGGTCAAAGCTCAGCGCTGCGTCAGTCCAAACTCACCTCCTGATGTCACAATCTGTCCATCAGTCTGTTCGGCAGAGTGAGGCACCGTCTCTGCTTTCCTTCAATCAGCGTCAGGTGCGTCTCTCCTTCATTTCTCCTTCAGCCATCACTCATCTTTTCATGTATTCCCAGAGAGAGCCTGTATGTTTATTTGTATGTTCTGCAACTGTCTTGTTTTTTTTTTTTTTTATTTCTCTGTATTTCAATCCCTAGTTGAGGAAATGCAATTTACACACACGTCTGATGTGTCACACTTGAGCACGTCAGCTCGACAGCCGCTCGCAATCATTAAATAAATCTCCACCTCCACTTCCCACGACGCCGGACGCCGTTATTTGTGCCCGCTGCCTTCATTAGCAGTGACCACGTCAACTCATGTGTTTTCTTTATACCTCCCATTCAGAGGAGGAATATCAGCGTGAGACGGATGCAGCCGTTCCCCCAAAAAGATGAGACGAACAAAGTGCTCGCCTCCTTTCTTTGATGGATTCCCAGAATTGTCAGCGCTCCTGGTGGAAGTTAATCATCGGACTTTTATTTGTTCCTGTCATAGGAAATTGTTATTTCCCCAAATAGAAAAGTATTATGGCAGCAAGTGTCCTTGTTTAAAAAGGAAAAAAAGACATCCAGAGCGTCTTTATAGTCAATCCAGTTACATTCAGTTTCCATTTTTAGATAAATCAGATATATACAGCAACAATAACCACAATCATGTGAATGTGCTTTCTGTTGACCTAATTAGTTTAATTAGACTTTCTTCATATAATTGTGGAGTGATTGCAGGTCCATGAAGAGACAGGGTTGATTTATGGACGACTCTTTCTCTAAAGGACAAAAGGTAACAAAACATTGGCTGAAATTATAATCATGAGAAAACATGACTCCTTCATCAGACCATGGAAAGACTGACAGTTTGTTTTTCCCTAACCTTAACCGACTGTGAAGATCCTGCAAAACCAAATGTTGCAGGAAAACACATGAAAGACTGTCCGTTTACATTTTACTGGAACGTTGGGTATCAACATTTTATGACTCGTCAAACATATTAATTAACAAAGTTTCTTTAAAACATATTTGCTGTTGCAATTGAGTATTAGACAAAAAAAAAATTGGTTTTCAAAAAAAAGGGTGTCAAAAGAAAGCAGCAACCTTCGCTGCTCTCACAGAAAGGCCACTCCTTCCTCCACTCTGCACAGAATCAGCTCTTAAACAGTATTGTACATCATCCACTTGTGAACATTTACTCTGCCATGAAAAGGACGAGTGGGACCATTCGCTCTTCTGTGCACAGCGAATTAGGCGGCTTGACCTTCCTGCCTCCGTTCTGATTACCTCTTCGGTTTCTCTTAAGGTGGAAGCTGATTTAATCAGAACCTTGCCCATGCAGCACCACGATCTAATTCTCTTTTTATACCTTTCTCACATTACCATTCTGTTTCAACATGCAAGTCTTCAGGCCTGTTTTCAAGCTCGCTCTCTGGGGGTGCTTTCCTTCACCTTTTCATATGTCGCCCATTAATTATGAATGAGACAGAGGTCTCTGAAGAGCCAGAGGAGCGGCGATGGTATAGGGCCAAGGGAAGGGGAAACAGGGGGATTGTGCGCCTCCTTGAAGAGGAAATAAAGAGGAGGTCCTGCAGTGCTGCACATCCAACCGTTCTGTGTGATACAGCCATAATAATTCCTCAGGAAGTCTGCAACTGTGTTGTTTCAGAGCTTCAAGTAAAATGCCAGTGCTGTATTTTACTTTATACTTCGACTGCATGGTGTTGTAAATGCAATCACTCATTTTATAAGGACAATAAGTGACAGAGGAGGCGACAGATTCAACCTTGAACCCGCGCTCACAGCGAGGAACGGGGTCACATCTCCACTCTTCCTGTGGATTCTCCGCTGACACACTTGGCTGTACAGCGCGGCTGCATGTCTGACAGGAAATGATTAATGCACGGGTCTATTTAAGACTTTTTGTAATTACAGAGAGAATAGAAGGAGAGAAACTAAACCCACAGAGGGAATAACCCTCGCAGTAAGACATCTGTGATGAATTGAGAACTGAGCCGGCGACACATGTACCATAGAGAAATTTTATAATATTTTAATGATGTTTGACCTAGTACTTGAGAAAGTTCTGTGTTCTGCGTGCAGCTATGGAAACAGGATAACCACAGTGATTATATGGAAATAAAAGAGCAGCACACTGGGAGTCTATGCTAATACATTTAATTTAGTCATTTTCATTTCATATTGATAACATTTATTAAAGCACAATGCCTCCTCTTAAGATCCCATTCATCCCAAAACAGCCATGACTGTGAAACGACTTTCACAAAGTTGTAACAGAACTCGAGTTTAAGATTCAGAAATATATAATTTTAATCAAGCTCAAGCTTTTTATAGATGATAAAACCCATTTGACCTTTAAGCAAATTATATGAATCACCTCCTAAAAGTGACGTCCACAAATCCATCCCTCAATAAAACCCTCTCTTTTTGATGTTAAATTCTGTAACATCAATTTCTAATTACATCGACCGTCATCTGTCAGTGTCACAGTAACATAACTCAATAATAGATGATATCACAGCCGATAACAAAACAAGAGGTTACGACAAAAGAGAAAAGGTCCATCATGTCTGTTTTATCCATGAGCACCAAAAGCGCTCGGCAGGTTTATTGATCATTATTTGTTAAGAGCAAAGGAAACTTTCACAAGGCCTCCGCGTGTCTTCTTCCTGTTTTTATGAGTTGTTTTAAGGTGAGCTGTTATAGACCCTTGTTTTTCTTTACTTCTCTTGTATCCCCCTTTTATCCACCTTGTAAACTGTGTCCAGCCTAAGGGCCGTAATGTTTATTATCATCATTATCTTCATCCTACATTGCGGAAATATCTCACCTGCACAAACTCGGGTTCTCTTTTCCACAATAAAAGCTCGTGTTTGAGCTTTAAAAGACCTGAGACAGGAGGTGGCTGATGAAATGTCACTTACACATAATGATATCAAATTGATGCAATAAACTATAGACACATGGTACCACAACAATTAATGTGGTAATTGCTTATTAGGTAAAACTTTAATATCTTCTTAATGGAACAATAATATTGCCGCCAAGACACACATTAGTAGTAAAATTAATGACCAAATTTTAAGACAAGCATGATAAAATGCTCCAGTGAGTTTGTGTTTGGAAACACACAGCAGAAGAAGAAGCCAGAAAGCAGCGGACACTCTGTCACATCCACAGTTTGTCACAGAACAAATCACAGTTTATTTTCACCTCCCTGAAACAGACGGAGGCCGTCTGGACCAAACAGTCGGCTCTTCAGCAAAAAGCAATTACACATAAAATACTGCATGAGGGATTACAGTGTGTGTGACCCAGCGCTCAGACATTTTCCTGGACTCGCTATGATCCAAAATTAGTCCAAAAGTCCAAAAATAAAAAGAATGTGACATCAAGTTTTTGGGTCGACCTGCGGAGCAATTAGCCACAACAGGAACTTCTATCATCCAGTGGCTTCGACTTAATCGATGAACACTGCATGGTGTGTATTTTGTTTTCTCCTGCGATTCAGAAACTCAGTTGCTACTTCATTTCTAAAGCCCATGCATTGTGATTCCTCTACAACAGAGATGGCGCAAACAAAGTCTAGATATTTTATAGGAAATACAGCAAGTTGAAATCAGCTGGAATTACATGTCTTAATGTTTAGGTCCATTCCAGTTGATTTCAAGCAGGGAAATAAAAGCAAGGAGAGGACGCAGCCCCGAGGACCCAGTGGACGAGGACAGTGAACTGGTCAGATACAAAAACTCTCTTAGTCAAAAAAAAAAGAAGATTTTTCAATTTACAACTAATAATAGTTATACAGACATTTCAAAGGTGAAAAGAAATCATTGTCACAGACTGTCTATTCATACTTTCTTCTTCTTTTCCTACTGTTCATGACTCACTTTCTTATACATGTTCATATTCAGTCCACAGTTGCACATGAACATAGCGGACAGACACAGCCGTCGTCCTCTACCAGCTGGTGTTGTTGCTTCTTCACCTCCAGTTTCCATCTCTGTGCCGGAGAATGGAGTGCGCACAGATGATTGTGTGTAGTCGCTCTGCTCTGTGATGTAATGTTTACAGCTTCAGGGGAGCCATACAGTAAGCCTCTTTAGCTGCGCTGTTCGCCTCTGCCTGCACATCTGTTACTGTATGATATGATGATCTATCTTTGTGCTTTGCTATAACTTCAGTTTTGGACTCAGGCTGTCTCAGAGGCTGGGATGAAATAAATATAAAAGAGCACCCGCTGCTCGCTGTGGGCATCAGTCATCACGTATTTATGGTCAAACCCTGGTTAAGATCTAAATACAAAAACACAGATTTATTTACAACTACCACACCTCTGCGATACAAACTATTAACTATTTAACCATTTGGAGTCACAAGGGTCCAACTAATTTTCCACCATGTGTGATTAAGGCCTAAAACTTTATAATGTAACATAGCTGCTCCATGTTGTTTCTGCTTCACCTGAGAAATTT
This sequence comes from Holacanthus passer, assembly GCA_025331565.1. Taxonomy (NCBI): domain Eukaryota; kingdom Metazoa; phylum Chordata; class Actinopteri; family Pomacanthidae; genus Holacanthus; species Holacanthus passer. The sequence continues at coordinate 2,195,898 of JAFREQ010000070.1, read as the reverse complement.
TACATGTATACACTTGCTTGACTCTCATGGCAAATCAGCTGAGCACCAGTATTTCTCCCAGAGCTCCTGACCTCCAGACTTGGTCTTTGCATAAGAAATGTTAAGAAAGAAAAAGTTTGCCTTGCACACCTGGATGAACTTCTTTCCAGTGGATTAGCCTCAGAGTTTAGCACCAACTGATCAGCCAATGAAAGGACATCCAAAAGTTTCACAAGGCAGTGAACTTGTTTTTCTCTGAGCTTTGTGTGTGTGTGTGTGTGTGTGTGTGTGTGTGTGTGTGTGTGTGGCGCCTGGGGGGCTCATCAAAATTCCTGGCACACAGCACCTCCTGGATCCAAACTCATGTCTTATAATCATTGCATTTCATCTCTCAGTTTTCTTCATCACTTCGCTTTCAGGTTTGTGCAAATACACTAAAATCAAACCAATTAATTGCAACAGTTGCAGATGTGAAAGGCCAACATGTTGAAGTGTGAAGCCCCAGGAGCAGACCTGGAGCGACTTTAAATTATTTAACTATCAATCGCAGTGAGTGAATACGGGAAGAGAAAGATGTTCACACTTAGATAAATGCTGCAAGAGGGAGCAGCATTTATAACAATCGATTAAGTGTCGAATAGATGAATGAAATGAATCATCAGAATAGCAACCTCAAACTGCCATGTTAGCAGAATACAGACAGACTTCAAAGCAATCAATTGTTCAAGCAGTTTAACACTCGGAGTTTGAATAAAACCAAAGCTAATGGAAGTGGAGTCTTATTTTATGTTTATCCAATACCATTACAATATATTGTTCTATTTAGCTGGGTGAAGAGCACATATATCATCTGTCCAGCAGTTCAATTTTCCCTCAGCACACAGACCCTCCACTGTTAATTGATTAGCACCCTGCCTGCAAATGGATCATGTATAAAGATGTCTGCTGCCCGGTTTGACACTCTTCATTACTCAGTGGTTGTTCTACAGTACGACATGCTGAGCAGGAGCAGCTCACTGTGCAGCTCATGAACATAAAAAATCAATTAAATTACAGATGACTGACACAGGTGATGCGGTGAAGAAAAAATATTGTTTTAAACCTGGAGCCGTCTTGGGACTGGAGCTGATGCACAGACCGTATGTGTTTCCACCCTGTCGGGATTCATTAAGTTGCTCTCCGGGTGTGAAGCAATATGTTGTGTTGAGCCCCAAAAAACCTTTATGCATATTGTTCAGTCTGCTGTTGGAAGGCTGTTGGGCCGCAGCGGACCTGCTGCAGATCCAGTTTGGAGAATTATTCCAGACAAAAGGACACATTCATGGAAACACAAGACAGTATTTCGCCTTGGACTGTGCAGAGACGTGACGGTTGAACTAGGTCAATTCTTCACACACCTACAAACCGTCGTATGAGTGTTTACAACTGGTTCAAGATGTAACATAAAACATCTTCACTTCCTTTTTTCCTTTGTCAACACATCTGAAATGAATCACACGCAGCTTTTCGAGCCTGTTGGAAGATATCTGCACCTTTCTGACACATCAAATGATTTCTAAAGCTCCAAATTCACAACTCCTCTCACACTTCCCTGCAGCCAGTTGTTGTTGTTCTGAATTCTTGTAGCTATTTCTGTTTTCCACATGTTTACTTCCACATCCCACTGGCATGGCGTGTAAATAAATTAGCAATATGCACCTGCAGTGAGTAAATTTATGCAGTGCTAATATTCGACTGTGCTGCTATTTTGGTCAAGTTCATTTTCAGTGTTAGTTTGTCTCTTACTTTGAAGACAAGCTCAAAAAAAATACAGGATGTCTCTGTAAGATGTGACACACCTCAGGTTCAAAGGAGCTTTTTTAAGAGATCCCAGAAATCAAAATTGATCAAATATATAATAATGTTATGTTGCTGCTTCTCTGTGTTATTTTGAATATTTTATATTTGGACCAAGTCCACTTAGGGACAGGTTCGATTATGTCAAATTCTCACCTGAGACATAAACCATTTTGCTCTAGAAAAGGTTCAGGCAGTTCAACATGCTTATTTAAAACCAAAACAGCTGGTGAAGGGAAATCTTTTTTATTATAAATATATATACAAATAACCAGAACCTGCAACTAACACCACTGAGCTCCACTGGCCAGGATCCCTGCACAGTGAGGAGAACAAACTCTTGATGGGAACACGAGTGTTGCAGGAAAAGCTTCACACTCTGCTCAGTTTATAGCCTGGATCAACGGCCGTCATTCTGTGTGTCACAGGCCTGAATGACCACCTCTCAGAACTCAGACATTTCAGGCGGCTCTCAAAATAATGTTGAACATATGATGCTCTGTAATTGGTGGGAAAAAATGAGTCAGGCAGGTGCAGAGCAAAAAAAAAAAAAGATAAATTAATCCAACCAGAAAAGTCAAACCAAGCCCCCATGAACGGTGCTGGGTCGTGATGTGGTCACATGATGTATTGCAGTATCGATCCTTTCAGTCCAGCAACATTTAGAAAGTCTAGAAGAGCTGTATAGTTAAATCAATTGATCCCATTCATGTGTGTAGAGAACCAATAGGACGTCAGCTCTGCCAGCGGATGTGAACGTGCGGAGGCCTGTGGAGGTTTTTCCGGCGTGTGCGTCCAGAGAAACAGTTACGCTTCAAAGTGTTGCATCCTGCCGTGACAAAGCTGCACCTTTGCCGTAGTGGTAGTGCACTTGTGCCACAGTATAATGTCTGTAGGTGGCGCTCAGCTTACACACAGCTTTGCACAGGTAAACCTACTACAGCTCTGAAGCTTTAGATGTGAAGGACACAGTCAACACCATCGAGTAGATTATACGATTTTAAAAAACACTGTGAAGCAGAGGAAAAGTCCTGTGAACGTGGTCGTATGATTTTGTATCACAGTCTATGAGAAACACTGTTACGAGTGGGAGGAGACGGAGAGACGGACGCCTCTCAGTTTACCAGGGAACACAAAGACAAGCTGTTAAATTGTCCAGGCTACACGTAGCGAATAAGCCTCGTCCACACCTCGATATGTTCACTGACAGCGTGTCACTGTGAGGCTATTTTGGGCAAGTTCATCTCCAGTGTTATGAGTCTTTGAAGACAAACTCAGCGTAATAAAAATAGGACGTAAGATGTGATACACCTCGGGTTTAAAGGAATTTCTTTGTGAGACCTCGGAAAGTAGTATTAATACAATTACTAATGGTTTCTGTAGGTCAGTGGGAGTATTTTATAGTAGGGACAAATCCACCCAAGGTCCAGTGACTGTGTGTGTTACAGTACTCTCACTGTCATGTTATATTTCTGTGAGCGATGTGTGTCAAGCGAAGACTGTTTGGTACAGAGCTTTGGCAAACAGCTGATTTGGATTTTATGAATCTCTGATTGACTGAAATGTCCAGAGATATTCAGACATGATAACCTTGTATCCTTGACTCCACTGTCAGTATTTCGCTCAACAAGTTACTGGAGGAATTGTTTGGTATCTGATATCCATCTGGACCTAAATATTAAAGCCATACATGTTGCAGTTTAGGCAAAGGTTAAAAATATACATATAAAACTCACACAGACTATGATAATCTGGTACATGCAGAAATCCCTGCACTTTCATCCAGATAACTTCAGGAGGATTTGAGGCAGATAGTCATGATTTGACTTTAATCATACTTTATAAACAGGAAGCAGTAATACAGCTGGAAAACTGGTCAACCAGAGTTCACAGAGGTTGTACAATACTTTTCGTTAAATCCAGTCATCCACAAAGCGTCCTGTATTCAAACAGTGAGGAAGGAGAAATGAATAGAAACTGCTGTCACACACCAGAGTGAAGACAAGGACAGCGGCCGATGCAGAATCAAATAATCAACATACAACATGCAGCCCAGGGAAACAAACAAAAGCATGAATATTTTTTGGAGGATTGTGCGCTCCGTCGGCGCTGCCAGTAATTGGAAGTCTGTCTGTGGAGTTACCTTCAAAGAAAATTCACTATTTCCTGCAGAGTCCTCGCATTGCTCTGTTTATCTGCACACAGTTCAAGAAGAGTGCAGATAGGACTTTGCATTATTGATGCACTCTGCTATATTGTCATCAATAGCCGCGGCCCACAAACTGTAATGTACCAATTGATGCACACAGGCTTGATTTCAATTGACACACGCTGAGCTGCAGCGCCCACTGGCAAGAGACCAGAGAGCTTCTGTCTCATCCGCTGCTGCGATGCAGAAAATAAAACAGCTGGAGCAGAAACAGCGGTGAAACACTGTAATCCACAAAGAGATTTAGGTTTGCAGGGATGCCGTTATAGCGTCTGCACATTTTTGGTACATTGACTTAGAAGTTTGTCAGTGAGGCATTTGGAGGAAATAATCTTTTGCACATATGACATTTCTCATGTATGAATGTGTGTTTGTCCTCAGTGGAAACATCTGCATTGCTGAGACTTAGGTTGGAGATGTGCACACTCCCTGACTGCTGTTACAGCTAAAATATCTTGGTGCACAGCTTCTAGCACGGAGTGTGTTGTCAAGTCATATTTCAGCTTTTGCAATGAGAGAAGCTGTTAACAAAAATAGCCCATTGCGCTTTCATTAGCACCACTGTCAGCATATTTAATAGATTATCTACTGTATGTCCTCATTTAATTACTGAGAATGAGCCAAGATAAACCACAGAAAGAAAAAAAATCCAGGGCTTCAACAGCAGCCATGCAAACTAGAGCAAAGCCACTATTTACACTTTCAGCGCAAAATCTGGGTCGGTCGAAAATCCGATCTAAGCTCAGGATGATCTGGCGGCTTGCTGAAGTTTCTGTTGTCCTCAAATCCAGGCAATGCATCCAGCTGCCACCGACGGTCCCTCGGTACATGTTGAGATGTGACTGCAGCTCGGTGAACTGGGGCTCGAAACAGTGATGATATCTCGTGCAACAGATATAACGAGCTGCCAGAGTCTGCATCACATTTAAGAGCAGCTCAGAACCAGTGAGGACGTTTCGCTTGATGTTGTCACTGAAGAATGATTTGATTTACTCAGCGGTGGTTAATGAGCTGAGGAGGAAACTGTCCAGTTAGAGGATGAACTCTCTAATCTGAGGAGCCCAGCCGTGTGTGTGTGTGTGTGTGTGTGTGTGTACTTGCACAGCTGTCTTTGTGAGAACCAAGTTGAGTTTTAGACCTCGAGAATGAGGACATTTCTGCTTGTTCTCACTTTCAGACTGGGTTTTAAGGGTTAAGATAAAATCAGGTTTAGGTTAGGGTCAGAGGTGGGGGAATGCATTATGTTAGTGAAGGTCCTCAGATTTGTATGTATCCATGTAAGAAGTCATGGCTATGTCTCGTCACAGATATCCACACAAGGCAACAGGATGATGAGCCAAATGGAAACACTGAGAACAGGTCGACGAAAAGGGACTTTACTAATGTTCAAGTCAACAGGCTCACAAGCAGAAGAAGGAGAAGGAAATCAAACTCAGTGAGGCAGACAAGTCAAAACACAGGTAGCAGACATCAGGCAGAAAAACAGAAACAGATCACAAGTGGACAACATGGCAGAAGTGAAACAACTGGCGAGCTGCTCATAAACACTGAAGGACTGATGAGGTAATGAGAGGCAGGTGTGTCAGCAGGTGGGGCTCCTCTGCAGGAGTCAGCTGGGAGTCCGAGGGCATCTGGTGGACAGGTGGAGAACAGCAGGCCTGGAAAGCTCCTCAGAAATGCATTGTGGTCCTGAGGGAAGTGAGAAGTGACTGGAGGCTGTGATGGAGGAACTGAATAAAAACAGCTGAGGCAGTGACAGTCTGACAAATGCTGAAGAAATCTTATTGACACGGAGTGGGAAAAATACTGGGAACCCCTTACCATGCAGTGAAATCCAATGAGACAATATTTGATGGTACTACTGTAATACTTCACACTACTGCTGTGATGTCAAAGTTTTGTGTTTCACTTAGTCTTTATGGTGTTTTTTTCTGATGTGTAGGAAAAACAGAGTGGACAGATGATGATTTGTGTCACATGAAACATATTGTCCAACCAAGGAGTTGCATTGCTGCATTATGGGAAATGTAGCATCCAGTGTTTTTGGAGCTTGACTCATCCTAGAAAACAAAATTCAGGATATCGTGACAGGAAGGTAAAGCAAGTGTTTTATGCCATGTTGTATGAAAAGAGTCACACGTTTGATCCCTGCCTGCTCAGTGCATTTAAAAAGCTACCTTACTGCATCGTATTTACCATATCTGAGAACTGAAATAGTCTGCATTGAATATACATTACCATTTTTCAATGTTCTATATTATTTATATTACAGTATAAATAATAGAGCATGAAATGAGAACGAGCCTGGAGTGTTTGTGTCGAAGCACATCTAAACACTTTGTAGCAGCTCCCTCGGAGCCACTAAGCTCTAAGTACATCATCTTTATGCACCTTGCTTTATTTTCAATATGGCGGTTGTTATTTTAATGGGTTCCCTAAGTGAGGGTGGCTTTGGGTATACAGTACACTTACTATGTTCTGTGTAGTCAGTTTGTCATTGTGCTTTCATACCTGACAAAGAATGAAACTTCAAAAAGAGGCATCGCAGCTTCTTCTCTCTTTTCTGTCTCTTTTACTTTATTGACAATAGCAGGTTGTAATTCTGAAGGAACTGACACATAACCTGACATTATCTATTCGTTTCAAGCAGCTGAAATACTGCCTTTACTTTACATACATTTTATCCTAACATCGTAATAACAGTGTTATCTAGAAGCAGGGCCGTACACAGGATCCCCCCAACACAAAGACTGTGAAATTATTTAAATAATATTTTACTTATTAGGTTTTAAATGATATTTTTAATAACTTTTATAATTTTATTTCAATACCTGAAGATTTAAATGTTGTGTGAACACCTGAAGGTTGTAAAATGTTTATTATAATGAGTCAACAAATAGTAAAATCATCCTGTAAGATATCTGCCATGCAAGTTTCAAGTTTCAAGTGTTTTTATCAAAATAACATTTGTCTTTCAGAAAAATATTTCATGACAATTTTCATCATCGCCTGGTGAACAAAAAGAAGCCGCAGTCTATTTTAAAGATCCCTGCAAAAATATGCTACTAAACCAAAGTACTTGTCAAGCAGACTGGAAATAATGAATCACTTCACATTCTTAAGTCTGTTGTCCAAAATCAGACAGGAAGGACCAAGTCTTATATTTAGAAAGCTTTGTTAGCACAGGCCCAGAAGGCTGTTTTTAAGAGTCTCAGACCAAGTCTAATATTTTTAGAAACTATTTGTTTAAGAAATAGGCAGATGCAGTGTGTGTGTGTGTGTGTGTGTGTGTGTGAGTGTGTGTGTGTGTGTGTGTGTGTCCGTGTCTCATTGGTGCAATTTTCAGGTCACGATCACATTTTATCAGGAAACGCATGGCCAGCCTTCTGTGAGAGCTAAAAGCTTCACAAATAGTTTGTGTGTGTGTGTGTGTGTGTGTGTGTGTGTGTGTATCAGGCAAACAAGGAGAGAGTATGAGACGATATGAACACATAGCTGTAAACATGCTAATACATCTTTATTCTCCTGTAAACATGCTATGACAATATAATCCAGATTTTGGAGCACATTCTACTCCAGCACCAACTTTGACTCTTCAACTTTCAGGCTAATTTAATATTTAAAACTAATTTAATTAAATGATTTGTCATTTCTGCACCAATGTTCCAGACTAATTACATTATAGGAGTTCAAGTCAAAGATGCTTCATTGCAGATTACAGACAGTGTCCAGAAACGTGTGAAAGGTCTTTGCATGCAAGTAGCAAATTTAGACTTCACACACTCAACATTCCAGCACAAGAAGAACAGATGTAAAACTAGTGCAAAATGAAAATGAGGGTTGGCTGTTCGACCCTCAGCTCCTCCTGTCCACATGTCGAAGTGTCCTCGGGCAAGACACTGAACCCCAACTGCTCCTGAAAGTGAATGAGAGGAAAACTGTAAAATGCTTTGGATAAAAACATTATAAAAATGCAGCTAATTACCATTTGAAAAAGAACTGAAAGGTGCTGTTTGTGCAGTGTAGAAACATCAGAGTGTGTAATATGTACAGCAAGCGAATTTGCAAGTTGTGCAATAAATGTGCTATATTTACTTTAAAAAATCCACAAATCTTGAATAGACACATTAATGCTTAGACGTGCATACATGCATTGTAAAACAGTGTGTTCAGCAGCAAATGATTAAATTGTAGATGATTCTAACATTGGGAAAATGTGCATGTTTGCACTGATGCACCATGTAAGCAGCAGAAGACAATTATAAACATGTGTTTTGTTGTCTGTCCACATGATTGGTGCCGTTATCATTTACAGCTGGAGGTCACCTTTGTGAAGAAAGAATCCGCTGTTGTTCTGATGATTCTATTATAATTAGAAGCAAAAGGAGATTCACTGATCTAGATAAGAAAAACAATGGTGATGGAGCTGGGCCGGTGTGAGGGGAAGCACAGCGGGGCGCTGAGCTGTGGGCTGAAAGTCATTTGCAGATGCCTTGTCTCTTCACAGTGGAGCTCGGTTTCATCATCCTTACCTCAGCCGCTGTGTACATGATGCCCATGTTCAGCCTGACAGCACATCACGTCTTTAGGATCTAGCTGCTGATATTCCATGTTTTTCAATTGTCAAGAAATATCACGATAAGAACAAATCCATCCATGAACCGATCCTCTTAACATGTATTGAACTGAGACACACTGTTGCACTGGGTGACATGTTCCTTCATTACCATCAGCGTGGAAACTGTGGAGCTCAACGGTTCAGTCTTCACCTTTTTTTCAGTTCATGTCTTCAGTAGGAAATAATGGGCTTGGATCTGAGAGTTGGGACATTAGAAAGTATTCAGAATACAGTTCATCAGCCAATCAAAATTTCCACACACTTAAGGAGAAATCAAGGGCACACACACATTCACACACACACACACACACACACACACACACATGCATGAAAAAAATCGTAATTTGAGGAAATTCCACTAAAGATCCCCCAAACAGAGTGTGAAACAGTGTGGTAAGAACTGAGGTAATATAATATGTGAATTGTGAAGTGTGAAGCTCTTAACTGTGAATTATTCAGATGTTTTGCAAGTATTCGTAGGTGTGTTTGTCTAAATGCATGCATTAAACAACTGGAGCAATTCAAGGAGCAGTTCAAGGGGCAATTACATACACATCAAACATATTTCACACACACACACACACACACACATGCACACACATGCACACACACGCACACAGTAAAATCATAAATATTGCATCTTTCCGTCCCTTATGGGAATATCAGAAAGATGTTGACATGCACCCGCCTACCATCTGTGATTTTCACCTCTTAGAAAGAACTTGAATGGTGATGAAGTGCGCCGTTCTTGGCGAGTGAACATAACAAACCTGAGGATCAAAGGGGTTTGGGATTGTGCCAAGATGAAATATGATGCGTGGTTGAGCCGAAGCGAGCTTCATGTTGGATCTAATTCATGGCAAGCCCTGAGAAACCCACCACAGTTATTGGGCAGTAAGGATAAAGGAAGAATAAAAATGAACTTTTTGACAACTTGAAGCATGAAGAGTAACTCAGCACCAGGCTGTTCTATTCAGTTTCACCTCTGGAGACACGGAGCGTGAGGAGGTTTGTTTGTGGGTGTGGTCATCAGGTAACAGGTAACGTCATCGTTTTAAGGGTCTGTCCAAAGTGCTGACTGGAGGTCCACATTTTAAATTACAAAGCAGGTAGATGTATGGCTGCGATGAGAAACATGTGATAGAGATTGTCTTTTAAAAAAAAGGAGAATTACTTATTACTTGACATCACTAAAGACAATGCTTTGTTTGATGGACTTGTGGAAATGATATTAGTAGTAATGCAAACAAAGGAGGAACAAAACATTTTCCTCACATCCTATTAAGAATAAAAAATAAAGGTGTGTGCAGTTTCTGCTTTTGTTTACCCTCCCACTCTTCTTTTCTCTTCCATCCTTTCATTCTACAAACCCTCCAAGCAGTGACTCACAAAACATGTTTAACACTGAAAAGGGAAACAGATGGAGTTGAAGCCTTAAAGCATCTACAGGGAGCGCCAGCGACAGTAATACGAGTTGGATTGAGATGACCTCAGCGGTGGATGCAAAGTGACAACACACTGCTTGACCTGATTTTACACAAACAAATGTCTCACTTTGTTTTAAACACGAGAGCAGGTTTCGTCTCAGCCGGGACAGACAGTCAGGGTGAATGATTTATACAGCTGTGGTGATGTTACAGTTGAACGAGTTAAAGGGAGCAGAAGGAGACCCAATTGGATGAATCAATAATATGTGTTAACACAGCTCCAAAGCTAAGCTTCCCCTTGGTTGAAAAGTCAATGGATGGAAGAGAATTATGACATTATGCTGTGTGGGAAAGGGGGTTATGTCTGCTTTAAATGATGATGGATGGATTATCTGGAAAAATGTCCTTGTTGTGTTCTGTCTCAATTTGGGAAATATGAACCGCTATGGAAGATCAACAAGGCTGGAAAAAAAACACATGTAGTATGTGTTACTTCGGATTTGTTGACCTTAAAATCCAAATGTTCATTTATCAGAAAACAGATATGATGTAAGATCGGCTCACTTCTCTGAACTGATGATAAGAAATAAGCACAATCCTGAAAGTCCAAGTTATCTATCAAGTAATTGATTTTGTCATTAGTGTCCCTTCACTTGTTCTCCTGAGCCATTTTGCTCATTTTGTAACTAAGGTGGAGAATATCAGGTCCCACATCCAGCCTGACCTTTGACTTCTTTTTATTCCCCGTGTTAATTCTGCATCGCTCGGCGACTTGAGTAGGAGCCAAGGGCTCAGCTCTCAGCTTATTACGCACATACAGTATCTTGCAAACAGACCACTTTCATTCTGGGTAATGCCACGTCCTCTCAGATGAGCTGTGGGTGTTCCTCAATGCTCCGTTCTCGGCTCCCTTCTGTTTTCTATATATATGTATATGCTGCTCTTGTTTCTCCCAGGTCAAGATAATCTATAAAATTAGGTCATATTTATCAATTGCTGATCTATAAATAGTTGGACATGCTTTTATTTATTCTCAAATTGATTATTGGAATGCACTTTACTCGGGTCTCAGCCGGGGCTTCCTCCTCTGTCTCCGGTTTGTACAAAACGCTGCTGTTCGACCCATTACCGGGACAAAGAGGCTTGATCACATCACCGCTGTGCTCGCCTCTCTCGCTGCCTCCCTGTTAGATTTCAAATTGCTTTTAAAATTTTATTTCTCACTTTTGAGGTCTTACATGGCCTTGGTCCTAATACAGCTCTGATTTATTGACCTGGTCTGTGCCCTCTCAACCATTAAGCCTGACAGATGGAGCCCTGCTGGTTTCTCCAGGTCACAGTTTGTGGCAAAGGGTGGTCGGATTTTTGCTGTTAGAGCTTTCACACTATCTCTAAATCCAAATCTAAATCTAAATCTAAATCTCTGCCTGTTGAGTTCAGACACACTGAGTCTCAAGCATTTTTTCAAATCTCTTTTTAAAATATTTCTTTTTGTGAAAGTCGTAGTTTTATAAACAGATGACTTTCATGTCTATTGTTCATGTCTAACTGCAGGGAAAGGGCCAGGTTTCCCAATCTCAAATGAAGAAGAAGAAGAAGAAGAAGAAGATTTTTTATTAAAAATGTGAAATGTGAAATGATTCCTATGTAATGCATAATCCTGGGGGACAGCAGGAAGAATGAAATTTCATGCATGTATCTTTTAAAGTTACTGTAACGAACAACAACATCCTCTCCTCTAAAAACTCAGTTGTGCATTCAGTGTCACTAAACTCTATTAACATATTCAAACATCAAAGCAACACTTTCTCAGCTACAAGTATTTATATACAGTAAGTGAAGCATAACAGTTTTCAAAGGTTGAAATAAAAAACTTCCACATCTTGCTCTTAACGACGACATAATGTCTTCTCTTCTATATTAGAATATCAGATACTTGTAAATTGGGCTCCACTAAAAATCTGTTTTTGTGAACTGCTCTCTGTATTTCAGCATTTGATTGGTTGCTCTAATTAACTAAGGCTAGAAAAAAAATGCTAATTTTCTCTCATTCTCCCTCTCGTGTGCTCTGAAACGCACACCACAGAGATGTACATGTATAGAAAGTGAACTGTGAGAGTGCTGTAAACTGAGTTCCCAGCGGGGAAAGACTGGAGGGGGAGCATTTCACATAAAGAACGAGGAGCACTGAGAGTCATTATGAATTCCATTAATGCTGCAGACTGTGGGGTTGATTCACAAAGCCAAACGCTGAGCTACATTCACGGCAGAGAAACTGAGTAAATAAAATCTGTATATTGGAAATAGTGTTTGTAATTATTATTTACAGCTGACTTTATTCTGTCATCTTGCAAACAGGTCAGGAACTCCAGCCGGCTTTAACCACACATTTGTGAAGAAGATCCAATGATGACTCCTGAAAATGCTGATTATAAAATTGTCATTAGCCATCTATTGTAGAGAGTCTGAGAGGATGGTCACGACTAGTTCATAGTTTTAAAATCCATTCCACAGAGAAGGAAGATGTTCTAATATTTTACTTGTTGTAATGTTTGATTCATTCATGTGTCTGAGAGATTCTGTTTCAGGATTCTTAAACACCGCTGCTTTGCATTCCTCTGATCCTCATCACAACAGGGATTCTGGTCTCAAGATACTTTAATTATTGAGGACGTGACCGCAGCATCATCTTAAATGACAATTGTCTTGGTTTGTCATACATGGATTAGTTTGAGTGTGAGATGAAGGGTCCATCTCACAGATAAATTCTACATTTTCCAGAAAAAAAGATGAGAGGACACTAAGATAAGGAAACGTAGGACTGGGCTGGATGGTTCATGATGTGGCAGCAGATCAGAGACATATTTCGCCCCTAAACCCTTCAGTGCTTCATACTGTAAACTAAAAATAGTATCAATCAATTCTTTGACACACAGGGAGGTCTAAGAGCTGCAGCCTCGTGAAGACCTGCAAAACAACAAAACTAGACAATGCTGCTTGCAAGTGGTGACTTTAGTCATTGCAGAATTTTGCATTATTACAGTTTCATTTACAGTGGAGTTAGTCCATGTCCATGAGGCACCATTTTAAAGTTGATCACATGAATTGTTTTAAATCACAGGTTCAGATGACCACAAACTTGCAAAGAAGCCTTAAAACCTAAATCTGGCAACCTTAGGCTCTTCATAATGTCCAAATTTTGTAGTGTTTGAAGCAGTTGAAGAAGGTTTTGAAAGTTTTGCCAAATCTTCTATTATTCTTCTTTTCGTAGAAAAAGCCAGGCAGTAGCCGACCGTATCATAGGGCCCGTGTTGTTTTTCACTGCAGGAGTAGAGTAGAGGTTTACACATTCACAATCCAACCACCATAAAGGCACAAATCTGGATTTGAAATTCTAGGCACCTTAAATTTTATGGTTTGAACTTTGTCTCTAGTACTCATATTTTCTGTGTTAGGCATTTTTTGGCAGTCAAGTTTGGACATCACACAAAAAAATGACAGTGGCAGCAAAATACATTTACCAACTTTATTTTGTGATTTGATTTGATTTGATTTTTAGCCACGTCTGCTTAATTTATTTCATTTAATTACAGTGGGATGTTATGGGAATTATCATTGTCATTGTGGTATGATTGACTCTTAAATTGTAGCTGTGACTTAAAATTAGAGGTAATGTGGGATAGATAGATTCTGTCGTTTGTGCGTCATCCAGTTGAGGGCAGCAACACCTCTGACGTGCTGCTAATCTGCTGCTTTTACCCAGAAGAAGAAGAAGTTCCTGGTGAGCAGCAGGGCATCATCATGCCTGCTGCTGTGATTATGGAGGAAAATTTTGATAAATTATTAGAGCAGTGTGAAGCTCAGGAGCTCGAGGTAAGATCCGAACCTCGTTATTTTTTATTGGCAGTAATAACCTGTGTGTCACAGACTTTTTGTCTCTGAAGATCTTTGGTTGACAGTTAAGTGTTTGTGACAGTTAGCTCATGAGGCTAACGCTGAGAAGCTAGTCTGTTTTCACTGCCCTAACGCTGAGTTTACTTTCAGGCACTTTTTAACTTACATTACGAGTTAGCTCGTGAATGAACCTGTGCCCTGCTAACAATGACAACAAAAACTGTCTTCATTCAAACTGAAGTGACAGAGTTGGCATTAACGCTAATCTGCAGCTATTAGCAGATAGCTTGTTAGCGAATGTAGCTAGCTCAGATCTCTTCGTCATGTTGGTAAACAGAGCTACAGCTAACACTTCTGAATCGTTTTATTCAGGGTCTCTTAACGTAAAAGGACCTGCTAAGTTTACTGTGTGGCGTCTGGTAACCTTAGGACCATTTACTCTAAATATAGCAATATTATAAGTGAAGGGATCAATGCTATAACGTTAGCACAAGCTAACGAAAATAATAACATAGCTAACTGACTGGACGCCCGGTGCTACTATCTGTAGTTCATCTCTGTTGACGAATAAGCTTTGAAATATGCAACGTGAATTGTTTAGGGAGTTAACGAGAGCTTGGTTTTCTGCTTATTTTTAGCTTCAAGCTTTAATATCACACCTGCATTTGTTTTGAACAGGCGCCAGGGGGCATCGCAACACCTCAAGTCTACGCTCAGCTGCTGGCGCTCTATTTACTTCATAATGACATGTAAGTCACCTGTGTGTCTGTCTGCAGGCTTTTATCTCTTTCTCTTCTGGGTTTTTATTAAGGATGGGTGCATACATTCAGTTCAGTTGTAGCTTTCACACGTTTAATATAGTTTGCATGTTCTTTTTTTCTATCTAATTTCAGAACAAACACTTGTGATGCCATTTTTGCTCTTCAGCTTTTTGTGCCATAACTTAATGTAACATATCTCACAGTGCATTACACATGTGTATGCATGATAACAGTGACAGACAGAAGATATCCAAAAGCAAAACCATGATCAGTTATCAGTGAAACTTCCCTCTTGGGCCTTGTTGCTGTGATATACAGTCAGGCTGCATCTCTGTTAAACATCATCATTCAAATGCTACTCAAAGCCATAATCCATCTGTCTCCTTAGAAGTAAAATGACATGACCTCCAGACTTGCTAGATAATGTTCCCTCCCACATTATTTAAACTTCCCAAATAATACATTTGTTTTGGTAATGACTACATGTGTGGCAAATTATAATATTTACCTGAAGTCTATTCACTAATATCACCTCTATCCCTGTGCTTTATTGCTGTGTCCACCTGCAACTTTATTCTTTGTATTTCCCAACTTGTTGATGTGAATCCAACAGGAATAACGCCAGGTATCTCTGGAAACGGACTCCCCAAGCAATAAAATCAGTAAGTATGTTAAAACATATGTTAAAAAATATGTAGATACTGAGTACATACTACAGAAAAACTTTCAGTGTGATACATGTGATTGTGCTGCTTGACAACTAAATACTATTCTCATCAAGGTGTAATAATAATTACAACTTGTCCTTTATATTAAAAAAAAAAGAAGAGTCTGAAGAGCAAACAAAAGTGGATGTCAGACATTAGATTAAAGTCTATTAATCAAGTTGAACACACTGTATTCAGTATTTTAATACATATGTTGTGCACACCATTTTTTACCTCTCCATTACCAGCTATGCCTATCAGAGAAACAAAGCTCAACTGTAGATACATAATAATTTGTCAGTAAGGCACACAATTACTGTCTTGAGGTTTCTGAATGGATAAAGAAATGGAATAATGATGAATAGTAATAATCATATCATCACTTATTGCCAGATGCTCAGCTGAGGCCTGAGGTTCTTAGATTATTTAAAAGCCTCATCTTCCTTAAACATTGTATGATATGAACCACTGTGATTCAACATCCTAAGTATTTGGGTGTGACTGTTTTTTATAGTAGCATGAAAACCACCATCTTGTCAAATGTAGCATGCTGAAAGTTTCTGAAATGCTTTTTCGCTTCTTGTATACAGGCAAACCCTGAATTAACAGCTATTTGGGCTGTTGGCCAACGCATTTGGCAGCGAGACTTTCCAGGGATCTACACAGCCATCGCAGCTTACCAATGGTCAGAGAATATCCTTCCAGTCATGGAGGCCCTTCGAGGTAACAACAAAAGTCAACTCTAATCCGACATTTCACACTGATTAAGTTTCATTTAGCTTTTTAGATTATGAAAATACTTCTAAATAATATTTATACTTTATACACATTTGTCTTTGAGGAAACTAGTAAAATGCCCTGCAGGGACATTGAAGTGAAATCAAGATTCATTTTCTCTGCATGATTAAGAATTACAGTCAGCAGGGGGCACCGGCTGAACACAGTTTTAGCTATGATGCAACCCAGGGAAAATGATGTGTTGGAAAATTCAGGGACAAAATTTGATTGTTTATAAAACTGTTTTATTTCCAGCAGTGCTGCATACAGGTTACATGGAGGTTTGTTCAGGCAGTTACAACAGTACTCTGAATAAGACATCAGGTGACATGCTCACATATTTCCACTAAAATTCTCTCCTAATGTAGCTGAATATCTAAATGTTTCTATTGTGTCTTGAATACACTTTCATGCATCACCTTCTTACATCAAATGCATAATTTTGAGAAACATGCCAATGTGAAGTTATTGCCCTCGTGCTCACAGTCGTTGGGGCGTCATGTGAAGGTTCTCTTGTGTAAGAGTTTAAGAATAGCTTCTCCCTCATGTTTACGGTACTTTGTGTTGATGTGCCATGAATGCTGACGCACAGTTATGTCATAAGACACTTGGGCAACCATTGATAATAATTTTTTGGAGGATGTGGTGAATGTAGGAAATTCATAGTGTTTGAATCTAAATTCACACATTCACACAGCAAATCTACCAAGAAATTGTCTATATAAAAAAGTTCTTATTAGCAAGTAGACTGATATTTACTGATATCTGTTGACAAAGTTAAGACCATCTTCTTGTCGTCATTTGTGCAGAAATACCATTTTACAGTATGTCTAATTAATAACAAACTGGCAAGTCCCAACTACTTATTGGCCATAAACTTATTACAAACACCAAATGGGCTTCACAAACCGTAAGAGCCAAGTGATGTCTCAGTCTTTCAGATAGTCGAAAACCCCAATATACATTTATAAAGAAATGCAGGAAAACAGGGGGTTTTTTACATTTAAAAAGAATAAACCTACAAATGTTTGGTATTTTTTCTTAACAAAAGGGAAGACTTAAACTTTAGGTTGTCGATGACTTATTCAAGACACAATTAATCCTCAAAGTTGTACTTTTTTCTATGATTAGTACCCATTGCTCGATTCACACATAAATGTCAATATTAAACAAAGTTGGTTAATTAAATAGTAAACTAGATAAATGACAACGATTCAAAGAACATACAATCATCAAAACAACACAGGAGTCACAGGATGTTGACATTGACTTGTTTACCAATTAGATTGAGGTCCGTCTTGCAGCTGGGGTCCTCTGAGCAGGTCACATGGACCCTTGTTGTCTCTGCTCAGTCCACCACTTCTGGCACTGGAAGAGGGTACACGGTTCCCAACTGGGACATGTGACACATGTAGCACCGGCTAGGAGGGGGCCATTTCTGTGAAAAGATCCCAAGGCAGCAAGCAGGCAGGAATGTGTGCTCTGGTTGGAGGAAAGGATCGCATGTCACCAGCTGTGAGGGGCTGGTATAAAGGACAGAGCTGCTAGCTCTCAACCAGAATAGATATCAGCATTTCACAAGTAGCAGCACACTCGGGATAAGTTCACAGAGTCTGCCCTTTATTTAGAAAGTTTTTGAAACCAACGTTAGGACATTTACTGAAAGACTTTTCCATTATGGACGTCCAGAGGACAGGATCTATGGTTCGGCCCCCGAGCCCCATGGATAGCCTCGAGAAGCAGCTGAGCTGCCCCATCTGCCTGGACATGTTCACCAAACCTGTGGTCATCCTGCCCTGCCAGCACAACTTGTGCCGTAGTTGTGCCAGTGACCTCTACGACTCTCGCAACCCATACCGCTTTTCTGGCGGCGTCTTTCGCTGTCCTACATGCCGGTTTGAGGTTGTGCTTGACCGCCATGGCGTGCACGGGCTTCAGCGCAACCTGTTGGTAGAAAACATTATCGACCTCTACAAGCAGCAGCAAGAAGGCAGCGGCAGTGGAGGCACCGACACCACCCTGAAGCCTAAAGAAACCAAAGAACCCATGTGCCAAGAACATGAGGATGAGAAAATCAACATCTATTGCGTGACCTGCCAAGTACCCACCTGCTCTATGTGCAAAGTGTTTGGCCAGCATAAGGACTGTGAGGTGGCACCTTTAGCAAGTGTTTACCAGGCCCAGAAGGGTGAACTGAGTAATGCTATTGATACCCTGGTGGCCAGCAATGGGCGCCTGCAGGCCCTGCTCAACCAGATGGAAGATGCCTGCCGTGCTGTGCAGGAGAACGCTCAGCGAGCTAAACAAGGGCTCGCCGAACGCTTTGACCTGCTATATGCTGTCCTTGAAGAGCGTAAGACCATTCTACTGGAGCAGATTGGTAAAGAGCAAGATGAAAAGGTGGCAGCTCTGCGGGCGCTGGCTCAACGCTACGGTGAACGGCTGCAGGCCAGTACAGAGCTCACAGATACAGCTGTGAGGGCACTGGAGCAAGGTGGCGCTGCTGAGTTTCTGTTAGCATCCAAGGGCCTCATCACGAAGACCAAAGATGCGGCTAAAGGCTCACTGGGGGAAGAGAGGCCAGAGCCAGGCTTCGAGAAGATGGACCACTTCACTTTGGCAACAGAGCATGTTGAAGCTGTCCTGGCAAAAATGGACTTTGGAGGGGCTGATGAAGACGAATTTGAGGATGCAGAAGAAGAGGAGGAGGAGGAGGAAGAGGAGGAGGAGGAGGAATAATGAAAATTGAAGTTGTTATGGACTTGTAGGAAATTCTGTAATGTGTGCTTTTGAAGGTTTTTGACACAAGTGTTTATGGCAGGGACTCTGCATTTGATGTTGAAAGAATGTAAGGGTACAGTGGATGTGGGCTAAATGGCTTGCCCTTACTGTCAGTGCAATATTTAATTTCAATGTTGTATTCGTACTTTTTCTTAAGTTCTTTTTATACTTTTGTACTTCTAAGGCATTTGAATGAAAAAAATGGGTCTAGATAAATGTAAGTGTAGAATGTCTGAAGATTGATGACACGGCATTTTCCTCATATGTAGCTTCTGGAAATGTTTTTCTCACTTTGTCAAAGTTTGTGTTGAGTCGGTGATCAGCTAATCTGCCTGTAATCACCAAATCTGTCTTTAATGGAACGTGGAATAAAGCTGCATGAAGTTAGGCATCCATTTGCTTTATTGTTAAACTAAAACATAAAGTTTAAGTAAAGGGAGCTTTCAAAGGAAGAGAACATATATATTGTTTTGGTCCTATAGATTTCCTCTGGAGTGCTTCCACCCAAATGTTCCCCAGTCTGTTGCTGCTCTTACTTGGCAAGAGGCTGTATTTAAAAATAAAAGCCCTTGCCATGTCCTGTCTGCTTTGCCTTTGCTGGTGAAAAGTGGGGGCTATTTTTAAGAGGTGAGAGGGTGAGAAATGATAGCGGCCCTGGAATAGACTGTCAGGGAAGGACAGGCCAGGTCCTGTTTCTTCTCCATAAAACTCCCATCCTCCCGCTCATGGACGTCTTGCTCAGCAGCTCTGACCCAACTCCAGAGTGTCAGAAGGGCAAACTAAGAAAGGCCGGTCCAGTTGCCACACAAGTCATCTCCTAACGGTCAAGAGGCCAGCGGTAAAAATACACGTCTGCCGGGGGACTGGGTTACAAAAAGCCCCTTGATATGACCTGCTTGGCTCTGTTGGGAACATTTGCTCAGAGACCTCATTTCTTTTCTAATATGCAGCAAGTCAGGTGCAAAAAAGTTGTTCCAACACAAGACACAGTTTTATGAAGTGTGATAAACAGTTCACATTTAACAGATGGGAGTTTTATATTGACTAGAGAAGGGAAAAACAACTCACTTCCTCTGTAGTCATGCATCAATGGTCAGACACCACAAAGACAAAACAATAGTATTTCATTCGCATTTCTCTGTAAACGAGCCAGTAAACCAGTCTGCTTTAATCATCGTAGTGTTTTAAAAACGAGCTAAATTACTCTTCAACCATAACTTTGTTTAAAACCATTCAAAATCAAAATTAAGCGCCTTCAAACACAATTGATACACAAACGCTGCTTTGACATAGATTTACATAGTTATTATTTCTGGTCCTTCCACCTTTTAAGTAGAATAACAGGGAGAACAGGAAGCCCGTTGGACGACAGAATGGGAAAGTGCTCTTGACAAATCTCTGGCCTTCAGCTCACAGCTGTCTTTTCTCATCCCACTTGTTATTGTTACTGCTGCTAGCTGCTGCAACAGGCCGGGGGCTGACTGTTGGTACACATGAACCGTTGCTAGGCTATAAAACACCAAAGGCCATAACCCTGAGGCATTTACGTGATAGCAGCAGGAGTGGCAGCAAATGCATGTCGGTGTGTGTTGTTCCATGGTGTTGTGAGGCCCTGTCACTCTTTCAGTTATCTCCTCAAACTGCAGCACCTTGTCAAGTCGGGCTCGATAAGTAGGGCAGCTTTGACGACTGCTGATAAAGACTTGAGTGGTTTGTAGTGAAGGCACTGACTGAATGTCACGTTCATGATTCAGCTTAAGCAGGCTTCATTACACAAGATCTATTATTAAGTATCCTTGATTACAGAAAGTCTTAATTTCTTATTTGTTTTAGCTCAGAAGCTCATCGCAATCAAATCAAAGGTTCTCAAGCAACAAAATGCTTCATTTGATTGAAAACAAGTCCAGATAACTGCAATCAAAGACAGACAACCCAAACCTTTTGTTCAGAATAGCTTAATTTTATTTAAATCCAAAACCAACTCCTGTAAGTAGTTAAATTCTCTGTGTTTGTTTAAAGCTGTGAGAGGAAGTGACTTCATAAACTCAAACATGCACAATTACTGTAACCAGCCCTCAAGGTGTTAAGGTTTGACATTTTACCAAAACACACTCTGCTGTGACTGTTGATGATCATAGCATGTACAGTTTTTTTAAACAGCCCCTGGCTTAGAAAAGCCTCCTGTCACTCTAGATGAATTGTTATTCTCAGTGTAGAACCTCCAGATCTGTTTCTGATTAGTTTGTTTACCAGAAACATAACTCTTCAATAGGATGTTAACGTTACATGATGTAGTGGAAAGTATACACAGTAGGTGTGCCCATGTTCTGTATGCGTTTTGAATAAAACCAGAGCACAGCTTTAACACATACTGTGTGCACTCCATATGTACCTGTATCAGATATGAATGTGTCTGTGCTTCATGCCTCCTTCACAGAGAGCACACGGCAAAGAGCGTACAGCCTCGTGGCCCAGGCGTACACTTCCATCACAGCAGAGGATTTCGCTGCCTTTGTGGGATACTCTGTAGAAGAGGCAGTAAAAGGTAAGACTGAATGCACTCAGCCTCCTCAAGGGAATGTTATATCACCTTAATGTAAAATGTTTTTAGTCATAAAGGAGCTGTGTTATTGCAGCTTTTCCACATGGGAGTAATGCAGTTAATTACCATTACATAACCCTTTATACATTTGCTGATGAGGGTATTTTCTCACTTCTGTCTTTGTCCAAAGGTGTGGTGAGCCAGGGCTGGCAGGCAGACCCCGCTACCAGGATGGTGATGCCCAAAAAGCCAGGTAGGTGGCAGTATTGCTCTTTTAATCTGCCCCCATCATCAGCCCCCTCTTCTGCTGCCCAAAGAGTTTTTTCTTCATGAGTAGTCCTCCACCCACCATCCTGCTACTCTTCCTCCTAGATTTTATTAGACACATAAAAATGTTGAGAGCAGGGATTTAGGAGCCTTTTTAATCTCAGTGAACGATGGATGACATTTTTGTTTTCCTATGATACTGAATTTTTTGATTTGCTAAATCTCCTTTACTAGTGTCCATATTTCCAAAACTTCCCTAATCCAGTTCCATTCGTTTTCTCTCTCCTGCTCCCTTATTTTGTCACATATTTTGCCACATCATCACATGTCTTCAAGCCCCAGAGAGTCATGCATTGATCTATCTTGTAAGAGAAACCTACTGATTTATGCAAACAGTCAAAGGGGGACATTGCGGTTTCGTTGCTGTAACCATCAGACATTACTGCAGAAGCATCTGCTGCACACATGTCCTGCTCAACACGCTAACCCACTCACCATTAATCCTCACATGTCTGCCTTTTTTTTTTTTTTTTTACATTCCACAGCACCACTAGGACTTAATAGTGCTTGGTAATTTGGGTTATAGAGTGGATCTCACACAGGAAATCATTCTGGTTGGGATAAATGTAAAGTGTTGTAATGATCTCCAGGCTGAATGTCTCACAGTCACATGGGGGCACTGTGTAGGTCGTGTTGTTGAACAAGTCGGGGGGGGGGGGAGCGTTGAGGTCACATGTCAACAGTGTGGTTTACTCAAAACCAGCGGCCTGCTGAGTCTTTCAGTTCGAACACGTGGAGCTGAAGCTGTGGAGATGTAAGAAGATCGATAGCACTTGGCACAATGACGAATCCCCCTCTGACTCAACTTCTCCTCCTCTCCTCTCTCTCTCTCTCTCTCAATAGATCCTCCCCCTGTCTCATTGGTTCCAAATGAGCAGCAGTTGGCCAGACTCACTGACTACGTGGCTTTCCTCGAGAACTGATAACCCACCACAACCACTGCCACACTTTTTCGCTCGCTTGGTACAGAGGGAGAACACAAGTTTGGATAGACTCTTCCTCCTTCCTACGACGACCCACTCCCTGATAAAGACGTACCAAAAACACACCCATCAGTTTGCATGAATGCTGCAAGCTCTTCTCCAACACCTGCCTATTTATATTCATTGACAAATATAGCTTCCCCTGTTAATTCATATGCTGAAAACTGATGATCTTTCAGAGTCAATGTTGTATTATATTATTTTTTGTTATCTTGCTCTCTGCAGCCCAGCTGATGTATAAATTTGGGTCTGATTTTGAAGGAGTGTATTACAGGAATGTGTTTCCCATCACTGTCAGTATGTTTTTATGGCTAACCTAACGAACCTTTCCCTCACAATAGAAATACACAAACCAGTATGTACAGTACGTCCATCCGGTTTCAGCACTTACAGGTTGCCTTGAAACAAATTGTGTCAGGCGACAGAAGTCTTGGCATGCATGCGTCAAAGTGTGGATTTCAGTCCTCAGACCTCATATTTTGAAGTTTATGTTTTGACTGGTGAATAAATATTTTGCTGTTTCTAATTTAGCATTTTTTTTATTTCTTTTATTCCAGACTTTCCTTTCAGGTTGTTCCTCACAGAGCAGGCTGGGCTCAATCAAGGATGATGAATATCTGATCATGTTTGGCCTTCAGGGGCTGACGGTGTCTTATTTGTCTCGCTAGAACATACCTTTGTCTTTTTCTGTGGCCTTGCATTAACAGTTTACCAACATGGGGAAGAACAGAATGTGTCAGGAAGAAAAGGAATGCCATTGTTACAGCCACATGACACCAGTACGTAACTGGATATTCAAACAAATAATGAGAACCAAAGTTATTTTGGTTTGTCCACATGTGTCCCTCAAATGGTATGAATTGCTGTGGATAATTAAAGGAGAAACATTAACCTTTACAAGCCTTCATGTCTGTCACATGACTAAACCCATCAGATTGCATTACTGTAACATGCAAAGCAGATTTACTGACAGTGTGAAGGTTTAAAGTTGCTACACGGATGAAGTCATTGTTAAATATTATTATTAAATTTAATGGTCTTTGAATCTATAATTAACTGGAATTAACAGAGAGAAGTGACGGCGTTTTATTTTGTAAAGGCGTATCTGGCTGCCATCTGTTCATCAATGCTACAAAATAAAAGCCTGGTGGTGATTTTTAGTTCCATCTGCATCCTGTTACGGAGAAGAATTTGAAACATACATTACTTATTTATTTCCTATTTATTTTATCTGCAGCGTGGCTTCATATTACAAGGAAACGGCTGACATTTGATGTTATTTAGTGTGAAACTCTGTCCGTCAGGCCAGTCCTTGCATGTTTATGTTGGTGTGGAACTCATTTATTTCATGACATGCTTTGCTTTGTTTGGAAATTGATATTCTGTGTGTATTTGCTGCGCTGGCTCTTCCTTGCTCGCCTTGTTAAGTCTGTTTTAGTAACAGTCACGGCTGCAGCTTACGTAAATGGAAATCTTTTATATTTTATTTAATAGTGAATGTGGCGTCTTTGCTTATTCAGTAATGTGTTGATCGCGTCTTACTGGTTTAGATTACCTTGACCCTCTGTATATATAGAAATGTGACAGTGCGTGTTTGTGCATTTGCAGTATAAACACGTGTTGGCTCAAACTCATGTTCAGGCATGTGTTGAAGCAGCATTGGCCTCCTGACAGGCACAGCCTGCCAGAATCAGTCAGCACAAGTGTTAACTGTGAGAAGGTAACTGACCCTGATCACTCCTCTGTGCTCCTGCTGATCTCAAGTCTGTCACAACCGTACTATATTTGTACACAGCGGCACATGCACCTACACAAATCAGTTGGACCGATGAAATGCTGAGCTGCAGTTGCAACGCGTCGATGTGCATCAGAGCAAAAATAGATTTTAACTGTACTGAAATGGATAAACTCAAAGTGTACATGCTTGCATTTCAACTGCCATCTTCACTTGCAGAAGTGTTTGCTTGCACCATGTACCATGTTTGCCTGGCCGGATAGCTCAGTTTGGTTAGAGCATGGTCCTGACAACGCCAAGGTCATGGGTTCGATCCATGTATGGGTCAAACATATACGATCACAGGTCTGTCAGCTGCAGGCGTCTTCTGTCCACACATCAAAATCACTTGAGGAAGATCCTTTCTATTCACAAATAAATACATGTAGGTTCATAATATATAGATGAATTAAATGCACTAATTTATGTCACAATCAAATACATGTATTTAATAATGAATACGTTACTTTTGTCCTCCACACATGGCAGCTGGTGTGTGAATGTACTGTGCAGGTAACACTAAAGTGCTTCGGATAAAAGCATTCCTCAGCACGTAAAATGCCCTTTTAACTGCTGTGAATGAAAAGTTTGTATTTACACTGACAGGATTCTCACAGACCAGGGGAGACGTCCTGTATCACACAAAACTCTGGACATCTTGGAGGAAATCAATAAGTTAATTTGAAAAATCAGAGCCTGCCTCCTGCATGTGGACACTAAATCAGCCTTTACAGCACAGTCTCGGTCTCTTTAAAACCCTTTCACATCATTAATAATGAGTAACCTGATGCTTGTGGATAACCATCACACACAGTTTTACAGGTTCATATGATATATAAAATATGTCAAGGCTGTGTTGTGACCCAGCTGGGAGACGCTTTGAAGTGGGGACACGAGGTCATACTGTACCGCCAGAACAGGCTCTTAGCGTTTTACTGCTGTGGGTCCGGCAGTGCTTTAATGGTCACATGTTGGTTCAATGAAGGCCAGTGAGATTTTAGACTTTCTAAAATCATGTACGCATGACCTGCAGTTCAACCTGACAGTAACCAGCAGAGGCAAACAGCAGTAGATACTTGCTTTAATAAGGGTTAAAGGTTGTGGCCTCGTGCAGAGCTCGACTTTAAAAACAATAAATTGACTGAGATTATCAACAACACTTATGTCGACTTGTGTAATTTTTCATTTTCACTGGTCACTGCTGCTTGTATCATGAAATACCAAGACGAGTATGTGCTGTTCAACACAGATCTTCTGTAATTAACTGCAGTCATTCTTACAAAACAGTTGACATCAGTTCAAAACAGTCCTGCTTTGCTGAGTTTCTCACAGCTCCGAACAAATGGCCTGTCTTTGTCGTTCACATGTTTCCACTCCAGGCTGCTGCCTTTCAAGTGGCTGAGGTCACTGCTTGTTGTTCTCTGTGCAGTCGCTTTGTTTGCAGTCAACCTGCAGACGGTAGATATCAGATTTTAGAATTAACATGAACACAGAGGAAACAGAAAAGAAGAAGGAAACTTTTTTTTTTAACTGTGGTATGTTTGAGTGCAAAAAGAAAACTTGTGGGATCTTAACAGAGTCAGTGGCCGAGCGTCCTTTGCACAGATTCTCACAAAGAGCTCGGGGCTCTTGTTCATGAGGTCATTTTTTCCAGGGGTCAAAGGTGACTTCTGCCTCACATCATAGAACATGCCAGTGACATGATGTTATAGAGGACATCAAGGGTGGTGTACAAACACAGTTCTGCTGAAGCAGGGCTTTTCAAAGCAAAGGGTATTTGGCAAATTGGCACCATTAAAAGTATGTTGAATTAGCTATGAGTAGTTCCTGTTTGCAATGTGCCCACGTATGTACAGACAACACTAATGAGAACATGATGATTCTCAGGGAAGTTCTGGAGTTTAAGCAGGAAGTATTGTTTTATGATTTCTAAGCAGATTTATGTCACGTCATCACATCTGTGTGTTCTGATTCGTCTGAGTTATGACTCAGAGATGGAGAATGAATTTTACCGTAAATTGCAGCCTCTCCGGGTTTAAAGTACCTTCACTGCCTCCATGAGCTTCCAACTGATCATAAGCAGCCAAATCAGCTGCCAAACTACAGGAACTAAGTGTCTGTTGTTTTTATATTGCTCCCTGTCACCTTCGGGTGGGGGGGGCTGTAATGTCTTTTAATATGGATGATTTATTTTGTTGAACACGCCACATTCAGTGCTTGTTAAATCATGCTCATGAAGTTTTAGTAACACAACTTCTTTGCAAATTGATGAATGGACACATTATAGTATGAATATATATATACATGATATCCATAATCTATTACTCTGGAACAGATTCCTTTTGAAATGCATTTTGTGCAGTTTGAGCATGGAAACGATCTCACACAGTTCTGGCTGTGTCTAAATCAGGTGGAGGTTTAATCTAACAGGGAATTCCTTAAATGGGGGAAGGGGACACGTAAGAGAGCTGAACCAGCAGGGGGCAGTCTTCGCTGACAGTTGGTGTCATCTCAG
This sequence comes from Holacanthus passer, assembly GCA_025331565.1. NCBI lineage: Eukaryota > Metazoa > Chordata > Actinopteri > Pomacanthidae > Holacanthus > Holacanthus passer. The sequence continues at coordinate 2,168,768 of JAFREQ010000070.1, read as the reverse complement.
ACAGCGTGCACATTTGTCTGACATGACACATACTGCTCACTAATACCAGATACTTAAATGCATCGTAGACAAGTTTATAAAGCCTTCATCAAAAGTAGCAATATTTGTACAAGAGGAGAAAAATCTGATTTTCTTTTTTTCCATTTTTCCTTTTGCTCCAACTTGGGGGGGCGTTGTTTAAGTTTTCATTAACAGCAGTAAAAGCTCCCTCACATCCACAGAGAAAATGTTTCCATGTGGGATGATGAGTCATGAGCATGAGACCAAGAGAAGACTCCAAGAGGATGTGGGAGACGGAACAGAGGAGGGTGATGAGAAAAAGAGGGAGATCAGAGGAGGAGGAGGAGGAGGAGGAGAGAGATGGTGTGAAGGGCCTGTGGGAGCCAAGGTGGGAGGAAGAGTGAGGAGGAGGAGAGCGACGGAAACATTGCAGAGGCTGCGCTGTCTCTTTGAAATGATGGGATTTTAAGAGATTACTGCGTGAAAAAAATCAGTTTCACATGATGTAAACAATGTGGAAATGAATGAGACGCACTTTGTCTCAGTACAAGCCACATCCAAACAGCTCGTACAACCTGGCGGATCCATAAATCTCATGTTTACCTTGACAAATAACACGTTTTGGAGAGAAAAACTGTGCTTACATTTTTCTTATACACAGACAAAAATAAACTCTCAAAGACTCTCGCTCTAAATCCGTGCTGCACCAGCGAGTCCTGCATCCTCCGACCAGCTCATGAAAAGCAACAGAAGGTGAAAAATCATTCTCACGAACAGAGAATTAGATGCAGTTTCTCGATGCAGCTGTTTTCCAGGCCATGTGACCTCTGTAAGAGTTCCCAGATAATGGCCGCAGGCTCCGGGCCCTCGCGCCGCCCATCCCAGAGATGTCCTAATCCACTGGTAAAAGTCAAGATATCGAGCAGGAACTTGACTTGGCTGAAGCAATCCTGCTGCCAGCCAAAAGTGAATGAGACCTTTATGAGCCCGGCATGTAGCCTTCACTCATGTGCTGCTCCTGGGAACATCACCTTCAGACTCCGTGTAAACGCAGAGGAAATGAAGTAAATGAAGGCAGATCACTGGCGGAGCCGAGCGAGGAGGCACAAAAGCCTGCTTTCATTTTATCCAGCTTTAAAGTCTGCTCTTACTTGAAAAAAGACGTGAAGTTAAATATAAGTTTCCTCTTAATGCCAAAAACATTTTTCAAATTAAGACTGCGTTAGTGTTACATAATAGTTTTTGGAAGGCTGAGGCTGAGGACACGGTCAGAGAGACAGAGATGGCTGTTGCAGAGTGGAGCCTCCGCCAGCTGGAATCTACACATCGCTGTTCTTCAAATCATCTTTTTTATCTTCTGTTTGCTTTCAGAAACAATAAGAAGTTTTATAGTCTGGTAATATTCTGTATCTATGTCATATTGTCATACAAATCCCATGAAACTACTAAAACCAACAATGGATTGATCCTCTTAAGTATCATCTGATCTAAAGCCTGATATACAGATATGTTCTGAGTTTTTATTATTAAAAACACATGAATGAGCCACACTGGGTGACATGTTCCTTCATTACCTGCATGAACAAACATGCTGTTTATTATCGGCTCAATCCCACATGCACCAACCTGCTGCCCCAAATATTCACTACAGCATCAAATCGTGTCAAAAAAAAACACACGCCCAAATCCACAGTTTGCTCCTGTTGTGATGAAGTTTGCTAAAATGTAGAGTGCCTGGAAATGACTGAGCCTTTCTATTGATGTTTGTGGTGTCTCTCTATAGGTTGATCAGTTTAATCCAAATGGAATTGAATGACTTGCCAGACATTCATGTTCCCCTCAGGATGAACTGCAATAACTTTGATAATCTCTTTCAAGCAATCATCAGGTTTGGTTTATGACTAATTATCTGTAAAACTGATGACATCCCCTTCAGCTGTAACGTCAGCATACAAAGACACCAAACTGAGACAGTGAGCACGGTCAACGTATGTGGTATTTACACTGACAGGATTCTTACAGACCAGGGGAGTACAGCACATCTTTGAGGACATGAATAAGGGAACCAAGTTAATTTGAAAAATCTGAAAACAACAACTCAAAAAAACACCACCTTGTTCTTCAAGGAGCTCTTAAGCTCTAATTAAACCATTAGGAGAATCATCATCAGTACATTAGTGTCGATGCACTGTTCCTTTCTTTAACTCACCATCCTTCGCTGTATGAACTGGTGTTCCCTGGATTAATCCTAACATCTCCTTGTGGTTTACACTGAGCCACAGTCTCCCTGTCCCATGTTATTATTTTTCACTTTCTCTGAATTCTCTGGATGTTTGAAGGTGCGACTCAGCCAGCGAGGCTCAGCAACGTCACATGACACCGACCCAACTTTGGACTGTTGTCACACAGGAAGTTACCTTTGATGGAAGATATTCTCCCAAAAGGTTCAGTGTCTGCGCAGGTCGTCAGATTTCTACTCTGCTTCTCTTCTTCTCTTTGTTGGAAAAGATTCAACCGTGGAGGTTGTGCCAGTTCCTTAAAGCCGGGGTTGAAGAGCTCTCTCTGGTTTCTCTGACCACTCCACGGTCCACCAGGTGCACGGGCACAAGTCCAACTTCCCCCTGCAGGAAATTGAGTGGTATTAGTCTTTTCTGCCGCTTCAAATCAGTGCATTTTACTGCAACATTTTTTTTTAACAGACAGACTCATGAATAATGATAAAATTTTCAGTTTACTCATCATGGTTAGAACGAGGCCTGGGAACTTTCTAAAGTCTGACAGAATCTCAGCCTGGGTTTGAGACTACAAATGTATTACAGAAAGCCAGCGTCACAAACTTGGGCACGGAATTTGAAAGTTGTGGCCATTTACAAGATGGAAAAATCTAACAAGAGAAACTATTGAGTTGCATTATTGGAAGTGTAGTACTGAGTGTTTCTGGAGCTTCACCCATAAGAGTGAAAGTCAGTTATCTGAGTCTCTGCTGCTTCAATGTTTTTTTGTGCTCAGGTTCAGTTTGATGTTTCTTTGTTGGTGGCAGATCATTATTCAAGTAGTTGCTTAATGTCTGTTGTTTTTTTTTCTTTTTTTTGGGTCAAATGTGTTGACAAGAAATACATGGAAATAAAAAATGTGCTTTAATGACCAGTTGCTGTCTGGTGCAACAAAGGTGCATCTTGAAACAACTCATGTTAAGCCTTCCTGATTTTTGTCACACATGCGTGCTGTTTCATACAGTCTGGTACCTGTCACGAGTTATGTGCACGCCTGCTGACAATCTGCATTATGAGCTGTGATTAATTGAACCTGAATAAACATGGCAAGCATCATGAAGTTTGTCCCCAAGTCTTGGGATCGTATGCTGCTTAGGTCTGAGTTCATAGAGTTCCCATGTTGAGTTTAAGAGAAGCAGCTGCACAAGATACGAGGGAGTGTGATCACGTTAGTCTGCAGAGAATGTGCTTCGGTGACAGTTTGTTTGAATCATTTTGAATCATGATTGTAGGGATATGAGACAGGATGAAAACTAAACTGAGTAAAATGCTCTGGGAAGGCGTTGAGCTGGCATATGTGACTTTACTCAGCAGAGGAGAGAGGTTCATTCTCAATGCAAAGCTCAAAAGCAAAACAGATTTTATGCAATTTCCACTTTTTTCCTTTTAATTAAGTTGTGGTCAGTGTGACTTTCAGCGGTAAACATGTCTACGCTGCATTTAAGATCAATTGCAGGATAAATACAGTACAAGGACTTCAGGAACCAGTTGTTTTGAATTTCAAATAAACTGCTGCTTCCTAATTAAAGTATGTCAGATTTTCATGAAAGCTCAAATAAATATGCCTGTACATGTTGGACCACAGAAGGAAAATCTGGATTTATTTAAGTGTTGTGTGACTTGAATTCCACCCAAGTTGCTGTTTATTGTTGAGTGCATTGCTCAAACTTGTCATAATGTGTTTGACCTTCATCTTATCGGATCTTTGTCGTATCAGACCTTCATCCTCACCTCACCTTTTGGTTGAGGCAGCAAAACTACTCGGTGAGGTTTAGGAAATGATCATAGCTCACGTTACGTTCTGCTCTGGAGCCACGAAAAAACTCGATACAACTTTCTTCAACGCCTCTAAAGAGACTTTGCTGCAGGCATAAGCACATAAAAGACAGGTGAGCTTGCTGTTTCATTTGCTTTAGGAAGAGACAACAATCTGGACGGCAGGATGATGCCATTAGGAAACAAGTCTACAAAACCAGCTCCAGAGGCTCTGTGCACGTGTGACTCCGCACTGGTTGGCAATCTGGCATTAATATTGTCAAGCCAAAAACTCCATCTGATGGAGGGAGCAGCTCAGAAGAAAGCTGTTGTTGTTCTCTGCTCTCTCTGTGCCAGTATCCCTCTTTGTTAACGTGATTGTTTCCATTTGTGAACAATACAATATCCCAGACTAACAGAGGGTAAGTAAAGCAACCTCTCACTGCAGTCTAATTGGGAAAGTCAATAGTTGTGGCACAGGGAGAAGAGCTTCATATAAAATCATGATGAAGCTCAGATCTGCTGCTGAAAGGATTCTGAATGTAATCAAGCGACCGGGACAGTGTTCCTGACAACGGTGACGTGACTTGTTATCAGTCGTCCTTCCTGTTTTCTTTATCTGGAAAAAGTGATAGACATCTCAGATTAATCTAATTATGTTCTCTGAGAGCAGTTTTCACACAGCTGACTCAGGATGGAAAGAATGTTTTCCTGTCAGACGAGAACTGAGGAGAGGGTTGAACTTTTACTGCCGTCTGGTGAAGCTGCCACGAGAAGTGGAAAAATAAAGACGTGAAAATGTATTTAAATAGTTTTTCAGTTTGTTGTTTTTGGGTTTATTGACCACATCAGTGACAAAAGGTTCATTTTTATTCACAAGCATTTTTCTTATTTTCTTAAGTGTGTTATGATGCTCAAAACCATTTACTTTCTCACACATCTCTGGCATCTTTGTGGCCAAAGCAGCTTATTTGGGTGTTTCAGTATTTTCCTGATCAGCTCACTCACTCACACTCACACACACACACACACACACCTGTCTGAGAGGTCACGCTAATTTATTTGGAAGCTGCACCGACGCAGGTGTTTTCACTTCTGGCTGATTAGTCGTCTGCTCAGGTTGAGGTAGTGCAGAGCTGTGCTGGGAATTAAAGGTGGTCACTAAAGTTGATCCACCAATAAGAAAAATGAAAGTGTGAGTAAAAGTGTCCCAGCTGAACAGCAGGGAAACATCAGTTGAGTGGGTTTATATATGAATATTTTGAAGAATTTCCCCACTGTGGGACGAATAAAGGCTTATCTTATCTTAAGGTTTATCTTATCTTATCTTATGAATGTATATATAAAAAGCACCAATGACCAACAGCACAAATAAAAAGTATATGCAAGTCAAGTGTTCTGTAAGTTGTACAATACAAACAGTGCAATGGAAGAGTGGATATACAGGAACAATTCATGTACATTATATATATATATATATATAGAGAGAGAGAGAGAGAGTATATATTGTGAGAAGGATTTTGATAGTGACAGTGCATGACAACATCTACATGGTGCATTTAAACTAAAATAACAAAGGTGTGTGTGTTTACATGTGTGTTTCTAGAGTTGACATGTTGAACACAAGATGATTAATAACTGATATGAATAATTCTGATTTGGTAAAACCTGGATCTTATTTGTATAGTTTTAGCCCTTCTTTCTGTCAGTTAGGAATTGAAGCAGACAGGTTCGAAACAAGGCAGCTGAAAGGTGGCACAGCTGCAGCATCACCAATAATCCCTCATTGCACAGGAAAACTGTGTGTGTCCGTGCGCTGTAGGTCACAGCTGAACCGGGAACTTGATCTGTAAAGAGCCAGAAATGTTTTCAGTTTACAGCTCGAGTTTTACTATCTTTGTTTGTTGTGTGTAACTTCTCTCTAACGCTCAGAATCTCTGCAAATAAATTGGTGAGTGCAATTGAATCATAATCAACATAAATGATGGCCAAAGCTACATTTTAATAAATCAGAATTCTCCTGTTAAAATCACCTCAGCTCAGACTATATGCACAAATGTAAAAAGGCTTTAGTGTATCAGCACAGATGTACTGGATCATTTTCACAACCCAGCAAACACTCTGTTTTTTTGATTACACAAATACACAGTAAAAGGTTTCAACTTTACTGTATGTTAATATGGCTAAATTGGGGAACCCTGCTGAGTCGGCTCATAAACAGCATCATGGAGTGTTTTGTTGCAATCGTCTCCATTTTCACAGCAACCTTTACTCACATGTGAAGGATGTCGGAGTGAAAACATCTGTCGCCCCTGAGAGCATCTGAAGAATGCAGTCAGGAAAGATTCCTCTTATCAGGATCTGTTTTTAATCTGTGGCTCTGGAGATCCAGCCGGATTCTGCTGGTGATAATAATGTTACCTTAACTGGAGGTCAGGGGCCTCGAGGAGTCGCTGTGCGTCGGCTGGAAGTTTAGGATCTTTAACTTTCATCGATAGTCACAGTTTTGCTTGTTAACAAAAACATATGTTTATGGGTTTTAATGCATGTGTTTTTGCCTGAAATGACCCACGGAGACAGAGTTGAATTCAGTCAAAGCAGCATATAATCATTGAGCTCTGTTCTGTGTTTACTGCTGGAAAACCTCAGTGGGAACTTAACTACATACAGATCATTCAACCAAACCAGTAGAATACGGATGCACTGTTACATTTGTGGAAAAGAGCGGTGCTTCATAAAAGAGCGATAAAATAATTCTGCCGTTCGGTGTGTTTCATGGAGCATAAACAAAATGCAGTTTTTAATAGCGCAGGTCATAAACGAAACCAATTGACTGCAACCGCTAATAGATGGCAAATAAACATTTTCATATTCAGATATGAGAGAAAGATTGTGTTTGAAGAGAATATGAAATAAACTCTAAACTGCTGCAACCCCAATTCCAGAAGTTGAGAGTAAAACAAATAAAATAGAATGAATCACTTTTCCATGTTTTCCACAGAGCCCAGCTGGAATCACAGTTGTAAATCAGATGTTATTTGTCATATTGTCTTATTAATCTTTGTTTGTTAGAGGGTTATTTATAATTAGCGGGCATTTCTTTCACAGTCTTATCTTCACACTGTGCGACTGGGATCTTGGTGGTTTGGCCGTAGTTTGTCTTGTTGCATTATGTAATGTGATCAACATAATCCAACACAATGCTTTTCATTCCAACATATTTGCTTTTACTTTTTATAGCATTTTTAATTTAACAAACACAAGTGTAGAACAAAAACATGAGGGCTACACTGAGGTCACTGAACATCAGAGACAGAAATGCAAAAAAAAGTTGTAACAATCCAATTTCTTTCAGTACTTTTACACAAACCTTAAACTGACAAAGACAGACACAGTTGTAAAGGCTTTTTTCACAGCAGCATTTTGACTTGTCTTATAGGAAACTACTAATAACATTAACAGTGGCTCTGTTCTGTTCAAGTGTCCGTGACCACAAGCAGCATCAACAACACCAGGACCCTGAAACTGAAGCAGCTAAATGGAACTGAGCCATCATTCATTTTATTATTTACACTGTGCTTTTCCTACATTGACAGGTCAAAATGTCTGCTGTGAAAATGGCCAATTATAATTGGACTATCTATTAAATAAATAGGGACCAGTGTTGTGCTGGTTCGTGTGCTGGAGGGTCGGCACCGACGCCACACGGCTCTGACCTGTAATGAGCCTCTGATGTGAAACACCTGTCGGCTGCCAGGAGAGCGACAGCGTCGATGTGTTCATTTGTTTGATTTGTTGTTTCGAGCTGTGTTACAATTTGGATCCTTCCCATCCAGACTTTCACCCCTGAAATAAAACCTCGACCTGCCAGAAGCCAGAAGAGGCCGACCAGACGACACAGGTCCGGTCCAGTTTGACTCAGACTTGGTGAAACAGAACACTTGGCCACGTTTGAACATTTCCTGCAGTAACACCAGTGTCGTGTGATTAGCTTTAGATAACAAACAGATTGGATTCTAACGTAAATTAGGTGTCTCACTGGATTGTTTGCTGGTCCAGCATAAAGAATATCTGTTTGCCTTTTACCTCAGGGCAACAAGTTTTATTTAATGATTCTTTGGAGAAGCTCGCTCTTCCTGTCGTGGTCTTGGCCGAGGCTGCAGGTTTTTCCCCTTTTCCTTGTGTTTCTCTCTCTCTCTTCGGTCGAGCTCGGTGATCCTCTCTGCAGCTCACCTGCTCCTCATCAGCTCATCAGCAGGAAGTATTTCAACCCCAGCTCTCTTCTCACTCTCACATTGTTCAGTCTGCCTGTGTGGTACAAATGTAAAGGCTTCCTGGTGTCTTTGCTTCCTGGTGTTTTTTCTCTTTAAATAACCTTAACCCAGTCTGCCACTCAACATGTCCCCTCCTCACTTCACCTGCTGCTGGTTTGCTCAGATACTCATCGCCTGCCTGCCTCTCATTCATCACTCAATAAATCCAGTTCACCGTCCTCCACCTGAACCTGTGTTCTGCTTCTGGGTCCGACAGTCAGTTGATCTCTTGATGAAATGGTGGATAGTGTTAAGTTTTGCTATGACAAAAATGTATAATCTGTGTTTTATTTAATTGCTTGGGATTAATAAAGTAACATTTTCTCTGATTCACAAAAAAATGTCAACAGATATTCAAAACACATTTATCATTGCTTTGGTTTTCTAAAAATCTGGGAATCATGGAAAAAAAATGCAGGAGCAACTTCTGCTCCCTCTGTTCTCTCAGACCTCTTTGCCCTCTCATGTTAGACATTTAACTTGGCAGCGTTCATCAGTCCTGGGAGATTTACAGACTGTATACTCAGCATTTAGTCTGGCCATGAATGGGCAACAGCTGACAAGCGTGTTGGGGATGCCACAGAGTGCCCGTTTTAGGCCAAAGGAGCCAACCAGATGAAAGGGAAGAGATGAGTCTGCCGGTGGTTTCTGCTGTGACTCAGGAGCTCAGATAGTGGAGTGCATTTACAGCTCTGCTGCTCAATGTGAAAATCATTACAGGCCCCTGACTTTTATGGCTCTTGTGGAAAGATGCAGAGCCAGCAGTGTGAGTCATCGATGGAAGGACTGCATGTGTGCCGCTACAGCAGTAAAAATCCTCTCTGCTTTCCCCGCCCCTTGTTCTTTTGGCCACATAGAGTATAAAGCCACCAGGGACGGAGCAGAGCTCCCACGCTCGTAGTTTCACCTTGCCAAGTTCATCAACTGGAAAGTAGCTGAGCAAACCGCTCACAACATGATCTCTCTCCAACAGGATCACTTCAGCTTCAAGGCCCCATTAAAGAGTCTTTTGCTTGGCTTTCCTAACATCAAAACACAGTTTGAACCCCCAATTATTATTTCACTCATCTTCAAAAAAGTTCATGCAGATGAAACCATGCACTTTGGTTTTCAGGGTTTCTCCAGACTTTTTCAATCCAGCAACGGTCTTTCCTCCAACAGTGTTTACACTGGCACGCTCGTGGCCCCGGATGAGTCACCAGCCTGTGGAAATGACCAGACAACCACTGGTTTGGTAAAGGCACCATATGGTGGAACCAAAGGAGCCTGTTGAATTGACTGTTAGCAACGGGGGGCCCTCTCGTCTGTTTGGCTCCTGATGATATTACGCTGCCACAGAGCGGATAAGAGGATATTTCACATGAGCACATGAGGCTGAAACTGCTCCTGTTTGTGATTTAGAGTGAAGTAAATGAAAATGCTTTAAATTGCAGGGGAAACAAATCAGTCTGAGTTTGACAACCACAGATACGAGATTCAAACAAAATGCGTTATTTAATCTTCCTGCAAGTCTTTGTTTACTTCAAATGTATTTCCTTTATTTATCAAATGCCCAAATCAAAATATCTACTGGGAGCTCATGTGGAAACTCTGAGTGGAGTTCACGTCTGCAAAATCCACCAAGCCGCTGGACTGCCCCCGGTGGCTTGTTATGTGAAACCATGCATACTAAACTAATGACCCAGAGGATCCAGAAACGGCCTGAACAATGGATGCAGTACATTCCTGTATCCCCAGAATGTCCAATATGCTGTTAGAGAAAGGGGAAAACAGCCAGAGAGAAATGATAGCTTTTAAATGAGATGAGGAGAAAAGTAGTGAACGAGCAGCATGAGTTCGCTGGTATAGAAAAGGAGGAAAGGTTGGAGAAGGATTCCCATTATTTCACATGTTCTTTATGACCCATTCATCACCTTAAGGAAACCAAATAATGATTTGCCCTGTTTAACAGTTGTGAGGTTATTTGTCTGAATTCATATTGAGCTGGGTGGTTGCATGCTGGAGGAGGGAGGGCGGTTTGCTTTGGCATGTGCTGAATGCCTCTGCAGTTCACCACAGTGAGCTGCTGTTAGTCATTCCTCCACTCATTGTGGAAATTCTGACACAGATTTGCCAGTCGCTGTGGCCTTTTTTTTCCTTGTAAACGGACGACTGGCAGCGTTTTTCCTTTTTTCACTGTGGCTCTGAAGTGCACCTCGCACATAAATCTGAGGGACGAGAGCTGATTAATGGGTGAAGAAAGAAAAAGCAACAAATCTGAGAGTCAGTTTAAAACTAACTGTCTCTTTGGTGGAACTGCTGACAACGTTTTGACATGTTGCTCCAATTAAACACTTTATTTTTTTGTAAGAGTTTTTGTGTTGTATTCTAGAGACTTATTATGTTTTTTAAATGTAAAATCTTAATTTAAAAAGCAACTACTAACTCGACATAAATGTAGTGGAGTAAAAAAAATATTTCCCTATGAGATTTAGTGGAGTAGAAGTATAAAGTAGTTTAGAATGGAAATACTCAAGTATCTGTACCTTGTGCTGTAAGTAAGACTGTACTTGAGTAAATATACTTAGTTATTGTCGACCACTGCTTATTGATGTGTGGCAAAAGTTAATCACACTTATTGAAAAGCATGAGGGGGCTCCTTCAAGGAAAAGTTCAACATTTTGGGAAATTGGCTTTCTTGCCGAGAGTCAGATGAGAAGATCGATATCGCTCTCATATCTGTTCACTAAATAAGAAGCCGCCAATCAGTTAGTTTAGCTCAGCACAAAGTGTGTGAACCCAGCGAAACAGCCAACCTGCCATCGTCCAAAGGTAACAGAACAAACAACAAACAAATAGATTTCTCTTTAACTAGTTTGTACATCTGATGTCGTCTCACGGCGCTCACAAGCCATTACATCTGATCTTTGTAGTATATTCAGGAAAGTGTTTGGAAAGAACAAAAGTTGAGATGGACTGTGTGTCAGCACTGACATGGTGTTGGCTTTTGGAGCAGTGATGACAGCATGACTTCGCTCTGCCAACTTATCCATACTTCATCAATTTACCAACGCAGTCTGCCATCACGGCTCACAATGAAGACTGTGAGGACTGAGCTGTGACGTAAACAGAGAGAGAAGAGAACTCCCACTGGACATACTGGATCTCAATGTATGTTCAGTATATGCAGTCATGTTTGCATGTGAGCGCATGTGGATGTGAGTTATGATGCTCTTTGGCAAATCTCACACAGCTGCTTCATCACATCTGTCCCAAACAACAAATTCCCACCCACGCAGAGAAAGAGACAGCGCGGGTGTAAATACATCAAGTTTCACCACTAATTGTGAGCAGTTGTTTTCACTCAGGGTTTTGGATTTGAATAATTGTCCTCTGGTGTGATGTTTTAATGCGCCAACGAGATTTAACTCCATGTGATGTGGGACGTTCAAAACACGGAGTCTCACAGTCACTAAAGGCTCCGGCAGCAAAGTGTGCAAAATCAAACCGACCAAATCAGAGTGTGAGATTTTTTTGGAGATGTGTTTATGCTAGAATAAAATTAATCAATCTGCCTGTCACATTTATTAATATTTATATTGCATCTTGAACATCTCATTCCAAAGGTATGGGCATGAATGTGCAGCTCAATATCCTCCACTCTTCTGGTTTCAGTGTTTCCGCCAGATGTTGGAAGTTGTCTGCAGATATTTGGTCTCATTCAGCTACAAGAGCATCAGTGAGGTCCAACACTGATGGCGGCGACAAGGCCCGGTCACAGTTGGCGTTAGTCTGTCCCAAAGGTGTTAGATGGGGTTTAGGTCAGAGGTCTGTGCCGGCCAATCAAATTCTTCCACACCAAACTGAGGAAACCCTTTCTGTAATGCAGTTTGTTTTGTGCAAGGGGGCGCCATCATGTCGAAACAGGAAGGGGACAAACACAAATGTTTAGACACTTTGGTCTAAAATATGAACCTATGTCCCTCAAATGGACCTACTCACTGTGGACAGGGGTCCTTTAGGCCTTAATGTGTAAAACTCCTTGTTTTCATCACAAAGTGATTTCTTCATTACAAACGTCAGACTGTTGCATGTTGGGAAAAGGTGATGGGCCGTGGTGTGAAGTGGTGATGAAATACTTGAAGGGAAGTGATGAATATGGAAGGAAATCAGTGGAGTTTATCAAAACATTGAACTACTTCAGACACCCGGGAGAAAGGACATCTGGACGTTCTGCTGGGGTTGGACCGAGAACACATCCCCAGGCCTTTTTAAATCCACTGACCAAATATTTAATGTTCTCCTCTCCAGACAATGACAAAGCCTGCACTCCTCACATCTTTACTTTGTTTGATTTAGGTCTGATCTCTCATGGGATGTCGACAGTCTATCAAACTGTCCGAAGTTTAAAGTGTAACGTGGTCATTGTTGTATTCAGCCTGTAAATCTGGCCAAAGTTTGAAGAGTAATGGTCAATAATCACTGTGTATTTGTACACACTTCGTCACAGGGAAACATACCACCACTAAGTAATGTTACTGTGTTTAGAGCTACACAGTTTATTCAGAATAGAGATAAGAAATAGTTACAATTTATTAAATATTTTTCTGTGTAACCTTTTAATGTGATCATTGTTTTGATGCTTGTTTGATGAGTTAAACTGAATCTGTCATTCACAGTGATATTTAATTAATATTAGGTTTGCCAACATGTGACAACTTTAAAGTTTGGTTTGATTTCAGTAAATAACAGCCAGAAAGATCATCTTAATTCAAACTTGAAAATATGTGAGCATTATTAAGTCACCTCTTTTCACTCCAGTTCAAAAACTATAAATGAACTCTGGAAGAGTAAAAGTCAGTTAAATAAAACTAAATAAATGAAAGTTGACATTTACACAATTTTATTAGCTTCTGGTTTTATACAATCTTCAGCTCCACCTTTTGAAAGGATGTCAAATATCGTTTGTACGTCTGAATCTCTGGAGCTGTTTCTTGTGTTTTAAGTCTCAATTCAAAACAAGAAAGAAAAGAATCAGTTGCTCATGTTTATTAGAAAGTCTAATTCATGTTTATTTCCCCTATACCCCGACACAAATTTCAGTAAAACCAAATGAAACAAAAATAAAAACAGCTTGACAAGTACATTCCATTTCTCGATAGCTGGAACGCGTGTGTGTTTGAGGCAGCGGATCCAGAAGTGCACTTAACATTACATTAATGTTTTAGCATCCGAGCAGTTGGTCACTGTCATTTAAATACACACACCGCCGAACAAGACTTGTGTAAACATTGCTGTGGATTCTGTGACTGTAAAATAGTGAAGGAATGATTCCACAGGGATCAAGTGAGTTTGAAAATATAAATCAATGAAAGCAATTGTTGCTATGTGAATGTGGAATGTAAAAAAAAAACAAAAAAAACACAATATAAAAAAAGATTACTGCATTGAATAATGCCAGTCCTGCATGTACTGACTTACTGCTAATCTCTGTCCAAGATATTCATATATGTTTGTTGCTTAATTATAAAACTGCATTTTAAAAAACATGAAAACTCGTATGATGTCGTTGTTCCAGAAAACTTGACTGAATGCACTTGGAAACTCATCTGTAAAACAAACAGACTGTGTAGCACCAGTAGGTTAAAACAAATCATGCAGCAAAATCGTGTTGCCTTCCTTCTTGTTGTGATAAAGACTACTTCAAGAATTTGGGGATAAAGTCCATTTGTTTTGTGGAATCCAGTGCAGCCACCATTGCTTTGGTATTGCATCCTGACAGTACGGCCATGTTGGATGGTTCTCCTCAGAATCCCCTGAACAGAGGTGAAAGCTGGCCACGTGTGTCACTTCTGTCCTATGTTCTTATTGCAGCGATGGCTCCTTGTTTGATGGGTGCTGGCGAGGGACAGAAAAGAGAAACATGCTCACCCATTTAATATGTAAAGGAAAAAAAAAAACTCTAAATGACTTAAACAATCTCCTTGGAGGATCTACTGTCATCTAAAAGTGTGTGCACCAGATTTTTACTGTCAAATTTATTCAGCATTTATTCACAGAAGCAAAAAGGGACCTAACCTCCCGATTTTGACTTGCGTGTCTGATAATTATATCAAATCACATTTAAAAATTAATTTTTATTATTTATATTTTATGGTGTAAGTATAAAGTATCAGAAAAAAGAAACACTCAATTGAAATACCTCAAAATAAAGTAAAGTACCTCAAAACTGTACCTAAGTACAGTACTTCAATTGTACGTATATTCTGTCATTGTTTATCTTACAGTGTTCATATTGATGGAACTTGTTATGAGATCCAAACTGTTTACTGGGTGTTTTTATTCTTTGATGAATGCAATGCACTTCCATAGAAACTGAGGAGAAGACAGAAGCAGTTCATGATGTACGTTAATTATGTTCATTCAGTATCATTATGGCTCATTCTGAACACTGTGAAAGCTGTAATTGCTCCCCCAGAGATGCTAAATGGGTTATGGTGTGTTGGCAATGTTACAAGCCGACTCCCACTGTAAGACCTTGGTTTATTGGGCTTTCTGTATCAGATAAGTGCCAATATAAAAATTAACAGCACTATCTTTTTTTTGGTATATTTTATTGTTGCTGCTTTTATGATGTTTGTGAATCAAAGATAACTCCCTATGATTGTCTGTATTGACTGGGACATGTTTCCTCAACAGTGCTGCTTTCCCTCGGGTGTTTCCCATCATGTGTTACTTGTGCACTGACAATATCTGATCACTGCGAGACCGTGACTAAGAACAAGACACGTACCTGGTTTTCCACAAGCCTTCAAACACTGCTCGTGCGTGTCGAAGCGATTCTGGTTTCCACCGCAGCCTCCGTACCAGAAGCGTGCGCAGCTCTTGCTCGGGGCATCGTAGTGCCACTTCAGGACAAATTTGGCACAAGTGCCTTCCTCTTTGGGAAGCTGGCAAATGTCCACGGCTGTAGAGGCCGCTGTGAGGGAAGCGACAAGGAAAAACCATCAATGAAAGTATGAGAACATACACAAGGATTGATCTCTGGTAAAGCTGTGTGCTCTCATTGCAAATACACTAAATTACACTTTAGATATGAACAACAATGAGCGGTGCAATCAGCAGTAAATATACTGTATCATTACCATTATACATAATGAGTAGTAATGACTAGATGACGGTGGTGTTTTGCCAGTGACTTGTTTGTGTTGTGGAACGGGAACTTGGCATAATGCTCACAAAAGTTTCACGGAAAGAACAAAAGCACTTCCATCACAACAGACTATTATTCTTCCACAATCATGAGACGCAGCACATTTGGTTCAGAGTAGACTTTGTATTACTGTAAGTATCTTCTGCCAATTTGCTCCAACGCTGACAAGGTACTGACAAATTGAACTTGCTCTGCGTGAGGACTGCTGCCAAAGAAACAATGAACCAGTGAACAAGGCTTTCCATTCATTTTCTCTGTGGTTATGACTTGGCTCGGTCTTGTGACAAAAGCATAACCTTCTCGTTTTCCACGCTTGGCCCTTTGCTCGTTCCGTCATTTAGATGTGAGGGGCAGCGGCGGAGGTGGGTTTGCAGTGAAACACAAAGGACTCGCTGTTTTGCAAAGCGAGCACAGTTTGTGGAAACTGAATTATGTAACAGCGATATAACACGCAACGCTGGCGACTTGATGTTCAGATATGAGCCCAGCATGAGGTGTGGTCGACACGGTTTGACTCAAATCATTTTTTGAGGATGTGGATTTGCTTGTTTGAAACTGGGAAGGAAGTGCTTTTTCTTTCTTACTGGCTATTATTTGCAGAGCATACAGTAACAGGGGAACAGTAACATAAGACTGCAGACTGACAGGAAGCTATTCATGCTTTTTAGCGACCGTATATCAGATCTCACCAGGAGCCGGGAGGATCTCCACCTGTTCAACCTGCTGCACTTTTGGCTGAGGCTCTGGCTCTGTGGAAATATAAAAAACATAAATGTGGTTTCATCTTAAAGGAAAATATTTTCACCAGCTGCTGAGGAGGATTTCCAACATGTAATGCAATGTGGACATTTAGTCAGATGTAATGTTCATTATCTGATCCACGTTGGCAGCTCGCTTCTCTTTTCCCACTCTAACTCCCCAGTCAACTGATTACTGCTCTGTATGATGATGTAATGCACATTTTCCCAATACCTCATGTGATCAGCCACAGTTAACAAAGTTAGATCAGGAGTTTAAATTGAAGGTTTAAATTTCTTTTGCTTCTATAAATTGTGTGTATTTAATTGCCTGTTTCCTAAGAAATGACATCTTAATTACTGTCACAGGCTTTCAGTTCTGTAAAGTATCTGTAGTTTGCATTGATGATGGTGGCAGATTATGCATTCAAATTTTGCTTTAATTTTCAAAACAGTGGCACAAACAGTGACAACTCGAACACTAGTAGATTTTGGAGCAAGGCTTAGCTGAAGATCATTATATGCATTATGTTCCACCACCACACCAGGGTCAGCTCATTCCCTCAGAGGACCTGGCACTGACACTTACCTGACCTCATGCAGTTTTTCAAGCAGAGGGTCTCAGTGTCGAACCTATTTTCATTTCCTCCACAACCTCCATACCAGAACTGGGTACAGATCCCGTTCTTTCTGTCAAAGAACCACTTAGCCTGATAGTCTTTGCACGGCATTCCAGCGTCATAGTCAAGTGAGCATGGGTCTGCAAACTCATTAACTAGAACATGCAAAAACAAAAAAAAAAAAAGAGCAGTGATGGAGCACAGTTAATAATAAATGCACAACTACATGAGACTATATGTGTTACTCTGTGTTGTTAAAAAGGTAATGGATACATTCATACTGTATTAGATGCTTGTTTAATGTGGTGTAATGGGGTCAAATAAGTCTCAGTGCTACTATGGTTCATTCTTATAGTGCAAAGAAAAATGCCATTCAACATCATGAACATGCTACATGTTAAGGCTCAAAAACTAAAAGTAGTCAGTAGAAAGAAATGGGTCTAAAATGTGTTTGCATACGTGAATGAAAAGTTAGTTTGTTATAATTACAGTTTGTGTTTCATGTTAGTTCATTTAGTCATGTAGGATTTGCAGTGCTGTGTGGTTCAGGTTGTCTGCATGTGACCAATCCCAGAAATCAACTCCAGAAAAACTTCCTCACAGTAATTATGACAAAAATCGTCTGGAGTCTCTTCTTGCCTCCTCCTGTTTTTACAGCCAGTGTAGATGTTTTCATGTTTCAGTTGTGCAGCTGTAAGGCTTCACTTCTAAAACAAATATGTGCACTGCAAATCTTCTGCATTCCCACTAATACGAGGCCTTTTTCTCCAAAGTAGCACAGACATTGCAACCTCACATCTTTATTTTGTCACAACACATTATAAGATTAAATCTATAAAACCAAGACTCGTGAGTTGAGTAGTAGATTTCATAAGTTTTCCTGAATGACCCTCAGTATTTTTTGGCATTTAAGTTGATTAATAGCACATTTTGTTGACATATTGCTGCATTGCAGCACAGCATGCTGTGTCCTTTGAGTTGAAGCATCAGGTTTTATTTATATGACTAACATTCTGCCGAGGAAGAGCAGCCAAACACAGCTCCACAGAGGCTATTAGCATTAATGCACCAGGGGAATACAGAGTAAATACTGAGTGGATCTGTGCTGAAAGTTCAGAGACAGCACAGAGTTTAACCCTTTCTGGTTCCTGTTGCAGAGCAGTGTTCTGATACGCGGCTGATGAGGCCAGACATCAGCAGAACAAATACAAAAGATGCTTCCTGTTTTCCAACAATGAGCTCAAAGTCATTTTTACACTTCAAGCTCAAACGTCCCCAAAGCACAGGCTACTGTGCACCACATATCAATTTCATAAAGAAACACAGACGTTGTGTAAGACGTACAAATCCCATCATCCTACCTGCACATTTTCTTCAAACTATATGTTGAAAGAGGCGTCTAAGTTATGGAGATTCACAATTACAGAATAAAGGTAAAAGCAGAAAAAAGCATGCACACACACATACACGTTCATATGCATGTGCACACACACACATACACACACACACACACACACACACACACACACACGTTCATATGCATGTGCACACACACATACACACACACACACACACACACGTTCATATGCATGTGCACACACAGTTACTCACCAGTCTCTGGTTTGTCCAGTGGTGCTGTGTTTACAGTACTGGTGACTGGGCTGGCTGGCTGGTGCTCGGGTTTAGGCTCTGCTGCTCCTGTCGAAGTGAAACCAGCAGTCATGGATAGTTAGTCCAACTGCCTGAGTGTTTAACATTTAGCTTTTGTTTTTGTAGCTTTAGTTTATTTAATTGCATAAATAACACAGTTTTTGTTTTAATTATTAAACCTAGAATCTCTGATCTGCTCTGAACTGATCAGGTTATTGTCAATCCACATGCTTCTTTCTTTTGTGTTATGGGGAAAATATTCTTACACTTTATACATGATGTGTCATCTCATGTGATGATGTGTGTGTCGGTGTGTTTATGGACTTACTGGTAGTCATGATGCCTTTGAGGGTGGAGACGATTTGACCCTCTGCAGTGTAGGCGCTGACCACGGCGTGATATGTCTGAGAACTCTCTAAGTTGTCCAGTGAAAGCTCTGTGCCCGACACGTTGGTCCTCAGCACCAGGGCGTGGTCGTGCAGCCGGGTCACCACTACCTCAAAGTAGACGAAGAGCTTGGGGTTCGGGCTGCTCCAACGCAGTTTCAAGCTGCTGGAGGTGACGTTGGAGATGTGAAGCTCGTTTGCATCTGAGAGGGGAAGAAAACATGGCGTCAAGGCCGAACAATGCACAATAAAACCACATGTTCACAGTTTGCAGAAAACAGCAGGAGGCCAGAAGCCGTTGTGAATGAATGTCAGTGTGATTTAAAAAAAAAATTCATCCATCTAAAAATAATTTTAAAGGTCATTTTTCTTTTGTGAAGTGTGTAGCGACAAGTCTGAGGGAAGTGTGAACAATGGTGCTGACTGATGATTTGTGGGACGCCTGTGTTAGCGGTTAGCTATGTATGACTCACAGTGAAGAAACTAGAGTCAACCAGTTCAAATCAAACAGCACTTTAAACTGACACTGAAGTCGTTTAAAATCATTTTATTACATCCAAAATCTTACCTTTGTGCTTCCTTTGATGAACTGCTTGGTGATTTTCATGCTGTTTCTGATGTTTCCTGTAAATGGTGAATGAAACCATCAGTGTTTCCGAGAAAATAACAGCAATCACAAGGATATGGCATGAAAATATCACAGTAAGTACTCCTGCTGCTGTGATGATGTGAAGGGGTTTTTCAGTGGCTGGTCACTCTGGAACCACTTGCAGTTCTTGGAGACTTCAGGGGACATGTAGAAAGCATTTTCAACTGAAAGAAAAATGACAGAAGGGATTTAAATTGGCTGATGAAATTAATGGCATAAACAAGCAAAAGAATGTGAGCAAGAGGTCGAAAAAATGATTGACAGATTGATTTCTATCTTGGACTTACTGCTGATATACTTTGGCATCAGTTGGCCGAAGGTCTGGATGTGTTTGTCGTAAAAGTGAGAGATGGTGTCCAGCCGCTTGAAGAAGACATCCGACGGCTCACTTGCCATTCGCGACAAGACACGAGCGTCTCCAGCACTCAACTTCTCACCCACGCCCAGGATGACCAGGAAGTAGCCTCTGCACTTGACCTCAGTGGCAATACGAATCAGCTGCTCCTCTTCTTCTTCCACACTTCCTGTCACAAAGAGCATCAGTACCTTCCTGTCACGTTGCAGAGGCACCTTGTCAAACACCTGCTCCACTGTCGACTCGATGGCTGCCGCCAGTGCCCTGCCACCCTCTAACTGTGGTGTCTTCTCCAGCAGAAATTTGACAATATTCTGAGATGAGTGGTGGTCGGTCAAGCCGATATCGACGTGGATGGGAGAGCCGGTTTTGTTGTGGACGAACTGATAAGGTGCTTGCTGGATCACAGACACTCTGGCGTGGTGAACTGATGATGTGGGGTTTGAAGACACGTGTAGCTGCTCCACTATGTGAGCTATGTAGCGTTTAATCTCTGTAAAGACTGATGGGTAGGTAGACTCAGAGCTGTCCATGACGAAAGCCATGTCGATGTCGACGTCTGTGGTGGTGGACCTCCTGTCTCGACCGGCCGTTGGGGGCACATAGTCGCACATTTGGTCTGGAGCACAGATGTCTAAAAAAGGAAAGGGATGCAGTTAAATTTTCATTGTTGCATGAAGGTAATGTATTTTAATTGACAAAAAAATCATGGGAATGGTAAGAAATGGGATTTTTCTAAAGTCTGTGCATGGTCCTACCCCTGAGACAAAATAATGAATCACAAAACTCAGAGCTCTTACCTAAGCAGACATGGCAGTTCATAACCTTTTGGATGATTGAATTGTACTGTGCACTTCCTGCGTTGGGAAGGACAATTACCTCGGCCAGTGCTGTGCTGTTGACCTGGTGTATAAAGAAAAGCAAAAAAATGTTAATACAATGTACAGTGTGAGCTGCAAAGTTCCCTTTTTATCTGCCTTGTCTTTGTTGAGCTTTACCTGCAGTGCTCTGCTGAGGGCTCTGTCCTCACGGTTGACCAAGAACAGGGTGGCGATTCCAGCATCATGGAGGCGAAGAGCTGCGTTGGTAAGTGTTTGTGCCTGACCGACCTGCCCGCCGACGAAGAAGATGGCCACCTTCCTCATGAGGAAGCCGCTGCGCACTCTCTTGAAAGTGTGCTGGGCCACGAAGCTCATGGCGCCCTCCAGGTTGCGCTGCCTCCTGGTCTGCAGGGTCTGCAGTCCCTCGATGTGCTGCAGCAGGGCGCGTTTCTTCATGGCGTCAGCGAAGCGGACCTCGGTGGTCACCTCATTGTTGTACAGGGTCAGAGCGACACGAGCTCCTCTCGGGCAGTTGCTCTCAGAGATGGTGATGTCTCTGACCAGGCGCAGCACAGTGTCACGCATGTTGTTGAAGGCTTGTCGGCTACTGCCCTCAGAGACATCCAGGGCAAAGGCCAGCTCAGTGGGGTAGAGTGGGCATTCCTGTTGACCTAATGGTGAACACATAGAGGATTTTGTTCTCTGTATCGTAGTGCATACAGTAGATACAGTCATTCAAACAGTTATTATCTTATTGATGAATTGTTTGTACTTACCATAACAGCAAGCTGGAAGAGAAAAAAAGAGACACAAAATGTGATGAGGCATTTTTGTAGCACACAACACATGATCATCATTACTTTTCATTTTCAAAGAATGGCATGTTGATAATCATTAAATGATACTTACGACAGTTTTCCCTGATTTTCTTGACCAGGTCACATTGCTGAGGAAAAAGGGACATTTGGAGAAAAATGTTGAAAGATTTTCATCACAGGCAGAAATAAGTTTTACTCTGTTCATTCAAAACAATCTTAAACAGTCTGATAAATGTGCCCATACCACGACACCTGGTCCTCTCGGTCCTTTCTGACCCTATGGGAACAGCAACAACAGTTGTGTTAACAGCTGGACACGGCCAACGCTTTATTTTTGTATTGCTTATATAACACGGTTATTTTTGCTAAATCATGTTAAGAAGTGAACAATCTTGCATCGTACAGTATATACTACATGTCAAAAGTTTAAGTGATGTGAATTCATGAGAAGAGACAAGCGAAAACAGAGCAAGATAGTATATATTGTAAATCCTATTCTGCTGGTTCCACCATGTCATTGTTATGGAATTTGTACCGCTTATAAGCAAAGAGCAGAATTTTAAGTTGCTTACATATGGCCCAGGGTATCCAACCTCTCCCTTCTGTCCGGGGGTACCAATATTCCCAGAGACACCCTGGAAAGAACAAACAGTAAGAGACATTTTTTTAAAGCTATTCAACTGTCAACAGTTCACAAAACAGCTTGACTTAAATGATTCGCTCTCTTCAAAGACTGTGTCAACATTAATGTGTATGCACATGCAACTCACTCACTGCCAAGAATGCAAACTACATATCTGAAGCAAAACTTCAAAACCAGTCCTCTAATGTATCTCCAAACATATGTGTCCAGCTGGAGGACAGCATGGACTGTAGCATTCAGAATATCTGCTCAATCATCCGACTGGAGTCTGAAAACCTACCCTCTGTCCACGGTTTCCTCTGGGTCCGGGTCTGCCCTTTGTGCCAGGGTCACCACTAGCTCCCTGAAATGATGGAAGTAAAGCGAATCAATGCAAAAGAAGAAGGCGCGTTGCAAAGTGTTTGACGTAACATTAGAATTTGCAACCTCTGTTGAAATTTCTGTTACCTTTGGTCCTGGGAATCCTGGGAAGCCCTCGTCACCCTGTGGAGAACAACGCATGCACATTTTAGGTATTATTAATGTAATTGTTGTCCCATTGAATGAGTATAGAACTGCATTGATTCACATTCTCTAAATTCAATTTCACTAGATATTTGAGGCTAAATCTAGTTTTAACATTAACTTTAATCAGTATGAAGACACTTTACCATATATACATATATATTAAGAGATCAAAAATCACTCGCCTTTCTTCCTGGTGGCCCTCCGATGCCAAGCCCATCTCTACCATCTCCACCCTATAAGAAAGACATTAAAACAGAAATTGCTCAACCAATTTGTTTTCTTTGTAAAGCGCTTATTAATTCATTCAGCTGTATGCACTCTTGGTAGTATAAGGGCAAACAATACCAGCCCCCCCGACAGTACTCATTCAAGACAGAACTCAAGTTCCTGATTTAAAACACACCACATACATTATCAGATATAAAAGAATCAGCCACATAAGTCTTGCTTTAAACCACATGTGGCAGTGATGCAAAGAAACTCTTCAAGTTGCAGCCTGAAGCAGAAGTTCTCCTGCCAAGTGTTCTCTTTCACAGGGACAGTTAACAGATTTTCATATAATCATATACCGCACAGACAGTTGGTGTCATAAATAATGTGACCTCTGATATTGTGGATAGTGGAAAGTTCTTATTGTGCTCAGTTTTACTTTACAGTACATGCAAAGTCAATGTGGTTTCATTCTTACAGGCTCTCCACGGGGACCGAGAGGTCCAACAACACCCTTTGGTCCTGGGTCTCCTGGTTCTCCCTACAGAGGCAGAGATACAGAGAATGAGACAGAAACAGAATTCAATGTCAAGGGTTTAAATTGTGAACTTTTTAAAGCTTTTGGGTCAGTTTCAATAGATTTAATTATGCTCATATGCCTTTTTTTTTTTTGCAGGAGACTCTCAAGCAGAGCCTCAATGTTTTCTTATAGCGCTTTCATGTTTGCTCAAATAGTCGACACATGTGTGTCCAGTAATGTGAGAGAGCGAGACTTAGGCCAGTGTGTTTATAAATGAAACAAGCCTGTTATGGAAGAACATAAGCCACGCCAAATTATGTTCCACTCAGTACCTTACGACCAAGAGTTCCTCTTCTGCCCTTTTCTCCGGCGGGACCTGGGCTGCCTCCGGGACCCTGGAGTACACAACATAGAACATCTGAAGGGTTAACATTAAGAATATTATGCATATGATGATCAGTGTATGAAATGGGATTTTATCATGTCTGCTCTGTGTTCCCTGTCTGCATTTTATTATGATTCAAAACTGATGTGGGTTTTGAATGTGCTCCATAAATAAAGTGCATATGATTTGAAGGAATTGATATGTGTATGTCACAGACAAAGCAAAAAATACATATATATTTAATAAAATGAACAGGCTCACTCACCCTGGGTCCAGGGTTTCCATCCTCTCCTCTGGGTCCCGGTGCACCGTTTGGTCCAGGTGGACCCTAAAAAAAAAGTCAAACCAGACATCAATGATTTGGCAGTTTCTTGCATATTAGACATGAACTTCCAAATGACAGGTGAAGAATGAACATTCCTATCCAACATTTATAGACATAAAAATAATCCAGTCACAGTCCAGTCAAAACAATATGTCATATTGCTAATGCAGCCAAGACGAGTATTAACAGTAAGGACTACATTTGGCATGATGCATGTTTTGGGAGGTGCATCTATAGATTGATTCTGTAAAATATCATGAAAAGAAACTTACTCTTGATCCTCCAATACCAGGCTCTCCTGCAACACCATCAGCCCCAGGTCTTCCAGGATTTCCCTTTAATGACATGCAAGCAGCAACACGTTACAATTTCTGCCACAACCGTTGCTGCTGTAGGTATTAAACAATGTACATTATCACCAAAAAAGACTTACAGTCTGTCCAGGTGGGCCTCGTCTGCCATCAGATCCCTGATGAAGTGGGAGGAGAAATAAGTTTTGATCAACAAAAAACACTCATCGAGTACTTGGCAAAGATAAAGAACAGAAGGTTAAATTGTTCACCCTTCTTCCTGCTTCACCAGGACCTCCCTGCCTTCCATCCTCACCAGGCTCTCCCTGTCATTTCAGAGCACATATTAAAGATGAACAAACACAAACAAACAAAGAACCACATAATGTTACACTGATAAAAATAAAATATTGAAAATGCATTGACAGGATTTTTTTCTATAGCAACACAATAAGGGGAAAAATTACCGCTGGTCCAGCATCTCCGGGGTCTCCTTTAGCTCCCGCTCGGTTGTTATCTTGTCCACTTGTACCCTATTCGACAGATATCACTCTTTCAATTTCAGATACATTCAAACATCAATTTATATTCAACTGTAAAGACAGTAAATGCCGACATAACCAGGTTCCATTAAACTCACTGGGTCTCCTCTGATTCCCAATTCTCCTCTGTCTCCTGCTTGTCCTTTGGTACCTTTGGGACCCTAAAAGCAATAAATATGTTTAGTGAACATTTATCAGCACTGGCTTTATACGATTAAAAGAAAATGGGTAGAAAAAATGTAAAACTAAAATTGCATCCAGACACTCACTCTTCTGCCAGGATTTCCTCTGTCTCCCGGGGGTCCAGCCACTCCACTCTTGCCCTGAAAACAAAACAGATGCAAATTAAAGCCCACAATCATCTTAAACCAGAGCAGACTCACATGTCTTTCCCAGATAAATACATTGGTGGGACAAGAAAGGATCATACATGATTCTGTACGATGTGTTACATATAAAACAAATACACAACAAATAGACTGAACAAAATATAATACACACCTCTTCTCCATTGATTCCATCAAGGCCGATGTCTCCGAATTCACCCTGTGACATGACAGCAGTTGGTTCAGTAATCCGCACATTATCAGCACAGTATCCTTTTTAGACAGCTTTATCTGATCATGAGAACTTAAAAGTATAGAAAGAAAAACACTCACCTTTTCTCCTGAATATCCACGACCACCCTGAAAAATAGTGTTACATCATTATGTTGAAGAAATAAATAATAATATTGACAATTTACAAAAAATAAACTTGTTGTAGTTGAATATTAAAGTAAATATCAAAGTCTTTACCTTGACACCTCTCTGTCCTGGGCATCCCTGGAAACCCTGAGTTCCATTCACACCAGGAGGACCTCTCTCTCCCTGGCATCACAGAATAAAGACAATAAGACACACAGACAAAATAGACAAGGGTTGCAATATGAAAGGACATGAAGTAGTGGAAAACAGAAAAACACTGGATACAAATGTCCAACGCTGTTTGCTACAGTGACATTTCTGTGCACACTGTGATATTTCAAATGACCGAAAGCAGCCTCTCTAATCATTAAAATAACCCTTTAAAGAAAACACTCACACATAAACACAAAACGCAATAAAGAAATCAAATAGCTGCTCCACATGATTTAAAAAAAAACGATAAAGCCTACAGAGTGGGTGTGGGTCTCCAATTTGGAGAAAATAACTTCTTCGGGTGGTTGGCGGTGGAAAATTAATGTGAACATGCAGATTGGATGACATAAGCATCAGTCCACTACCACCAGGTGGTGTCTGGGGGCAAACTGAAGCACCTGTTGATCACTTGTGGCGCTGGGAGTCAGCCGTCAGTGGCAATGGACATTAAAACAGAAAATTGTGAATCCCCGCAACCACCACAGGTCTTAGAGCATACAGTCATAAATTTGCACAAAAATATTAGACAGATTGGTTCAATAGCATGAAAGATATCTGTGGACAGACAGATATACACGGCACACACACGACCAAACACCGAGATAAGAGATTATCTACCAGATTATAGATCAGGGCAGTTTACAGCAAGTGTCTGAAAGTCTCTCATGGAAATATTGTCAGCCTATGACCACATATGTAAGCAAGCCTCTCAAACTTACAGGTCCACCCTCATCTCCAGGATGTCCTTGGCTTCCTGGTGATCCTGGACCACCCTGAAAAACACAGCAACCAAGTATTAGCTTCGGATTAACAATTATTTTCTGTTGTAATTAAAGGAAAGGTCATTGTATATTTTGAAGTAGTAAGAAAAACATATATTTTTGTTACCTTAGATCCTGGAAGTCCGACTGACCCTCGGTCTCCTCTGGTGCCGATACATTTGCATGGGACTCCACAGCACTCCCTCTCTGCAATATTGTCCTACACAGCAAAAGAAAAAAACAATATCAAATGATTCAAGGAGAAAAAGTAAAGCTCACTAGTCTTCTGTCTCACAGATCAGTACTCACCAGTTCTTCCATCAGCTCATAGTCCAAGTCCATGATGTTGACTCGCAAGGGTCTGGTGTACCTGAAGCCACGACCAAACTCCAGCTGCAAAGCCTCCTCAAATTTAGGCACCCGCTCAAGCCCGACCAGGATGAAACTGTTCACTCCTGTTATGCACATACAAGAGTTTCAGGAACAGATTCATCCTAATTAAGTACTCCTGAATATGATATCGCTATAGTTTCACAGAGGTTTAAGGATACGTAGTCATCAAGACCCATTTGTACTGTATTATTTTTTTACCTGACAGCCGAAGCTCCTCAACTCGCCTTTGCATTTCAGTAAGTGGTGCGTCGAGACCATCAGTCAGATGAATAACAACCTTCAGGACAAAATGTAATTCAGTTTCATACTTACATTTTCCAAGTCTTTATATTGTTGAGTTTAAACTAGGGATGTCCCAATGAAGTTTTTGGGCCGTTATCATTGTCCGATTCCCTTAATATTGGTATCTGCCAATTATCTGCTGATTCATTCAGATACTTTAATTTTCAGGATTTTCAGCAGGCCAAGGTGGACTAAACACAGCAGACCTGAGGGTCCTGAAGGATCATATTTTCATCTGCTTTATTCTAGCCAATATTGATCCTTTAAAATAAGCCGGGGACATCTCTAGTTTAAAGTGTTTGAGTAACCAACCTTGACAACATCGTCCTGTCTGCTTTTGAACCTGTTGGTGTAAGCTGAAATGGTCTTGCCATTGAGAAGAAAGGGGCCACGACTCCGCAGGGCTCTGAAGGCCTCGAAGAGCTCATCAGCATTGTTTGTGAAGTCCAGCTGGACAGGCTCAGAGGCAGAGTCCATGGCCAGGATGCCCACTTGCACAGAAGGAACCTGTCCAGACGTGCAACTGATTGTTGCCATTTTGGAGATTCTCTGCAGAATGGCACCCATCTTGCTCTGAAGGTTGGTCTGAGCACTGAAGATGTTCTGGGCAGAAACATCAAAGCCCACCAACACCTCTATGTTGCAGGCTGTGAAAGACAGAATGGTTTTATTTCAGGCATGTTTTGTGAACCACAGAAAACATCTGTAAACTGAAACTTGAATTCCAAGTTGCAAATTATGTAAAGCAATTCAGCTATAAAGCCCATTAGCAAGAAAAAAAATGCTATGCCTCTTACTTTTAGGAGAATCTTGCGCACCAGCACACAGCTTCCCCTTGACTTCATCATCCAAAGTCTCCAGGATTTGCTCATTGAGCTCTGAAAGTCCCTGAATGGTGCTTGCTCGAGCCATAGTAGTGGACTCACTTGCTAGGTTTCCTAACTCAGTCTCAGTGTCGCCAACTCCAACAGCAAAAATTCTCACACCTGTTTTCTTCAGACCAAGGGCTGCTGTTTTGCTGTCGTCACCTGAGTTTCCTCCAGTGACAACCATTAAGATCTGAGGAGTGCCCTCATCTTTCCTACTGCCTCTCTCTTTGGTAAAGTGAACATTTTGAACGTGGCGAATGGCTGCACCGGTGTTGAGTCTATTTCCACCTTTGTACTCTGCTCGGCCGATGGCTTCTACAATGTCTTGCTTGTTCTTGTACGTGTTGAGGTAGAAGGTGTCAGTCACATCTGTTGCATAGTGTGCCAGGCCAATCCGTAGGTTGTCTCTCTCATTGAAGAACAAATCAATTAGGTTGGAGATAAAGAACATCACCTCATTGAAGTTGGCCCGGCCCAAGTTGAAAGAGCCATCCACTAAAAACACTATATCAGCCTTTTTGGGTGCAGGCAAGCCTGATGGTATGAGAAGGAAGATAAAATTTTGAAGAGGACAGGGTAAACAAAGGTGAGAATAAGAGAAGAAAGGGAGAAAAAGTGACTGATTAGATTTTAGCATTCATAGACCATATAATTAGATTAGGGTAAAAGAAAAAGTGTAGTATAGTAATATAGTAGTAAATATCTGTAATATGTGTACAATTTTGCACAACTTACTGGGATCCTCAATATCTGGGCCTTGTATGTCTGGGAGGCTCCCACTCAATCTGGCAATAAACCTATCCTTGATTGCTGGCAGGCCAGGGAATGTAGGAACCTGAAGGACATCTTCTGTGGTGGTAGCAATCTGGGTTAGCTGTCTTGTGTCGGCACCACCAGCTCCAACGCCAATGCAGTTGACCCGGGAACCCTTAAGCAGAGGTCCATAGATGGAAACGTCTTGGGAGGAACGTCCACCTGTGAGAACCACAAGGTGCTGGGAGGCCTCAGCCAGACGAACACCAGAAGAGGGTTTTAACTCATTCTGTATAACATAATTAATGGCATCAGCCAGATCTGAAGATCGACCACCCATCTGACGAAGCCTTTTGATAGCAGAGATAACAGCTGGCTTGTTGTTGTGTGAGTTGAGTGAGAACTCTGTTTTAACTCTGTCTGCATACTGGACAACAGCCACACGCACTTGATCGGGCTGCACGTCGAGTTGTTGTACAATGTTGAGAATGAAGTCACGGATATGAGCAATGCCAGCAGCACCTGTACTGTCTGAGCCGTCAATAAGGAAGAGAATGTCCTTTTTCCCAAGACTTAGGGTGCCTGCAAAATAAGCACGAGTAAAGTATATTAGAAAATATATTTCTGCCACTAAAAAAGAGCAATGAAAAACAATGATACAAAGCAAATGATGAAAACAATCAGTTATTGCTTTGAGCACATACAACTTTAAATGAACTTAAACTTTGAGTACAGTGTAGATAGTTTTTCTTACTTAATTCCACTGTGGGAGGAACGTAACTGGTGATATCAGTAGTGGATATTGTTTTGACTGCATCAATGAGCTGCGTCTCCACTCTTGGAAGCTGCTGGAAACTGTCAACTGTATACACAAGTTCGGGCTTCAGGGAAATCTGTCTCAGTTCATCAGGGTCTGCATTCCTTGAACCAATGGCGAGAGGTGCAACCTGGTTTCTCTTAAGTTGGTCAGCTGCAGTAGATACATCATCTGAAGACTTGCCACCTGTAACTACAATGAGGAACTGAGGCACACCATCCTCAATGCGGCTTCCGGCTGACCTCTGGTAGATGTTTCTGCCGACCCACTCAAGAGCACGACCTGTGTTTAGGCGGTTCCCTCCTTTGCTTCGAAGTCTCCCCACAGCCTGGCGTACCTCTTCTTTGGTGGAGAAATCATTCAGACGAAACTCCAACTTTGGATCATCACTGTATTGTACCACAGAGACTCGCACCTTATCCATTCCCACATCCAGCTTGTCCACGACTCTTCTTATCATTTCACGGATGGAAGGGAACTCACTACGAACCGCTGTCGTGCCATCAATCAGAAATACGACATCCCTCTTTTCTCCCTCTGCGGGTGCTGGTGTGATCACTGTTAAAAAATAACACAAGCACAGCAACATGAAATGAAACTACAGGGTTTCAGATATAGAGGACATGTGAGTGGCAAAGTCAAATATCATGTAAAAAAATAAGTCACATGTGGAACTTCAAACTTGATTTTAGCACACACTGAAGTAATGTAAGTGACGTGTGTGAGAATGTATTTTGGCTGTAAATTATTTTTCAGACATAATTTGATTTGAGTAAAATTACCTTCATAGGTTGGGAATACTGGTCGCATCCTGGCGATGTCATCATCTGACAACTCTGTTAGAGTGGTGATTAAGTTTTCTTGGACTGTGTACAGGCCAGGGAGGTCATCCACCCTGAAGGCAAAGTTAGGCACATATGACACAACCCGGAGCTCATTAGGGTTAACATCCCTGGTCCCAATGCTGAAGGGAAGAACTCTAGATTGTTTGATGGAAGTGGCTGCACGACTGACGTCATCCGTTGAAGATCCGCTGGAGACGACAATTAGAAACTGCGGTACTCCCTCTTGCTTCCTGCTACCACGTGCTGCTGTCAGAACATCCTGGCTCACAAATTGCAGGGCCTGACCCAGGTTGCGCTGTCTTCCTCCTCGCTGCCTCATTCCCTGGACAGCATTCAAAACACCTTCTTTGGTTGTATGTGTGTTCAGATACATGTCAGCCTGAGCAAAGTCGCCATACTGGACCACGCCAATCCGGATCTTGTTCTCGCCCACATTGAGATTCTCCACGACCCTGCGGATAAACTCCTGGATGATAGGAAATTCCCGTCCAACACCATCAGATCCATCGACAAGGAAAATGACGTCCTTCCGGGGGCCCTGCGACTCAGCTGAAAGTAAAACAGAAAACATAGTATTATATTCAGTCATAAAAGTGATCAAAAATGGATCAAACAAAAAATACAGCAGTGATTAGAACCGAGGTTGGACTCTTCTTGGCTGAACGTGGAGAAAAGCTTAGACCACAATCTGTTTCTAAACCTTATTCCCAAATCCTCAAATCCAAATCCTCCATATATTCAGGTCATTTACATTTTTTCCCACTTTTTCTTTAATTTTCTCTCAGTGAAACCATGTTCTGAACCATCCTGGTCATGATGAGGCCATGTAAATGCAATGTGCTGAATGGTCTGGTCAGAAGAAGGTTGTCAAATCCTGTCTACATCTCACATTCTCAGTTTTCATTACCTAAGTTTGGAAAACATCCACTGAAAGACTCTGAGCCTGAGGCAGCTGAAAGTCAGACCAATCAGACGTCTATGGCAAAAAGTTTTGATTAGATTTCTCAGGAAAAAAAACCAAACAAAAAAACCTAAAACTTGTGAACCGCTACTTTAAAATATAGTTTTCATAGTTACAATCTGCACCTTTATTTTTTTTTAATTGAAAAAGATTTTAGTGGATTAACTGCAAAGCTTCAGTTAGTGCAAAATGCTGCTGTTATGCATTAAACAGAAGCTGATGATGACATGAATAAATATCTTCTGTTTTATCTGCTTTACAGTACCTGTTGTGTGTATTTAGAATAATCTTTATGGATATGTATAATAAATTTTAGTTATTGTATTTCAGGTTGTCCATTGATTGCACCTATGAGCCGGAGTTAATTCTTCTGGCCAGAATATTCTGGCAAATATGGAGATCAACACAGCAAAAATATCACTTAAATCTACAAACCATTAAAAAATGCTCTACTTCAATTTCTGTTTAATCACATGTGCAGGGTAATTGCTATCTCTCCAATCTTGCGTATTTGTTTTTACCAGAGATGCAAAATGTAGTAAAGACTGATATTAGCCTTAAATCAATGTAAAAGTTTAGCCCAGTTTTCCAACAATGCAGCCTGTGTATGAAAGATTTTTTTGCAGCCAACTCTGGTGTCTTGGATGTCAGATTGTCATCTGGGTGGCTGACACCCAGATGGAACATGACAAGGGACAGTTTCTGCCAACTGAAAATGTCAGCAATCACTTTTTAAAACAGCATAATTCCTATTGAGAATAAACACAACAATAAAAAATACCCTAATGATTTCTTACCAGATATGAGCTGTCTAATGTGTCAAATGATAAAAGCAGTCGGTCATTATTGTGTTTTCTTGCATTAACTGTAGCTTGTTATCGCAATATCTGTCATGTCACTATAGTCTTGAAAATGGATGTTAGCCCTTTGTTTCCTATTTACATATAAACACAGTATTCATCATTCCTTGTGCTACCATTTAAAAATTATGGTGATATTGTCCCCTTTATTTGAATAGGAGAAGAACTACACATTTGTGGGTTTTACTTTTCTAGAGTACAGCTTTTTTGTCCCGATTATGAAAACAAGGAAACTTGTTTTTAGGGCTATTTGTGCAAGATGAAACCAACCAATCATGTCACCTGGTGCAGAAATCAAAAATGAATCTGCAAAAAGCACAAGGAAATAAAAAGATTGTGAAAGATGATTGACTGTATGTTTGACTGTAGAAAGACTGGCCTCCTAACAATGCTACCAGAAAAGGGAAAAAAAAGAAGATTGTTCTCTCTTTTTTTTTTTTTTTAGTAAGACATAATGCCACAGATTGTGGATGTGAATATAACCAAAAGAGAGAATGTGGATGAGATTAAAGAGAACATTAAGAATATGAATGGGATGAAAAAGAGAACACATGGTTGCTGGCAATGGAAAGAAGGCGGGTCGTTGTAAGTCCTTGTATGAGTTAGTGAGATGAACGTTGCATCATTGCCTTTGGTTGGATCAAGATTCAGACTCAAGAATATCCCTACTGTTTGAGGAGTTCTGATCCTTAAATACAATTTGCATCATCTTTTCTTGACTGAAAAAAGAGAAACGTGAAGGTTCTTTGGGTGCAGCGGTAGTGTGCAAAAGAGCTGAGTGCATCACAATGCACTGAAAGACGATAACACAGGATGTTAGTTTACAAATAATATTGTAAGAAGTGCTATCACATATAGTAATACAGTAATTAGCCGTAGGTATCAGGTGTCTCTCATATGAACTGCTGCAAAACTGAATAATAATAGTAATAATAATTCATCAAAAATAGAGGTGGGTGTGGTCAATTTGTGACAAACTGATTACTTACCAAGTACTCTACTTTTTAAAAACAAGGCTAAATATTAAACGATCATAAGAGACCGTACTTGTTAACATACCAGGTAGAGTTGGTGATTCTGCAGTGACTTTGACAACCACAGTCTCCACGGACGACTGAAGTTGCTGTTGGACACTGGGAAGGTCCGTGAATTCAGATACAGATATAGCATGACTGGGGTCGCGCGATATCTTCTGCAGTTCTCTGGGATCAGAGCTCCTGGTTCCGACAGCAAAGATCTGGACACCCAGCTGTTTGAGAGCAGAGGCTGGTGCATCAACACTGTCAAAAGACCTTCCACCACTTAGCAATATTAGGAGCTGTGGGACGCCTTCCAGGCGCCTGCTTCCGGCAGAGGCCGTGAAGACATTATCTCTCAAGTACTGGAGAGCTGCTCCGGTGTTGAGGGGCCTTCCGCCTTTGTGCCTCAAACCTCTGACAGTGTCAAGGACATCGCCTTTGGTGGTGTACGTGTTCAGATAGAACTGGACAGTTGGATCTCTACTGTACTGAACCACGGAGACACGGTCATCCACACCGAATCTCTCCACCAGCCTTTGGACAAAGTCTCGCATAGCTGGGAATCCACTTCGAGTACCATCAGATCCATCCAACAAGAACACAACATCCTTTCCTGCTGGCTTTCTCACCACTGGGGAACAGCAAATTTGAGACATGTTTAGGTTCACGCGCCAAATGTTTCCCGCCTCAATGTCACATGACGAAAGCTAAGCTCAACCTTTAAAACTTACTCTAGTCATGCTAGCGTACCTACATTGTCAGAGTGGCACTGCCTGACCTCAACTTAGTCAAATACTGTACACTTTAACACAGCTCAGTTGGCATTCTACCCTCATCTTGGAATGGAAAAATCAGTCACTTGCTTACCAGTTACTGTTGGTGTCAGGGGTGTAGCCCTCACTTGCACTGTGCTCATTACAGAGGACAGCTGTTCTTGGACACTGGGGAGGTCAGTGAAGTCAGACACTGATAGGGCATAACTGGGTTCATATGATATCTTCTGCAGCTCATTTCTGTCAGAGTTCCTTGTTCCAATGCCAACCACAAAGATGCCCTGCTGTTTCAGAGCCGAGGCCGGGGCATCTACATTGTCAAAAGACCTTGCACCATTTAGCAGGATCAACATCTGCGGAACACCTTCCTGCTGTCGACTCCCGGAGGAGCTTGTGAAGACGTTGTCCCTGACATATTGGAGGGCTGCCCCGGTGTTGAGGGGTCTGCCTCCTCTGTGTGTCAGCGCTCTGACCGAATTTAATACGTCATCTCTTGTGGCGTATGAGTTCAGATAGAAATTGACCTCTGCATCTCTGCTGTACTGGACCACAGAGACACGGTCTTTGTTTTGTCCCACATCCAGTTTGTCCACCACACTCTCAACAAAATCGCGCATGGCAGGGAAGCCATTCCTTGTGCCATCGGAACCATCCAGAAGGAACACGATATCCTTCTTGCCAGTGTCAACTGAGAAAAGACAGGAAGACAAAAAATGAAGCCATTGCAGAAATTATGCTGCTAGACTAATCAATCTAGTGGTGGACTGTGCTTCTCAAAGCAAATAGCACTCCCTACTTCAATTCTAACAGAAGGGAAAGCAGACCACCACCTCTCCTTAAATGCACATGTGGAGCTAAACAACCGTCACACTCAATTTCATTCCCTCAGTGTAGGTGAAACTAGTCAGCTAGCCTTTCAGGTCCGCGAGAGACCGTGCTCGTTAACATACCAGGTAGAGTTGGTGTTTCTGCGGTGACCTCCACAACCACAGTCTCCACGGAGGACTGAAGTTGCTGTTGGACACTGGGAAGGTCCGTGAATTCAGATACAGATATAGCATGACTGGGATCGCGCGATATCTTCTGCAGTTCTCTGGGATCAGAGCTCCTGGTTCCGACAGCAAAGATCTGGACACCCAGCTGTTTGAGAGCAGAGGCTGGTGCATCAACACTGTCAGAAGACCTTCCACCACTTAGCAATATCAGGAGCTGTGGGACGCCTTCCAGGCGCCTGCTTCCGGCAGAGGCCGTGAAGACATTATCTCTCAAGTACTGGAGAGCTGCTCCGGTGTTGAGGGGCCTTCCGCCTTTGTGCCTCAAACCTCTGACAGTGTCAAGGACATCGCCTTTGGTGGTGTACGTGTTCAGATAGAACTGGACAGTTGGATCTCTACTGTACTGAACCACGGAGACACGGTCATCCACACCGAATCTCTCCACCAGCCTTTGGACAAAGTCTCGCATAGCTGGGAATCCACTTCGAGTACCATCAGATCCATCCAACAAGAACACAACATCCTTTCCTGCTGGCTTTCTCACCACTGGGGAACAGCAAATTTGAGACATGTTTAGGTTCACGCGCCAAATGTTTCCCGCCTCAATGTCACATGACGAAAGCTAAGCTCAACCTTTAAAACTTACTCTAGTCATGCTAGCGTACCTACATTGTCAGAGTGGCACTGCCTGACCTCAACTTAGTCAAATACTGTACACTTTAACACAGCTCAGTTGGCATTCTACCCTCATCTTGGAATGGAAAAATCAGTCACTTGCTTACCAGTTACTGTTGGTGTCAGGGGTGTAGCCCTCACTTGCACTGTGCTCATTACAGAGGACAGCTGTTCTTGGACACTGGGGAGGTCAGTGAAGTCAGACACTGATAGGGCATAACTGGGTTCATATGATATCTTCTGCAGCTCATTTCTGTCAGAGTTCCTTGTTCCAATGCCAACCACAAAGATGCCCTGCTGTTTCAGAGCCGAGGCCGGGGCATCTACATTGTCAAAAGGGTCAATTAGTTGCCTTCATCAGCACTCCTACTCTCTGAAGCAGATCCTGTTGGGAATGTCATCTTACAAAATCGCTACCTTCATCCAGAGAACCTTCTTAAAACAGGGAAATGACATGAAAACAATCACATGTGCTGACTAACAATGACTATCTCAGGGAAGCCAACTCTCCTGAACTTGGTCAAACACGCACCCATTTATCAGGGTGAAACATCACCCACCTTAATACAGGAGTGGTTCGGGCCTCCACAGCCGGAGACAATCTGTTGGAGGGAGTCCGTGTTAGTTCTGCTACCGCATTTTGCACCTGGTGGCTCTGTCGACGAAGTTGACCACTGTTGACGAGGCGGGAATCAGATTCCACCACTTAGCTCAAGCTGGACCTTCGCCGTCCAAGGAAAACTTCTCGTTGACTCGGACTGTCCCAATCGTCAGACGAGTGTACTTTAAACTGACGTATCACGTACTCAGGGACGCTCACGTCTACCTTTAAACTCATGCGACCTCTATGAATCACACTGAACCATCTTTTGGTTACCTTGACGAAAGACAGTTTTCCTAGTCGCACACATGAACGTCATTAACTTTCAGTCATCTCATCTTGCATCACTATCTGTAACAGCCTCATTGCACCCTAGAAATCACTGCACCTCTTGTCGGGTTGCATTGATAAGGGCGTTTGGGCCGTGGTCAGACCGAAACAAACTGTTAGTCTGATCTTGCATCTGTCACCACAAGTCTTTTCACCTTGCCCACTTAAAATCCATGCGGAACTCTGCACACCTCCGGACCGACTTGTAACTGACGACAAATGAGCTGACGCTGTTCACGGGGCTTGCTTAAGCATGCCTCTACTCAAAAACAGCACCACTCATTGTCATAGAAATGCACCATTCTTCTGGTAGGAAACTTGTGCCTCAGTGACCACTTAAATACAGTGAGTGTTCTGGCCACACCACAGTCCACGGACGAGTGTGCACTAAGTCTGAATCAGAAAAATACCGGATGCATCTCCAGTTGGATCAGTGGTTCGCACAAACTCCCAGTTTGAGGCGGTGACAACCAACCTTCCATTGCAACACTGGACTCGCCTGTGGGAGCGATTACTTCAGCGGAGACTCCGTGTTGAGGCTCGTTTGCATTGACATCAACATCTGGGTGATGTTCAGACTGGAGTGGATTCAGCTGTACCGGCCGGTCCACATCGCCTTTGAAGTCCGCGGCCACTCACTCAAGCATCCTTTCTGGCTTTCACACTGGAATTGAGTTGGTCACGCCTTCCGCCTGAGCAACTGAACCTTAACTATCACTGCCATCTTCAGTGTCCTGCTATTTAACTGTATACAATGGGCTCACCATGGAAGAAAACTAACTTACCACATTACCCCTTGCAATCTCTACTGGAACTTACACGCTCTGATCACACTGGGCTATGGTTTACGTATTTGGTTTAGTTCCTTTTCGCCCAGAGCGCTGTTTAGGCCAGCTACTACTTGTTCCACGGACGACCTTCTGCAGTTCTCTGGGATCAGAGCTCCTGGTTCCCACAGCAAAGATCTGGACACCCAGCTGTTTGAGAGCAGAGGCTGGTGCATCAACACTGTCAAAAGACCTTCCACCACTTAGCAATATTAGGAGCTGTGGAACGCCTTCCAGGCGCCGGCTTCCGGCAGAGGCCGTGAAGACATTATCTCTCAAGTGCTGGAGAGCTGCTCCCGTGTTGAGGGGCCTTCCGCCTTTGTGCCTCAAACCTCTGACACTGTCAAGGACATCGCCTTTGGTTTTGTGTGTGTTCAGATAGAACTGGACAGCTGGATCTCTACTGTACTGAACCACGGAGACACGGTCTTTGTTGTCATCCACACTGAGTGTCTCCACCAGCCTTTCGACAAAGTCTCGCATAGCTGGGAATCCACTTCGAGTACCATCAGATCCATCCAACAAGAACACAACATCCTTTCCTGCTGGCTTTCTCACCACTGGGGAACAGCAAATTTGAGACATGTTTAGGTTCACGCGCCAAATGTTTCCCGCCTCAATGTCACATGACGAAAGCTAAGCTCAACCTTTAAAACTTACTCTAGTCATGCTAGCGTACCTACATTGTCAGAGTGGCACTGCCTGACCTCAACTTAGTCAAATACTGTACACTTTAACACAGCTCAGTTGGCATTCTACCCTCATCTTGGAATGGAAAAATCAGTCACTTGCTTACCAGTTACTGTTGGTGTCAGGGGTGTAGCCCTCACTTGCACTGTGCTCATTACAGAGGACAGCTGTTCTTGGACACTGGGGAGGTCAGTGAAGTCAGACACTGATAGGGCATAACTGGGTTCATATGATATCTTCTGCAGCTCATTTCTGTCAGAGTTCCTTGTTCCAATGCCAACCACAAAGATGCCCTGCTGTTTCAGAGCCGAGGCCGGGGCATCTACATTGTCAAAAGACCTTGCACCATTTAGCAGGATCAACATCTGCGGAACACCTTGCTGCTGTCGACTCCCGGAGGAGTTTGTGAAGACGTTGTCCCTGACATATTGGAGGGCTGCCCCGGTGTTGAGGGGTCTGCCTCCTCTGTGTGTCAGCGCTCTGACCGAATTTAATACGTCATCTCTTGTGGCGTATGAGTTCAGATAGAAATTGACCTCTGCATCTCTGCTGTACTGGACCACAGAGACACGGTCTTTGTTTTGTCCCACATCCAGTTTGTCCACAACTCTCTCAACAAAATCGCGCATGGCAGGGAAGCCATTCCTTGTGCCATCGGAACCATCCAGAAGGAACACGATATCCTTCTTGCCAGTGTCAACTGAGAAAAGACAGGAAGACAAAAAATGAAGCCATTGCAGAAATTATGCTGCTAGACTAATCAATCTAGTGGTGGACTGTGCTTCTCAAAGCAAATAGCACTCCCTACTTCAATTCTAACAGAAGGGAAAGCAGACCACCACCTCTCCTTAAATGCACATGTGGAGCTAAACAACCGTCACACTCAATTCCATTCCCTCAGTGTAGGTGAAACTAGTCAGTTAGACTTTCAGGTCCGCAAGAGACCGTGCTTGTTAACATACCAGGTACAGTTGGTGTTTCTGCCGTGACCTCCACAACCACAGCCTCCACGGACGACTGAAGTTGCTGTTGGACACTGGGAAGGTCCGTGAATTCAGATACAGATATAGCATGACTGGGGTCGCGCGATATCTTCTGCAGTTCTCTGGGATCAGAGCTCCTGGTTCCCACAGCAAAGATCTGGACACCCAGCTGTTTGAGAGCAGAGGCTGGTGCATCAACACTGTCAAAAGACCTTCCACCACTTAGCAATATTAGGAGCTGTGGAACGCCTTCCAGGCGCCGGCTTCCGGCAGAGGCCGTGAAGACATTATCTCTCAAGTGCTGGAGAGCTGCTCCCGTGTTGAGGGGCCTTCCGCCTTTGTGCCTCAAACCTCTGACACTGTCAAGGACATCGCCTTTGGTTTTGTGTGTGTTCAGATAGAACTGGACAGCTGGATCTCTACTGTACTGAACCACGGAGACACGGTCTTTGTTGTCATCCACACTGAGTGTCTCCACCAGCCTTTCGACAAAGTCTCGCATAGCTGGGAATCCACTTCGAGTACCATCAGATCCATCCAACAAGAACACAACATCCTTTCCTGCTGGCTTTCTCACCACTGGGGAACAGCAAATTTGAGACATGTTTAGGTTCACGCGTTTCCAAATGTCACATTCTCAACCTTTAAAACTTACTCAATGTCATTGTCAGAGTGGTACTGCCTGAGTTCTTGTGGACTTGGACTAGAGAACATTTGTTTTCAGGACCATTTTTATTTTTCAGAAACAATCCCTTTCCAATATGATTATTACAATCATGCTAAATTTTCCTTTTGTCATAATTTTTAATCTTGTCTCGCAATTTACAAGCATCTGCCTTTCCTTTCATTATTTTCTTTCTTTTTTTAATACTAAAAGTTAAAAAAGGGTCACCATTCATTTGCCACCATGAAAAGCAGCAATCCAAACACAGATCAACAAAAATTAGCCTGTCAGGCCGTATAACTGACTTGAAATGCTACCTGT
This sequence comes from Holacanthus passer, assembly GCA_025331565.1. Taxonomy (NCBI): domain Eukaryota; kingdom Metazoa; phylum Chordata; class Actinopteri; family Pomacanthidae; genus Holacanthus; species Holacanthus passer. The sequence goes on along the minus strand of JAFREQ010000070.1, from coordinate 2,128,459 downwards.
TCAGTTCAACCTCCTGTTACTATCCTGTTTTACTACTACTCCGCAATTCAAGCCAATTTAACTTTTTAGTGAGTGGTACAATGACTACCCCAGCTCACTTTAACATTTAAGCTTTTACTACTACTTACTACTACTGCACATTTGTCAGGCAAGAAGAAATCTTTGCTCTTGCTCACACAAAGTGTGTGAGAGTGTAATCAACATTCACTTCCCACTGAGGGAGGGAGGCTCAATCCCTAAACTACCAATACTTCTGAGTAATACTTCTGAGTAATACTTCTGATCCAGCACCCATCCTATTGGACACTGGGATGTGTGTATCACTTATTGTTTCTTATTTGAGTATAAACTTAATATGGTGACATTACTTTCTTTAAGAGAAGCAACAGGCAAATCCACACTGTCACTTAATGGTCCACTACTTAAAACATTAAGAATTTGTGGCACATTTCATTTACAGTGTATCTGCATCCTGAGGCAGGACATAATTTAGAGCTGCAGTAGTTTTGAGAGGTCTTCCACCTTTGTGTGAAAGTCTTCTGACAGCTGTTAGAACATCTTCCTTCCTCATGAATGAAAAGAAATTGGCTAATGCCACACTGCTGAACTGAATCACTGCAGCTCTGTCTTTGTCTGGTCCAATGTTAAGTATTTCGTTTGTATGTTTGGTTTAGTTTGTACAGGAATTCTTGGAATGGCTGAAAATCCATGCGTTTGGTATTATCAGATCCATCCAAAAGAAACACTACGTCCTTTCCTTTTTTTATCACTTTGCTCTAATAAGAAAAATAGATCTAATTTCGATTATGCTAATCAAAATCACCATAAATACATTCACAACTAAAGTTGATTTCTTTAAATAATTATTCAAATAATCTAAATTCTTACCTGCTTCAGTTTCCTCCTCAATTCCCATTTGTATAAGATGACCCATCAAACTTTGCTGAATACCGGGGAGATTTACAAAGTCAGGAACTGAGTACACATAATTTGGGTCTGAGGAAATCACTTGCATCTCAGCTGAATTCGACATTCGTGATCCAATTGCAAATGTGACAACTCCTGCAGCCTTGAGCATACTTGCTGGGCCTCGAGGAGAATCTCTTGACCTTCCACCAGCCAATATGACAAGTATCTGCTTGGCACCTTCATGATGTCGACCTCCAGCTCTCGAAACAAAGACATTATCCTTCACAAACTGCAGTGCTGCTCCAATGTACTGAGGTCTTCCACCTTTTGGTTTTAGGTTTGCAATGTGCTTAAGAGCATCATCTCTTGTGTTGTAAGTATTCAGATTGAAATTAAGTTCAGCATTATTGCTATACTGTACAACAGCAACTTTATCTTTTCCTTGGTCCAGATCAAAGCTGTCAACCATTTTCGCAACAAATTCACGTAAAGCAGTGAATCTACTCCTGACATCATCAGATCCGTCAATGAGAAAGACAATATCTCTTTTTGCACTGGAGCTTGAACCTACAAAAGTCCACAGTCATGTAATTTGTGTTAGTGAACAATTCAACAGAAAACTAAATTACTGTTGATGTAACTGATATACATGCAGTTTACAAGGTTTGAATATATATACATATTATTAGATGTCTTATTAGATGAACACTTAATACTGTTTTCACTCACCTACAGCAGGACTGACAGTCCCTTTGTGAGATGCAATGGCTGAGAGCAACCGTTCTCTCACAAGAGGAAAGTCAGAAATGTCCTTGATAAAATGCTGTGCTCTAGGACTTGGTGCTAATTGTGCCATCTCCAACCTATCTGCATTATTCAGTCCCACTGTGTAAAGGACAATTCCAGCATTTCTCAGTTTGTCCACTGCACTTAAGACATCATCTTCTGACTTCCTCCCACTTAAGAGAATCAGTATCTGTGGGACTCCCTGCTGGGCTCGGCTTCCAGATGAAGCTGTGAACACATTGTTTCTCACATAATCGAGGGCTACACCAGTGTTCAAAGTCAACCCTCCTTTCAGTTTTACATTGCTCAAATAACTCAAGACATTGTCTTTCAGTGAGTATGTATTCAGGAGAAAATCAGTCGTGGGCTCTGTGCTGTACTGAATCAAAGCAACTTGTACTTTGCTTGGCCCAATTTCTGTTTGTTTGACAAAGTCTCTGACAAAATCAAATATTTGTCTTTCACTGGCTCTCATGTCATCAGATCCATCGAGGAGAAAAACAATATCAGCACTCTGGAGTTGTAATTCTGAAATTGTGGAAATGTCTGAAAAGGACATAAACAAATATTTTACAAGATGTATGTATACAATCATACAAGTTTTATGCCCATGTAAAAACACCTCTAGAATGTTAAAATGCAAATTATGTTTCTACTTCTTACCAACAACAGTTGGAAATTCAGTTGTTTCTTGAGCACCCCTCAATGCAGTTTCCACAGACGGATGAATGCTTTGCAGATTCTTAAAGTTTGTGAGAGAAAAATAATGTGCTGGCGTGAAAGAGATGGTTTGCATTTCCAACGTATCAGCATTCTTTGTTCCAATACTGAACGTCTTTATTCCATTTTCTTTGAGTGACTGAGCTGGTCCTCTGACATCATCTCCTGATCTCCCACCACTAAACACATACAGATATTGAGGGACTGATTCTGCACGTCTGCCTCCAACTGAAGCAGCAAAGACATTCTCTCTGACAAACTCAAGTGCTTTGCCAATGTTGAGTGGCCTTCCCAACTTATGCCTCATTGTTCCAATGGAACTGAGCATATCACTCTTGGATGAATAGGAATTCAAGTAGAAATTGGCTGTAGCATCACGGCTGAATTGAACGACAGCCACTTGGTCTCTGTTCTCATCTATATGTAAACTTTCAACAATTTTTTCAATAAAGCCTCGTATCTCTTCAAAGCCATTTCGTGAGTCATATGATCCATCAATGAGAAATACAACATCTTGTTTCTTAGAATCTGCAACAAAGACAAAAGATGTTGAAGCAAAGGCAATGAGATTTTCTGCAGGTAAAAGCTAAGCAGCTACATCGACAGCCCCCTATAATTCAGCCCCCGGCCTAAATAGAAATCATCTCAGTTTATTTGGATATCATTCCCCTGTCTTCTGTACAAACATTTTTGTTTAGCCAAAAGGTAGAAACATGACATCTTACCAAAACTCTCTGTGGGAGAAGCTTTCTCTATACGGTGGGAAGCCTCTCTCAATAATGAAAACACATCCTGCTTAGCAGTAGAAAGCTCCTCATAATCAGTAACTGAGAGCACAAAACTGGGTTCATGAGATATTGTCTGCAGCTCTAAGGTGTCAGCATCAGTTGTTCCAACGGCAATTGAAATGACACCAATCTCTTTCAGCATTCTGACCGGGGTTCTTATGTCATCTCCAGATCTTCCACCACTCAGTAGTATGAGTATCTGTGGAACTCCCTCAAGGAGTCTACTTCCAGAGTCAGAAGTAAATACATGGTCCTTCACATACTGGAGAGCCGCTCCAATGTTGTGAGGATAACCTCCTTTGTGACTTAGGCCTCTTACTGCATCAAGAACATCATCTTCTGTTGAATAGCGTGTCAACTTAAAATTCATCTCTGCCGTGTTGCTGTACTGGACCACAGCCACACGATCTTTGTCTGCACCAATGTTTAGGTCCGCCACTATTCTCTGTACAAAGTCTTTAATATCAGGGAAATTTCGCTGAGAATCATCAGAACCATCGAGCAAAAAAACAACGTCTCTTCTGTTGGGATCTGTAATCACACAGGCAATTAAACAAATTGGTTGATGATGAAATTTGTGATTAAAAGAGTTTTATTCCTGTAAATGCTCAGTAACCCTGTGTGCACAACTTGCTCTGCAATTTTATTGGGCCATTTTGTTTTGACACAAACAGCATGGAGGAAAGTCTAGTCTAGCAATTATCGTGACCAAAATGTGAATCTTGGTTTGCTTAGCTTAGTTCTCATCATTAATGAAACAATGGTGAATTGAGGAAATACGCTGAAAAATGTAATGTTGCATTTTAATCATCAAAAAAATAACAAGTATGAATCATAAATAAAATTTTTGTTGTGGAAAAAGGAAGGAGTTTGGTCAAATCCAACATGTCCGGACCCAACTGTCTCAAAAGGTCACTAGTCTGTTACTGTCCATCATTCATCCTCAGTTGCAATGAATGGCTTGTTGTCTACATTAATCTGACAATGCATGAAGTTGTGCAAGTGGCATGTAACATGAAGTCAGTACAGTCATAACAGTCTTACCATGCAATGCTGGTTCGATAGCAGGGGTTTCAGCCTTTTTGATGGCAGAAAATATTTGTTGTTCAATGTCTGACAGATCACTGGAGTCTACTGCAAAGAAAGCATGACTGGCTTCCTGTGACATAGACTGAATCTCAAGGGTATCTGCATTATTTGTTCCCACCACAAATAACTTCACACCAACTCCTTTCAAGTTTTCTACAGCATTTCGGACGTCATCACTGGACCGTCCACCAGTTAAGAGAACCAAAATCTGAGGGACGCCCTGTTGATGCCTACTTCCAGAAGAGGCTTTGAAAACATTATCCTTGATGTACTGGAGGGCCGCACCAGTATTGCGGGGCCTGCCTCCTTTATGCCTCAGAGCTCCCACATTGTCAGCCACATTCTGCTGCGTTGTATATGTGTTCAGAAAAAATTCAACAGAGGGTTCTCTGCTGTACTGCACCACTGAAACACGATCTTTGTTCTCATCCACACTGAGTTTCTCCACCATTCTCCCAACAAATCCAAGCATTGTGTTAAAGTAATTTTGCATTTCATCCGAGGAATCCAGTAAAAATACAACATCACGCTGAATGGATTCAGTTTGATCTGCAGAAACTTTGACAGACACAAGGATGATGCTCAGTTAGAGTTACACATGAAATTATATAATAATGAAAAAATGATTATGAGATAGATAGATAGATAGATAGATAGATAGATAGTCTTACCTAGTCTTACATTCTGTGGTTTTAGACTTGGCTGCTGTCGAGGCACCCTTTTCACAAATGACACAAGTTGTTGATGGATGTTCCCAATATCATCAAACCCAAGCACAGAGAAAGCATAGGAAGGGTTGTGTGCAATCATTTGGTGCTCGAGTATGTCTGCATTTCTTGTACCTACACAGAATGGAACAACTTTTTCCTGTTTTAGAGCTGCGGCAGCACTTGCAACGTCATCTTGAGATCTTCCCCCACTCAACAGAATCAATATCTGAGGGACACCTTCTTGATGCCGACTCCCAGAAGACTCAGTGAAAGCATTATTCCTCACATAGTCGAGAGCTGCCCCAGTGTTGAGCGGTGTGCCCCCTTTATGTTTCAACTGCTCGACAGCAGCGAGAACATCTTGTTTTTCTGTGTAGGTGTTCAAACTGAAATGTGTCTGTGAATCTCCGCTATACTGGACCACAGAAACACGGTCTTTGTTCTCCCCAACATTGAGTGTGTCCACCACACTTTGGACAAAAGCTTTCATTGCTGGGAAGCCACTCTGTGTGTCATCTGACCCATCCAATAGAAACACTACGTCTCTTTGAGGTGACTCTAATTCAACTAGAAAAGAATAGGAAAACCTTGTTTAGTAATCAGACATATAGTACATAAGCTAAAATACATTGTTGTGCAATCATTACACATCAGACGGTTGGTGAAGCCTTAAGAGGTGATAATCAAAATTCAAACTAATTACTGCAATAAATAAAGTGTTAGAGGCCAGAACATTTAAGAAAACTGGTAGCTGAAGAAATTGTTGAGAAACTTGGAAATAACGGCAAGATGAAAAGGATATTCCTCTTTCACAAATGAAAGATGGAGACAGCTAGAAAATAAAGATTTCAATATTCTTTAACTCTAATTATCCGGTCAATGATGTGAATATCATTGGCTCAAGGAAGAGCTTAAGAACAGAATGAAGGACATTTGCTGATGTGAAGCGGTCAAAAAAAGACTCTCCAAGACAAAAAAGTATGCGAGCCAAACAAGAGACAGCGTAATCATGGAGTTGCCTCCAGTCAGTGGACACAGTTTGAGAAACATGAAACTGATCGATTGACATCCTTCAGAAGATGATGCAGTTTCATTGCAATTCAAACTATGAAGGACCAAATGTACTAAGAAGGGAGTCAGTTTCTAATCGGCGATACTTCTTACCTACAACAGTGGGAGGCTCAGTTTGTATTTCCGCCTGGACAAATGCTGCTATCTCCGGCTGAATTGACAAAAGTTCTCCAAAGACAGGAAGGTTGAAAAGAAATCTGGAGGAAAAGGCTATTTTTTGAAGCTCTTCTTGTTTAGTGTTTTTCATTCCAATCGCAAAAGACAGAACGCCGATTTGTTTCAGGTTCAATGCAGCCTCTGAAACGTCATCATTGGATTTGCCACCAGTCAGTAAAAACAGAATCTGAGGGACTCCCTCCAGGCGTCTACTCCCAGATGAAGCTGTGAAAACACGGTCTCGCACAAACTGTAGAGCAGCTCCAGTGTTTCGAGGTCTTCCTCCTTTATGGCGAAGACTTCTTATAGCATAGATGATAGCCTTTTTGGATCTGTGAGTTTTCAGGTTGAAGTAAACTTTGGTGTCATCGCTATACTGTACGACAGCCACTCGAACCTTGTCTTCATCAGTATCCAACTCTTCTGCCATTCTTCTGATGAACTCTCGAATAGCTGGTAGTCCATTTCTGGAGTCATCCGACCCATCAAGGAGAAACACTATGTCCCTCTTGTTGCTCCCTGTGTCAACGAGGTGATATATGGATAGATAGATAGAAAGAGAATTCACGAACTGCGCGTTCAAATCTTTTCTGCTCTCACGCATATTTATCAGCATGAGCAAGTTCAGAGGAATCAACTGAGCATGGAAAGGAAGATGAGCTGTTGCTCTGAAAGAGTTTTTCAAGCAGAACTGCTAATGAACCATCTTTTTGTCAAAAAAGATGTTTGAAAGAATTTGACGACTCATCCTCAAAAGTGGAAGTGGACAATTGGAAAAGGTGTAAAAGAGGCCTATATTCTTGAAAGCCTAAGACATACAGAACAGTTGGTTTTTCAATAGAATAGATTTTCTAGCAAGAGTAATCATGAATGTCATGCAACAGAAATGTGCCAAAACATTTCATAATCATTTATCACCTCGTCATCAATCATTAGATTCTAGGAATTTATGTAAGATTATGTTATGTTGTTAAGTTTTGTTATTCCGAGGACATATAAAATAATTTTATTGGCCATTACAATTTTAGGCTTGTGTTCAAATGTGGAGTTCTTACCTACTAAATCAGAGATTCCACTCATGGTTTCCTCAGTGTCTTTGTTTGTGTTCAGTGAAGCAACAAGTTGTGATTGGATTGAGGGCAACTTGGAGAAATCTGTGACTTTGTATGTGAAACCAGGTTTGAAGGCAATCATTTCCAACTCTGAAAGTTTGGCATCTCCTACTCCAACCCCCACTGACACAATTTCATGCTCTTTTAGAGCAAAAGCTGGGCTTCTCACATTATCAGTGGATGGTTTCGTACTTAGAAGAATTAAAATCTGGGGCACTCCTTCCAATCTTCTACTGCCCGTTGAGGAAGTGAAGACACTGTGCCTCACAAACTGGAGAGCTGACCCGATATTAAGGCGCCTCCCACCCTTGTGCCTTAAATTATCTATGGCATTTATAATGTCATTCTTTGCCTTGTGAGAATTCAGATCAAAGTTGACCTCAGGGTTATCAGCAAACTGAACCACAGATACTCTGTCTTGGTTCTCACTGACAGAGAGGCTCTCCACTATGCTCTTAACAAAGAGTTTTATCTCTGGGAATCCATTTCTTGTGTTATCAGAGCCATCCAGCAGGAACACAATATCTCTTTTGTCAGTATTGCTTTGTACTAAGACACAACAAATAAGATTCAGTTATTCTGATATAACACCAAAAACACCAGGAGAAACGTTGTTTTTCTTACAGCAAGGTCAACACGCCAATAACAAAAGAGATTTCACTTACCTTGCTGTAGCACCACGGTCAGCTCTTCCTTCGGAAGGCTCAAATAGTTATTGAGCCTCTGTGGTATGTTGGTAAGCTCACTGAATTCCCTCACTTTGAAGGCAAAGGAAGGGTTGTGCGAAATTTCCTCAATCTGCCTTAGGTCTGCATCCTTGACACCAACACCAAATGGTACGACTCCCTCCGTCTTCAGTGCACCAGCAGGTTCCTTCACGTTATCCCTGGACCTTCCTCCAGTCAAAATGATCAGAAACTGAGGGACATTTTGTGCAGACCGGCTACCATGTCTTTCAGACAAGATGGTGTCCTTCATGAATCTTAGAGCAGATCCTGTGTTCAGACTGCGTCCACCAATCGCTGTCATTCCATTGACAGCTCTTATCACTTCATCTTTGGTTTGATAAGTGTTAAGGTAGAAACTTGGAGTTGGTCTCTCACTGTGTTGAACCACTGAAATTCGTACCCTGTCAGTCCCAATGTCAAGTGGTTCAATTACTTTAATGATAAAATCCCGGATGGCACCAAAATCTGCTCTGACATTATCTGAGCCATCAATGAGGAAGGCAACATCCCTTTCACCTCCAATAACTGAGGGAAAACAACAACAACAAAATGTTACCACTTACACTTTAACATACATCACATTTATTTCATTATTAGGAACAGAAATACTAAACTCACCAGTTTCCTCAGGGAATGATGTCACATCAGTATCGCCAACCACCGTTATCAACTTTGGCATGATTAGTTCAGCCATAGCTGGTAAATCAGAGAATCTTGCTTCATGGTAGGCCAAATCTGGAACGAAAGCCACTGTTCTCAGTAGGGCATCATCTGCCTGCCCAGAACTGACTGTGAAGGTCAAAACACCACCCAGAGCCAATTTATCAGCTATGCTTTTGACCTCGTCCTGGGCTGGACCACCTGTGATCAGAACCAACACCTGCTGGACTCCCTGCCTCCTGCGTGACCCAGTTGATGTCTGGAACATGTTGGACAGGGCATAATTCATGGCAGCCCCTGTATTCAAAACTGAGCCACCGGTGAGTCTGAGTTGAGAGATTCTGTTCACAACATCTTGCCTGTTGCGGTAGTTGTTCAGATAAAATTCAATTTTTGGACGGTCAGCAAACTGCATGAGACCAATCTGGACTCTGTCAGGACGCACATCAAGCTGGTTGACCACGTTGATGATGAAGTCTCTCACATGGGGAAAGTTACTGCTGCCAATGTAGTTTGAGCCATCCACGAGGAAGACAATGTCTCTGACCACTTTTTGGGTCTGCACCGTGGTTATCTCCACAACTAAGAAAAAAGCACAAAAACAAATAAAAATAATCATTGTGTAATACCATCTACATATACTTTCAGGAGATGTAACACTATTAGTGACACAAGATTAAAATGATGTCTTCTGAATCTGTACATGCTTTGAAGTTGATTCTTTGGTTTGGGCAGTTGCAGACAAGTGCCCCTTCACTGCAAGCTGAATTCTGGGATTGTAGCCCCTCCCCACATGAACGTCCTGTAGCCCCACCCCAACTTTCAGCTGAGGGTTGCAGATGGGTGACAAATTGAGAAAACAACATGAGGTGTCTTGATAAACTAGCAGAAAGTGTGCTTTGGTGTGTCTCATGTTTCATCAGACACCATTCTTCCAAAAGACATTTCCTCTTTTGGTGGTTTGATGCTTTCGGTGGAAAGCGCTGTCTAACACGTCAGTCCAAAATTTCCCGTACATGTTCAGCTGAGTTAAGATTTGCTGAGCATTTTCGTACAGGACAGAGCATGTGGGATTATAATGGCATATTTTTTCATGTGGCACACTTGTTCACAAGCATGTGCTGTTTTTCCACTTTTTTATTTTCCTTTAATTTGTCACTCATCTGTACATTTCCATTTCATCAAAGATTAGAAAGTTCATTTATGGAAATACGGAAACGGTTGGAAGACAAAGTATTACCTGGCTCGGTAGGTCCTTCAGTCACAACCACACCAGCTAGTGTTGAGAGTTTATCAAAAATTGCTCTTGGGTTGCGACCCAGTGCACGGAAGTCCTTCAGCATGAACACAACGCTTTCAGAAAAGGCAACCTGCTTCAGTTCTTCTTCATCAGCTGCCTTGGAACCTGCAGCTAGAGTCAACACACCCATTCGCAGCAGGGCCCTAGCAGGTTCTTCCACACTGTCACTGGACCTTTTACTGGCCAACAACAGTACAAGCTGGGGTACCCCCTGTTGAACACGACTGCCCTTCTCAGGTCGCAGCATATTCGTCCGCACAAATTCCAAGGCTGCTCCAATATTGATTGTCTGTCCGGGTCTTGGTTTGATATTGCCCAGTGCACCGATTATTGCATCCTTGGTTCCATGAGAGTTGAGATCCATCTCTAGTCGAGGGGTATTGCTGAACTGGGCTACACCCACTTGAACTTGGTCTGGACCAATTGGCATGGATTCGACAAACTTCTTAATGAATTCACGCACGGCGCCGATGCCATGTGAGCCCATTGTATTGTCGACTAGGAAAATGATGTCTCGATTTCCAGCTACCAAGACTGAAGAGAAAAGAGAAAACATTAATATGAGAATTTTAAGAAATGTTAAATAATAATAAAAAAATGTGTTAGTAACAAAGCCAACCATTTCTATACTTCTATACTCAACAAGTATGAATTTGCAATCAAAACTTCAGAGTATTTTTTTAATTAATGTATTGACAGCTGCATATGGACAAAACATATTAAGCATGGAATATGAATAAAAATCTTTATGAACTGACATTCTCATTGGCAACTTTTATGACTTTGTCACTGATATAGTTCATTTCATTCCATTTAATTTCATTTAATTTCACAAAACCTAATTTAGGCCATGTACTTTGCATTGTGTATTTGTTCTCAGCACTGTGATGATTGTTGAATCTTTCTCAAAACTGTGTTCAAAAGTAAACTGCACACATTTTTATATTGGCTTAACCCACTCTGCAATTCTGTGCAGCTTTTCAGATCACTGATTTGGGTCTGAAAGCATGTCCCATCACCCAAGCTCACACTGGCCAGATATTTTTTTGACAAGTAGTAAAGGCAAGTGCTTGAGAACATGTTCACCACGCTAACTTGTTTAGTCATTTGGATCTGAGTGTAAGCTTTTTGCCATGTTGCCAATATAGCTTCAATTAATGCTTCACTAGCAAAATTAATGTCCAACCACTACTTAAAATATGCTGTGTAATAAACCAGATTCTGAAAGTTATAGTAAGGTAACCAAGCCTGTTCATCGTGTCCTTTTTTAGAGAATATCTGTTAACCATTCAGCTATTTACCTTTACAATGGATTATGGAACTTTGTGGATCTATAAATTGTGACTGAGAATAATGTAATTTCAAGTTTAGCACAAGCATATATTACCTCACACACTACATTGCATTCATTATGAGATTTCTAGGGCCCACAATGCCCCGTCAACATTTACAGAGAAGTTACATACCTTCTGTGAACTCATTCTGAACTATAATGGTGCGTTGGACCACCCCGTTAATGTATGGGAGCAGCTGGTCACCAATGTTTGTCACTGCTCTGAAATCAGGGGCTGACAGGACAAAACTTCTATCTGTAGCAACTGCTTCCAGATCTGCAGTGGCAGTGTCACCAATCACCACGCCGAATGTGATAATGCCGGCCCTCTTAAGGGCCCGGTCACCGGCACCAGTATCATCAGTGGATGGACCGGCACTGATAACCACCAACATCTGCGGCACACCCTCCTCTGCCCTGCCCCCAGCTGTTTGGCTCAAAAGGCTCTCGGCCACTTCGTCCAAGGCGGCCCCCAGGTTAGATTCGTCGCCCCCTGGGTAGGCCAGGCCCTTCACAGCTTCCAGGACGGATGATTTGCTCTCATAGCTATTTAGATAGAACTTTATGTCTGGGCTGGCGTTGTACAGGGCCAAGGCCACCCGAATAGTGTCCCTGCCCACATCAAGGCGCTCAATGATTCTCAAAGCCAAATCACGCACAAAGGGGAAGTTTGCCGCTCCAACGTTCTGTGATCCATCAATTAAGAGTACTAGGTCAGCTGAATCTTGTGCTTTAAGGAGAGAGAGAGAAAACAAAACAAAATGGAACTTGTGAAAGCGTACACACAGTGAGACAGAGACAAGAACTCGTGCTAGCAAATCACTGCATGTGTCAAGTGACATTCAAGGTGAACAAATCAATAACGACATTGAAAAACACATCATACTGCATGTTGGCTGAACCAAGGAGATTTCCTAAAGCGATGTAATTAGTTTCTTGTCTAAATGTAGCTTAGCATTGAGTCAAGGCTGCTGTAGGTTGTAATGTGTGGTGCTATTGGATTGGATATGTTGAAGTACAGTACAGTGTTGTCGGTATGATTACGAACCACATATAGAAGAATAATTTAAGATAATTCTCCACATCTTGTATGGTCAACAATAGCAGTTTAATGAGGCCGAAAACATATTCGAAAGTAATGTTTTCCCACGTCAGGTGCACATTAGATGTCTGATGTAAAACAATTTGAATTTGACGTTTTGATTGCTATAGAAAATAAATTGTGATTAATAGCCAAAAATGTTTAATATGGCTGAATGACTTTTACTTAAACGGAAAAGTTAAAATGTATTTTATAAAATGTTTCAGACTCAAGATGGTAATCGCTGGAAATTATTTAGCATGTGTAAAAAATAGAAATTGTTGCTTGCATTTCCTTTGTAAACGCTCCACTGAGTTCAGCCAACCCATGCAGACTCTTGTTACAGACCTCAGATAAAGTGACCAGTCATGATCCCGTGACTCATCCTTGGTGCCTACAAGTTTACAGTACTTGAGAATATTTTACATTTGACTCCATGTAAAATTTATACAGTATGTTTCCAATTCGTTTTAATTTGACTCATGTGTGCAAATGTCTTCTTTGGACACATGACTTTTCATGTATGTATTTTCATAGGGATATATTTTCTCATTACATTGACTTCTTTTTAGAACATCATTTATGGCCATCTACGTATAAAATTATTCTCAAAGTACTTCTTCTGCAGGTCAAGGATGAGTTCAGGCAGGTTCATCACTGTTTCAAATACAGAATATTGCACATATTTTACACAGACATTGTGACTGATAAAGACAAACATACAAAATGCAAGAAACATAAGCAGTTGTGCATGGTTAGCTATTGTTAAAAGCTCACTGTTTGATTTTAAGATGTTTTAAAGGGTGAGGTCCAAAGGTTTTCCGAAGGAAAGTTGTCTGAGGTGTCACTAAATGAATTTTACTGTTGCTGTTAGAGTTGCAACGGTATGAGATTTTTCACTGTAAGAAAACTGTCTCAGAAAATTTTCAGGGTTTCACGGGATCAAGGCGTAGCGTTGAACCGCTTCAACCCTGCTGTCTGTATACGTGTCCTCTCACCTACAGCTGCGTCTAATATAAACAGGCATCCTCTGAAATGTGTCTTAAATTGTCACTGAGGTTTTTGCTGAATGCCAACACAGAACTCAAATCACTATCAAATTTAAAAGCATTTCACATCGCTTAAGTAGCTTCTTCTCAATCCACACTCATCATATTTGTTCTCTCTTTAAACAAGCATATATCTGTGCCAGTTTTACATCTTACTCAGCACCTAATCAAAGATGCTGGAAGGGTGTCAATCGCATGCAGGTCTTATTGTGATTTTTAAAGCAGGGGCATATTAAGACAAAACAGGTGATGTTAATTTTGCAGGTGGATAGTGAAAGGTTATTGTGGTTAAAAAAAAAAAATACTTGATTGTGTTAATGATAAAATCCAGTCACGCCCACATATGCAGCAGCTTCTTCCTGCACATGTAGGCACATTAGTAAGATAGTGACACTGGTCCCATTTCATTACCTGTCCCTCCTCCAGCCTCGGGGGCCTCATTTGCCACAGGAGCAGCCCCTGACTGGGTCACTGCGCCGCAAAGCCCCACTACTAAATCTTGGATTATATCCCGCAAGGCCAGGAAAGAGTCTACACTGAACACATGGGTGTCATAGGGCTGGCTAGCCATCTCCCTGAGCTCAGAGTCCACTGCATCCTGAACTCCAACTGCAAACACCTCCACGCCTGCCAACCGCATCACCTCAGCCGGCATGGCCACGTCATCCTGGGAGCGCCCGTCTGTTAGCACCACCACCACCTGGGCCACGCCATCAGCGGCACGGCTGCCAGACGCAGCGGTCATGTGAGCACGAATCAGGAAATCCAGGCCCCGGCCAGTGCGGGTGCCCCCCCCACGGTACGACATAGCCTTGATGTGTGCCAGGACTCCCTGTGTTGTTGTGTAGCTGTTGAGCTGGAACTCGGTTTCAGGCTTGGTATTGTACTGCACGAGGGCAAACTGAAACCTGTCCCCTCCAACCTGGTGCAGTGATTGTGTCAAGCTGTACAAAAATTGTCTGACATGCTCAAAGTTCTCCTCTCCAATACTCCAGGATGAATCCACTAGAAAGTATATATCAGCTGCCAACCCTCGCGTACAATCTTCAGAAGACAGTGTTTGGAGGACAGAAGTAAAGACCAGTGAAAAGATGCTTTGTGTTTGGTTCAACAATATTGTTTTCATACCAAACAGAAATACTGTTGCACAATACAACTGAAATGTGTCAGAAATAAGTGTGACAGCAACATTCAGCTTATGAAAAGCATCTGACTGGACTTGATACTCCTCTAGTTTATTTTTTGTCCCATGTTGAGATACACGTTTTGAATCCAGATTTTAACAATAATTGAAAAATAGCCAGTTTACCAGTAATGCTCATTAGAAGTGAAAAATCAAGTTACTTTATCTACATTGATATGTTTTGTTTTTGTTGGGATGCCATAAGTGCTTTTATGATTCCCACTTTTAATGTGTATTTAAATGTGAATTGAATATTTTTAAAAGACCAAAAAAACATCCCTCTGAGCATTTCTGAAAACTGGAAAAAGTAATAAAAGCAGACCAATGATCTGCAAATCGAACACACTCTGCTGACTTCAGCTGAGATCAACTTAGTTCAACTTACCATCCTGAGCATCGAGGTTCGGGAGGAGTCCTGCGAACAGGACGCCCAGGAGGGCACACAGCGGTAACAACCGATGGCGCCTCATCTTTGGTCACCAAAACAGCAAAGGGGACACCTGTGAACCCAGAAACAAGAACAATATGAATATGAACCAGAAAGTAAAAAACACCACAAGGCCCATCCAACACTTTCAAATGAGTCTAGTGAGACGGTTAATGAGCAGATGTTAGTTGGAGGTCTTCGTGAGTTTCCTGTCTGTGTTAATGTCCTGTTTTCACATCCAGCTTGTATTTCTGGAATGGTTTGGTGGATAAGTTTGACTTGGAGGGCTCTCTTGTTTTTGCTGCGCTGCCTCTACAAATATAACACACAAACTGCATAAGCTTGTTTCATCGGCCAAGAGTGAAGCATTTAATCTTTGACACAACACACAAGATGAAAAACTCATCTCCTGTCAGCCTTTTTTGCAATGCGTGCAAGAGTATCCTCCTTGCTTCTCCTGCTGAAGTGTCATCTCGTCCCAGTTGCTCAACACTGGGATGAGCATTTTTCACATTAGCGTCAGGCAGGCAAGCATGTGCAACCTGCCCAAGCGTTAAAACAGGCACGGTGTCTGGCATCACAGTCTGCAATCTGTTCAATACAAAAATGAAAATTGAATCACCAGCTCTTTTCTTTGGGTTTTGGTTTGTAAGTGAGGGAGCTGCAGCGTGTGCTGGTGTATCAGTAGCAGACCTGAAGAGTGGCAATGATCAAAACCACCTGTTAAAGCTACCAGCCAATGTGCTTTAGTAATTAACGCTGCTTGGCAAAGACTATATTTTCCAACTCACAGAATAATGTGTTCTTAAGAGGGGTGTTGGACTGGAAAGTCCGGTTACACAGCAGGAGTGTGTGTTTTCTATTTAGTCAGATTTTCCCTCATTGTGATGTTAAGTAATGTCGCAGGAAATGAAAGGAAGGTCACACATGGCTCACGACTGCCCTTATAAATTTAGCTCATAAAGAAAGTATGCATACTGTACATGTACAGTGAGTAAGTGAGGCTGGAAGGAGGAAGAGAGAATACGCAGTTTTTAGTAGTCGTCAGTAGAGGAAATATTTCCATCATTAAATCTACACGCACACACACAAATGTTCTGCAGCCACAGCCAGAGTGGAGGAAATCAAGTCCTAAACCAGTGAGAGTCTAAAATGTCCTCATCGCATCAAGATGTCCTCAAATCAGTTAGATATAGATATCTAGATATACACATACAAACATGCACACACTTTTACACTCGTCATCTTGTCCATAAACTAACCTGTATCCTTAAAGTTAACCATCATAGCTACATCACATTAATGTCACCTGACCCTAAGCTTACCCTAAAATCAATTCTTACCCCTCAAACGGCCTTTTGAAAACTGTGGATTGCCCTTATTTTCCTCATTCTTTGGGTCTAAGACCAAGAGAACACACACAAATAAGCTATAAAACTTCAGACCATCCAGAAGTGATCAGATCGAAAAAGACGTAAGAGCAGCCAGAGCAGGAGCACAAGAGCAATTATTGAAAAAAAAAAAAGGCACTTACATTTTAACATACTGAAGCAAATTTAAAGCTACAAAACTCTGATCTAATAAATGCCACTCAAATTAACCCAAACTTCCAACTGTGACCTGGCAGACTCATATATACACATATATAACAAAAAAGGGATCCTGAAAAATAAACTGGCCTGAGATGGCGCACATGGCCCATGACCAATGAAGTCCTCGCCATTAAACTAATGATGGGGGAGTGGAGGTAGAGAACTCTTGGAGGAGTCTCTTTAACAGCCTCTTTGCCTGCTGGCACTCACACAATAAAAGCTCAGCATTAATGGCAGCTCTAATGTGCACTGTAAAAAAAAAAGTGGTATGTGGGTAATTAGAGATTTACTGTATGTCTACTTTATTGGGAATAAAAGAGGAGAATTTCTTCTAGAATGTGCAACAAGTTTTAATTTTCCAGTGCTAGAAAATATATACAAGGCTGTGTTTTCTTTATTCAATATGCTTTTATGATGATGGAAGAGGACATGAAAATTACTAATGCCCTCTAGTGGAATGCGTAGGTATCACACAGAGTGATAGATCCTGATTTTCTAGAAGCAAGAAGCACATAAAGTTAAGTATGAACCGTTCATCTGTCTTTCATCATGAGTTATGTAACATAGATGATGTCAGTGTCTTTGTGGGTGAGAAAAAAATTGACTTATGAAGCTTCAAAATACTATAAATGCAAAACTTACAGAATGAAAATCCATTTCTGAAAATTCCTCCTTGTTTGTGCTTTCTCTGACTAACCCCAGCATTTATTTTCACTGGGGTTGCAGTTACATCATGTGCTGTTTTACCTGCCTGTGGGTCAGCTGACTGTTTGGGTTTTGAACCAACTACATGCCAAGATGTGGGACTGGCTTGAAGTTGCTGTGTGGACAGAACTAAATCAACACACACACATTGCCAGGAATGAGCTGCCCAGTAAACCACAGCTTGATATGTTTGACCACCGAGCAGTCGTGGATTCAGGTTACAGCGACTAGACGTCCTGGTTTGTCCAGGATCTCGGTTTCAAGCTGGGTGTCCCAAGTTATACTTGTTCTCAGCACTTACAAAGATATTTATCACGTCTTGTCCCACTCATTGTTACCAGACTTTGACTGAAATGTACAATAGTTCATGCCAAAGTGATGTTTGCTTAGTTTGCATTGTGCCTGATTCAAAGTTTTTGCCAACAACCAATCCCAATCCCGTTAACTCTCAGGTGTGGAAGATGTGGCTGTCTGGGATGTGCACTTCAGTCCTACTGAAATGAAACTTTTTCTTGTTTAATTTTTGCTGTGCAGTAAAACAGATTTCACAACGCTAATCACAAGGAAATCCTGGGTCAGCTAGACTTGGATTGAAACCATCCACAACACACAGCATCATTAATTATAAACACACGGCTGTTGTATTTAATGCAGCGCTGCCGTGAGCTTCATTTGTTGGAGTCACCGTGTTTATACTTTGCTGCATCTAGTGTTTATGCAAACTTCACTTTGCACATCAGGATGATGAATCGGTGGGAAAAACACCGCAAGAGTCCGTTTTTACTCACTTTTTCGACAGGCCCATCAGTGTATCATCAAAACACAGAGACCAAATAAAACTTAACAAATGCCGGAGCCATTCGGTGGAAGACTGAGGAAAGTTGAGTTCAGTCAGTTTTTCTTAAAATGTACAGAAAACACATTTCCCCATTGAGAACTGGTTCATCAATTCCCAACAACATTGTGATAACTGCAGGATGTGATGAACTTTTCCTTACAAGACAAACGTGTAAAGTGCTTGCAGAATATATCTCAATTTTGGTATTATGATTATCTTCTCATAAATCTAACACTTGTCCTTTTGCCCCTCCCTAAAAGCCCAGACTCCCTCTCAGCCAGGCTGCGGCATGTTTAGCTCAGCTCCAGCCAAGATGACTAAAAGAGAGCGTTTGGTCAACAGGAAAGGCGAAACCAATTCTACAACAGTCCCAAAAGCTTGTACAATAAGTCAGAAGAGAGCTGAAGCATCCGACAGCCTGCAGCAAGTATCATCTCTCTACAGTGACGACTGTGTGAGCGTAACCTGCCCAGAGCTGACTGTGTCACTGGTCACCAAGAACTGAATGAATTAGAGAAAATGCTGATTAGATTTATTTTTTTGTTCTTCAGTTGAATTATATCAAAGTTCAAGACAAGCCTCTGTTTAAAAGTTCAATAAATGCATGACGTTTCCAAAGTCAATGATTAATCATGTTAAATAATCTTAATCTCAATATTGATCTCAGTATAGATTTTTGCCATAATTGAGCTGCTCGATTTCCAAAGAAAGCTAAAAAAGTTTCAGAATTCCCACTCGTAGTGATAAATGTGTTTCCCTGCAGTCCCTCAATGGTGTCACCGTCCAGATATAGGACCAAAATCACCGAGTTCCTTTATTTCAAGGAAATCTTAGCTCTCTTGGACGCTGCAACAGATGTTTGTGTTCTCCACTCGTGCTCATGTGATTTCAGGTCACTCAGAAGCCACTTCTCTGCAGAGCCTGCCAGGCCCGGCCAGTGTGTCAACACTATGGCTTCCCCTCAAACGCCACAGAAAAAAACACAGCAGCACAGTGGAGTCCTGTTTTCACTGATACGAGCAGCGAAGATAACGGCGGCGTGTGGAACGACACTGAAGAGAAGATTAAGAAAGTACTTCTCTCCAAATTATGTCACTATCTTAAAGCTGCATTAATATATTTTTTGCCACTTGGGGGCAGAACTGTAAAACAAGCTGAGCATCACACACATTTGACTTATTTATGGCAAACATGTAGGCGAGCAGTTCCCTCTAAACACATTCAGGAGCAACATTAGCATTTATTTACAACCTTTTGATCTCCAACAACTCCTGAGGGAAACATCTGTCTCTTCAGCAGCTTCACTGTGTTCACCTGCTACTCACTAGCTCTGTGTGCTGTTTGGTGCTGGACATGTTGTAGCTTCATCTTCACAAATACTCTCAGGCATAAATATGACATTCTTAGGTGTCAGCCGAAAGAATCTGCAGCAACAAGCATTCTGGGGAACTCAGTAACTTCATTCTGTTCTTCTCTCAGTATTTTGTACTTCAGTCACATATGAGATACATGTCACAGCTTCAAAACTGCCCTCCCTCCAAACTCAAAGCCCCTCTGTGATGAGCGCGAATTATTTAGAGGTTTTATTTGGAGAAGAGTGAGGTGAGAAGTGCTGAGGTTCACTTGTCTGTTCTCTGTGATGTGTTGAGTCACCACCTTAACAAAACAGAGTTCAGTGTTTAAGTAGTGAGCAGTTGATGTTGTACAGTGAGCCGAACACACGGCTCTGTTCACTGTGTACAGACAGTATATGTCTGTAGCTCGGTGGTATTTATAGTGAACAGTGTCAGTTTGCATTTACAGAGCGAGATAGACGCTGCAACGTGAACACTTGGCAGCACGTTTGCAGCTGGACCTCACACACTCATTTATAGCAAAGGCCACACACACACACACACACATTACATAAGCTTATAGTGCAGCACAAAACTGCATCAGATACCAACACTGCTGCATGTTACACCAGGTGGAGCTCAACAACAGGAAAAGGACGAGAGGAGCTACAACTTCTTCACTTCTTTACTTTCAAAGCACCAAACACACAGAGAGTCATCACCAAACTCTGCTCCCCACAGTTCAGCCTCTTTCAGCTGCACTCTTTTGGTTCATACTCACTTTTAAGAGTGGAAGCTTTAAACTAATTTTATATCTAACAGTGTTCATGAATCACATAGAGATTTGTCTCGTCATATTTTCCTGCCTTTGTTTTGCCACTTGTGAGGTTTTACATTTACCTGGAGGTCCTGTCAAACTGCTCCATGCTCTGCTGCCGCGCCCAGCAGGGTTGCCAGGTCCGTCTTTTCCGCGGAATTGGGCTACTCTTTGAATGTTGCTGCGGGATGATTTTTTTTTTTTTTTTTTTTTTTTGTCCGCTGACTGGTTACATCTATTTAGCGTGCAAATTACATTAATAATATCTATGAACCCACATCCATAAATGAAATGAAATTATTTATTACAACCTAAAAGTTGATAATATGTCAGTTTTGTGTTTCCAGCGCCCCCAAGTGGCCAAAAAATCAGGTTTAACAGAAGATTAAATACGGACCTTTGTCATACACACTGAACAAACAAGAAGAAGAAGAACCAACACATTCATTCACATTCACAAGTGTGATGTGTGAATGCTTCTCCAATACAGACACACACACTCCGTATGGAAGTTTCTATGTGTTTGCCAGTAGATGCTGTTTTTTTTCCACTTTTGTTTTAATTGCATCATTAATTATAAATTGTGTTGCAAGACAAGTTTACACACACTCACGCGCACAGAGGATCATGTACAAGATGCAAACCACTCGTTAAGCTCTGGGCTTAATAGATAATATTGTCAAATTGGCTCAACTTTAGTTGCTCACTTAACACTTTATTACAGACCGAAACCGTGTACATAGCAATTATACTGTCAGCAACACTTGTTGAAAACACTATGCATAAATCAGAACGAAAGAAATCAGCAAAATAACTGAAGTCACGAGGGATGTGAGTCATTTCTACTTTGTGATGCTTCTGAGGGTGAGACAGCTCCACACTGCCGCTCACTGGCATCATGCGAGGAAATATCACTCGTATGTTCGGCGTGTGCGACTTCAGTCTCGCCGTGTATGAATCAATCGATGGCTGTGGAACTGCAAACCCAACCCACCCTTCGACTGGAAGGATTGTGATGTGACATGTGTGGTACAGATGAGAGGAGGATCAATGACAAAGTTAAAAGAGGGAGGGGGGGGCGGCAGGTTGGGCGGGCAGTTCCACACAGCTGGAGTGTGTTAGTCCGTCTGACACCCAGCAGATGGCCGATGTAAGGCTGCAGAGTTACGGCTGAGTTCAAGTTAGGAAGGTGAGTTCATTTCTAAGGCCTATTTTTTCCCCTGATGCACCTTTTAGTCAACTGTGAGTCCTGTGATCTTAATCAATCAATGAATCAACAAAATGGCAACAAATAAGTCAAAGATGAGGAAAAACTTTATCTCCATCACCTCCCACAAACCTGGCGCTCTCACTTATCAATGCATCACAGCATGTTGATGGTTTGTCCTGATTTACATCCCTTAAAAAGAGAACATTGCAGCAGAAGCTCTCTGAGACTAGATCTTTCTGAAAAATGTTCCAACCTTCCAGACATCTGTGCCGCATCATGGAAAAAAGACTGAAAGCTGGAGAGAGCGCAGTGGTCATAAAACATTGCGCTGATTTATACTGTCTATCTAAAAACCCTTTTGTTATTAAGAATCCTTCTGATGCAGCTCTGCCAGTGAGAGCGGAGGAGCTGTAGCTTTGTCCTAATGCAGGTAGTAAATTATGTGAAAATACTTCAAACGCATAAAACCAAATCTGGAGCGCACACCGAGTTCCCTCTCGCTTTTGAACCACGACCAAGTTCTTCCTCTCTGTATCGCAGCAACGGGTGACATGCAAACAGAAAACTACGTGGAAGCAGCAGCTCATGAGATGTATTTATGACAAATGTCCAATTTAATGTCATGAAGTTGTGACTTGGAAGAATAAAATGACTTTATTCGCACATCGAGTCCCACATGCTCACAATAAAACAGAAGACACTGAATTCCTCTGTCTCTCCTTAGTCTTGTAAGAGAAGTGGAAGATTAATGGCTCACACCTGGTCCACTAAACCCTGCAGCCCACCACCACCACCTCCGCCCACTCCGCCTCTTTTGTCCAGTGGACCAAACCCCTTCTGGTTCTCCTGGTTCATCTGGCCAGCAGTGTGGAAAACACTTTCTTCACACTTTTCCACTCCTGTACTCAGTTCAGAGAGGGTGTGGTTTTGGGCTACTGCTGCAGTGGAAACGTCTACCCATCCAACTACTCTTCTTCAGAGCTCACATGTGGGTGTGGAGATTTTTGGATGGAGAACATTTGGATGTGACGGTGCCATTACCAACAGATTCCCTATTTAGATTTAATTGAAGGAGCAAAAGATCGTTCCAGGATACTAATAAAGTGCAGAAATATGAGCAATTAAAAGATGATGACCGACATTTCTTAACATGTAATACAGCTCATTACTGAGCTCGTTACTTTACATGATGCATTAATTACAACAACTGCATCCTACAATAGAAAGAACATTACAAATCTTTGATAAATGGAAACCACTGAGTGCAAATCAACTCCTTACAGACTCATCTCTAACACAGAGCTGGAATCACAGCTTGAGACCTGAGAGCATCTTACTTTTTGACTCCTGAGCTGCTGCCACAAGTGGATTTCCCCAATGTGGGATCAATAAAGTTTATTTTATCTTTTTTTTCTCTCTCTCACCACAACTACTTGGCCCCTGTTGGGTAAATTAAACTTTGCACAAACCAAGAATGTCAAACAGAAGCAGCATTTTCAGACTCGTGCAGAGAAAAGCGAGCGTACACGCCCCTCTGCTCTCACATGCACGTACATAACATTGCTGAGGTCTCCTTCTGCTCCCTAACTGCGGCTCACCTCTTGCCCTTGGAGCACTTTCACCACTAAAGTATAGGTTTCAGTCGTGCTGCTAAACGCACACTCTGATATTTATGAGCTATAAGCCAAAAACTCCTGCGCAACCCTGTGATTATGACACCCATCATCAGCTTACATGTTATGACTGGGAACTATGCAATGGTCAACGCACTATTTATAATCATCGTACAGTGCAATCAAGGTCAAGTCGTAAAGGAGCAAAGAAATAAAGCAAGCATGCATTTGTAAACACCAAGAAACCTCTGTCTGCAAGATGAGTCACCTTGAGCAGATTTCAGACTTACCCTGAGCTGCAGTAGCTGTACTCCACTCTATTTGTTTTTGAAGAAAAAATGATATCAGTTATGTAAAATGCAAGCTGGACTTTTGGTCATTATCCTCCGGGTAAATTCCCCTTGCTGGCTTTTCCAGCACCTCCCAAAGGAAGGCTGCTGAGCAAGGCAGTGATAAGGTCTCTGATTAGAGATGTGCAGAAAGAGGGGTCCTGAGTGAAGGGAGGAAACGGTTGAGACAAACAGAGCCAGACACCCGCCCGGTCTCAAACCAGAGGAGCTGTGGTGCTGAGTTCAAGACTGGGATGGGACAAACTTCCAAACTCCTGGAGTCCTGCCACCTCTCTCTTCCTCCTCCCACTTTCTCTAAAGAAAGGACAAAAAAGAAAAAGAGGAGGGAGAGGAGAGGAGAGGGTGAGCTGGGGGAGAAAAGAAATAAATGAAAACCAGACACATTGCCCTGTTTGGTCTGGACGTGAGCAGCAGGGAGGAATGATGTCACAAATCTGGAGCGGGATTTTCTCCTTACCTTTTCCTACATTGTGCCGTTTCTCCATCCACCTCTGTGGGGCCTTTTTCTTACATTTCAGCTACTTGGAGATTCCTTTTGGCAACTGTTTTAGAAACCAAAGAAAAAAGGAGTAGCAGGGCACATTTTTCACCCTTTTGTGGTTGCATTTAAATTACAGTTAACAAATTGTGGTTTAAGTAACTTGCATTCATCGATAAAGTGATTTAAGCCACGAAAGTCTGTCTTGAAAACAGTCCATTAATGACTGAATACATGCTGCATCAATTTACATCCTGCTGTCTCAACAGCTGATAAATATGACGTATTGTCTGTTTCGGCAAGAACTCACATATATGCAACGTGAATGTGCGAGCCAGTGTTCTGGCAGAGGCTGGAAATGTGAATGCTGTGAAGGAAAAGCAGTGACACAGTGCTATGAAGGTAACCAGCCCACAACAACAACATAAAGTTTGCATTCAGCCAACGCGGCCTGTGAAATCACTTATGAGTTCATTTTTGTTGCCCTCAGAGAAACACCCACTGCAGGATGTACAGTGTGCACCATGTTTAGATGGAGCTGATGGAAAAACACACACATTACTTCATATGTTTGTAGGAGTTCATGAAAGACATGAAAGAAAGAGTTGTGTCCCAAATGCACATCAGAGACTAACCTTGTTTTTAAAATAGTTCACACCTCGACTAAAGAAAGCAGACGTTAAAAATCCATCACTTACATTAAAGTCGCTCAGGTTTGAGCGGGTTGTTGTAGACAGCAGCCAAGACAACAACAAAAATATCGAGTCTTAAAGTCGCACAGATTGAGATTTTTATACTGGATTGAATGACTGTGCAAAGTTAAAGATGGCGCTCATGAGCCCATAGAGAGTTATCACCCGATTCGGTTCAACAAAGAAATTTAACCTCTTTTAGCTCATCATTTGGTTTTATCTGGGTGCTGTTTTCAGTAAAATAAGCTTTGATGAACACACTGTAAACTGCCTCCAAAGCTAGAGTCAGACATTTCAGCCCAGAGTTGAGAAAAAAAAACAAAATGAGAAATGAATATTTTAGGCACATGTTTCAGTTGGACAGTAATACAACTCTGTGTTTGCTGCTAGCGAGTTTGCCATATTAACTTCACAAGGTTATAATATGTAAATCAAGAACAAAGGCAATGAATACAGCTTTAAACATTTCAGCTCATTTTGCAATTCTACATTTTGAAATTGGCATTGATCCAAAGTCACAGTTTGATTGTTGTATTTATGTGCATACCTTGTACATATGGTAACATCCTCCACTGTCAACACTTAAACATTAGTGTATACTTTAGAGCACGAGTATATAATGTATGAATTACATGGAATGCTTTGTAACATATACAGCTGACTTCACAATAGACTCAATGTCAACAGGAAAGAACCCTCGAGTCCAGGCCAAGAAAAGGGAGGATTGCTGCTGCATTTTTCTGTCAGTGAGCTAAAACAGACGTTGTTCCCAGAGGACGAGGTGCTGTGAAATTGACTGCGTGAATTAAAGTTGAAAGCTGAGCTGTAACAGCAGGTGTTGATCAGCCAAGGTAACCTCTGTTACCCACTGAACTATCTTTGCATTTATGCTGCATTTCTTAAATCATCAGTGCACCATATGGGAGTATTTATAACACTGGCCCATAGCATCCATGTTCTGTCGTCTGTGGGTCATTACTCACCAACATTTCCTGCAAAGCGCTGCGCTGTTATGATGATGGTGCTAAGCAACTGCTGCTGTAACATCCACTGACATAAAAGCTGTTTCATGTTCTGAGAACATGAACATTTGATGAGCAGCAAAATTGTCACAAAATGATGAATGATGAAACTGCTTCTTTGACACAAACTGGTGACAACATTTTGGAATTAACAAATAATCAGTTCTTTTTTTGATGCATTCATTTATGTTGTGAGTCAAGATCAAAGCAAAGAACGAGCTGATGAACTCGATCCAAACATTCCTTCAGCGTACACATACATATATTCCCTTGTGAGTGAGCACTGACCCAACACAGACCCTTCAAAATCAAAGCCTTTCACAGTCACAGTGTGACAAAGGCTAATAATTATATTGTTAGGTGATGTTAATGTCACGCTCACAGGTTGTAACGATTGTCTGAGATGTGAGCGCGGGGCAGAGCTGACATCTGTGGTGAAGAGATTCCTTGATGCATGCCACCAAGGTGACTTCATGTGGGCGGATCAAAGTACAGATTGTTTCCTGCGATGCTTCGAAAAGCCGACTCTCTCATTAATAACTGCCAGCTTTTACAACACAGACAGATATGAGACATGACAGAATCACTCAGCTTTTTATCACTTTAAACACAAAAACCGGAGCTAATGGACATTTTCTTCTGCATCTCCGTGGTGTCTTGGGTGTGGCTGCAATGTACCCAGGTTCCTACAGTGTGTGGAAATTATGAAAAGCATAGGAAATGAGTCCTTAAGCTCTATAAAACCGTGAACACACATTCAGTGTTTATTCTATTCTCAAATAAAAGCATGAGACTCCCCTCCACATGACTGGAGTATTCAATCTGCTCTCGAGAAGTTGCTTTCCTTGAAGACGTTACCATTTGGAACAAACTGTTCACCGGCCAGTTTGAGGAAAATGCATGTGTTGATTCCACCGACACACTTGTTTCCATTGGAGCACAAGCAAATAAGTGGGTGGGGATGGACCGGCCTTACCTCACTCCAACCGTGTCTGACGAGGAAAGTATTAATACTCACTGTGACTGTAAATGCTAAACAGGAGGAGGTGCAAATATGGGAGGAAAACACCATGCGATCACAGTTTTTCACCTTTTTAAAGCTGCCGCTTTTCATCCTTAATCCAACACAAAGTGCATATAAGGATAATCTGCACAGGAACGTCACACTGGCAGCAGTAGTTTCTATCTTTGTCCTCAGCTTTCAGGTTCTGTGAGTTCAGGCGAGTCATTAGTTTTGATTACTGACTGGTTAATTTGAGTTCTACATTTTTAAAGCTGTTGATATGGCTTCAAGGCTCCAAGTGTTTCTGACAAAGCAAAAAAAAAAAAAAATACATTGACGTCTTGCAGTCACAGTTCATGTTCACCCTGACTTTGTACAAGCAAACTGTTTAACGATGAACAGATGGCTTTATCCCCAGTTTATCTTTTAAATTCATGCTAAAATAACATATCTACTCTCATAAAATCCTGTGGTTTATCCATTTTTGTTCTCACACGACAAACAAACCAGCGCAGTTCGTTTCTAACTCAGAGCCTCTTTTTCTTTTGGTCTCAGTCCAGCTGTTTGGTTCCCATCAGACTTTGACCGGCAGGTTTCACAACAGCCAAGAAGAACCAAACTGAAAGGACAAATGCACCAGACATCGATTTAACCGAATCAGGTTAGGTGTGAAACACAAATTAAAAAACCACAATCCAGCAAACACGGAGCTTCTGATCTAGTAGCCAAAGAAATGTGAGGAAAGTATTGATAAGCAAAGTTACGAAGTTCTGAAACAAAATAAACAAAATCAAAATTCTGGACATTGTTAAGGTATTATTAGTCCAGTTTAATTTAAGAAAGCAGATCCAGTGCACACTGTACCAATGATGCACCCTGTATGCTAAAAGCATTACATTTGCTGCGTATGCACATTCAGTTCACAAAGGTCAGATTTTTCAAAGTTCCTGTAATGTGAGATCAACTTGACATCACGACTGAATCAAAGTCAGCATGAAATGGAAAAGTGAGAAATGAGTGCACGCTGATCTCCAGCAGGGAAAAGTTAACAGAGTTCAGGACAGAGGTCAGATGCCAAATATTCCATTTTACACTGGGCCAGGTTGAAAAGTGCACCAGAGGTCTGCAGAGAATTCAAATCAAAGCCAGTGATTCGCCTGCTGAGGTGATCTGCTCTTTCTGCTCGGCCTGATCGTAGCATTACTGTTCAGCCCCTCGTGGGGCGACAGAGCAGAGATGTGGGGCAGCAGCCACCACACAGCCTCGAGTCAGACATGTGGATAATCATATCGGCCTGTTGCGTTTGACAAAAGACCAGAAACATGGATGGTTGAAACACAAAGTCATAATCATCATAGTCGAACCTTTTCTGTGGTTTTCATATCCCTGCGTGGTTTAATGCAGACTGGCACATGAGCTGTAGGCTACTTTCCACTTTTTGACTCAGTTACACCCAATGAGTCATAAAAATATCCTATGAAACAAGCATTTTCTTGTTACTTCACTCGAGGATCTTTGGTCTCTTCAATCCATCGTGCAGCACAATGGACAGTAGATGTGGTGCTAGCGCTGGTCTAGCACACATGTTAACATACTGATCAGAAGAGCATCAGCGAAGCACTATAAGCAAGCAGAGACTTAGATTTACTCCTTTGTGCTTCCGGCAGGTGGCCACATCCAAAAAACCAACTGCTGCTCATTTCCTGAAGTGGGATATAGCGATCACATCTGGACACACAAGCCGAGGCATCAATCTAAATATGGAACTTATCTAAAGACAATTCTGTTGAGCCCTGACTCGAATAAGTGGCTCGATTATAGGCTTCATCCGTCCAGAGTGAAATGCTGAGTAATCGCTCCAAGTTGGCCTGACAGGGCGACGGAGGCCGAGCTGGTGCTGAGGAAGCCGTTTGTTGTTTGAGGAGCAGATTGAGTTTAGTGTCAGAGCCGTAATCTCCCCTCACAGAGTTTGTGTAAGTTATTTCTACAAATATTAATATTATATTCTAGCAAATTTGGGCTGTTCTTGCTAATCTGAGTTGTCTTATCTGGATTCTTGTGGTTAGCTGTGGAAACATGAACACGACATGACCATAAAATGAATTTCTCATTCAACAGACCTCAACAGACCAATGGAAACGCTGCAACACGTAACGCTGCATATTGAGGATGTATGGATCTTTGTGAAGGTTTGACCAGGAACAGTCTAATCCTCTAGTCCTGACTTTATTTATTCTTCTTTACAATGTCTCATGGCTCAAACTGATTCATTTATTTTCCAATTTCTATCTGTTAGATAAAATAAGTCTGAGTGCATCCTCTTCCTGGTTCACACTCATTTATCATGTTAGTGAAAACTGCTGAGATGTTCTACAGAGTTGCAGACATTTAGCAGTGGGTTAGGAAACCCCTGCAGTTTATCTAACGAGGTCACACTGTAATCATCTGATTAGTCTCTGAAGTGCAAGAAAACCCAAACTTCCTGACACGCGACACACCCAAATATCCAGACTACACCTCGAACATTTTATATGCTTAATGCTGCTCTACCGACAGGCCTCAGAAACAGACTGTATCACAGCACATTTAAATAGTAGAATCAGAAGAAACCAAAAAGAGGAATAAATACTGATTAACTGATAATTAATGAGGAACAATTTCAGACATAATCTATATGATCACTTAATTTTCAGTTCATCTCATTTCAGCAGAACTGTGTTTCATGTAACCAGGTTCATGTAAATACGTCTCAACCAGAGCTCTGACTAACTTTCCCCCAGCGCTGTTACTGCGGGCTGCAATCTCCATTAGGCCAGAGATACACAACTTAATGTAGCTCATAACTCTGCCAGCTGTGCAGCAGTGTGTGTGTGTGTGTGTGTGTGTGTGTGTGTGTGTGTTCAGGTGTTAAAGTAAACTGCTTACAGATGCCACTGGTTGGGAGAGCAGAGAGGGGACTGAGAGCGGAAGGCAGGAGCACTCAGGTCCTGAGTGAGGAAACAGAAACTAAAGTCTGCAGTGTTCTTCTCTTGTGTTCGCTCTTTAAATTCAGTCTGTGCTCGTGAGTGTTAATGTTTGTTTGTGTTGGGGCTGAACTGGAGCATGTGAGTGTTTTGATATCCTAGTTTAAACCAATTTGAGTTTCAGAATCTTGAAACATTTTTGTCAAGTGAGTCATTTTGGCCAGACATCAGGTCTTGGCTCAACTTTACGATTGGAAATTATGATAAGACTTTTATCAAACATCAACAGTAGCACTGACTTTGGATTTATACAAACACTTATTATCTATCTGTTCTCTATTTTGGCTCATTTTGCTTTTTACTAAATAATAGTTTAATAGTGATCTGAATTTGACATTCATGGGGACAATGTATAATCAGCTATGATGAGAAATGTGAGGCGACGAGTTTCTGTATAACAGGTCTTGAAATGATTTGAACTCACATTTCACATCCATGTGCAGATGAGGTGGAATTTCATTTGTAAACTACGATGATAAGACTCCAGGAAGTCGTTGCTGCATCACACAAATGAGATATAATGTGTTAACTGGTCGGCTTCAAAGGAGCTGGTAGGTGGATTTTGCTGCTTTTAAACAAAGCTACTTGTTTCAAACCAGCTGCTGTTGGAAGCTTTGTATTTACTGTACAGACATTAACGAACCTCTCATCTAACTTTCAGCAAGAAAGCAAATAACAGTCAGGTAATCAAACTGTAATGTATTGGGTTAGCGAATGCATTAAGTGGGTCAGGGTCCTCACAAGTATAGAAGTAGAAAGGTGTGTGTGCATGTTAATGTGCAGGTTTTTGCTTTCTATGCATGTGTTTGTCAGTGCGTGCGTGTGTGTGTTTCTGTGTGTGAGGCGTTGCTTAGGAACAAAACCAGAAAAAAGGCCAAAAACTATTTATACAGGCCATTTCCTCTGCAGGGATGAACCCAACCCTTTAAATCTGCCAGAAGACTTGACGTTCTGTTGCAGATGTGCTCATCACATTGTGCATCTGTTTGATCTCATATCCTCCGAAGGCTGCACTTTATCTCCATTATTTGTATTTCTTCGGATCAGCGGTGACGATCGGGGAGAGACAGAGACGATCGTCCCAGTTTCTGCTTCATCATCTCAAACTTTAGAGCTCAGCATTTCAACATCTGAGGAAGTTACGGACAAACACTGAAACGTGTATTTGTTACTAATGTAGGAGGAGGCATGCACCAGTCTTTTATTTAGCTATTTCTGCACAGTGGGCGGCTCCAACCTACCTCTGCTTTTTGGGCTTTAAAGTCTTTTATTCAGGCGTGTTGTTTTGTTTGTGAAGTAAACAATGGCAACCATAATTGGAAAAATGTGGATGTTTTAGGATTTTTGCGAGTAATCCATCATCAGCACCGAGCTGCGAATCATTCATTAACTGACTAAATCACAGATTCAGTCTCAGTCATGAAAACAGTATGATAAAAAGAAAACGGCACCACAGCTGAAAACGAGAATATTCAAACACAGAACATTCTTTATGTGACGTAGAGAAACAACAGTGTATCTGCTGTTTGAGCTCATCCTACGAGACAACACAGGCTAATTATTTTTGACACTATCTATAGGGTCACCGAGTAAACACCTTGTTTGGGGTCACTTCATGATCACTTAGGATGTTATGAAATAAATGCAGGAATTTTGAAAGACAAAATCTAAATCGGAAGCAGGCAGGCCTCACAGCTGGCCAAGAGGGAAGAAAGCAAAAAGCAAAAATGTTTTAGGCCCACAAAGAGTTATAAAATGGAAATGTGTTGCACACATGAGGAGCACAGCTGCCGACCATCCGTCAGTGATCCCATTTCCTTTGATTTCCCTCACTCTTATCGGGATGAAACACTGATGTACTGGAATGACAACAAGCGCTCCAGATGACCCACGGTGGACATCACACAGTTTGGGATCAGTTTCATACCTGGATCTTCATCTGGCCTCATGCATTTGTGCAAACACAGCAAAACAGCCAAGTTATACAAACTGAACCTGACCAGTAAATTTTACCATTTTCGTTGAGTTTAGAACTTTAGTTTCCTGTTTGGCCTTTTCTTGTTCAAACGTGTCATTGGTAAACTTTCAATAATACAAATGAGAAAATTCAATTCATTCAATTAAAAGACAGAACTCTAAGCACTATGGTCAGGTTTGGAATGAAACCATTAAAGCTCATTAAAGTTTTATAGTGATTTTTTTCTATATTATATGTTTGAAAATATTACTTAAAACTCTTTAGCCATTTTTTAAGGTGGTGAAGGTTTATTAAAGAGCCACAATACATGCACATTGAACAATCTTTGTCCTCGTCCTAAAGGCGCTTCAGGAGCTGCCAGTCAGTCGGGCGTCTGTCAGGAGGCTACGATGCAAAGCAAGGCTTAGAGCTAAGTACTAACATCAGCACGCTAACATGTTATAATGAAAGTACTAAAATACTGAACCCACAAACTTAGCTCTGCATTGCAGTGATTTTTGCATTTGGAACTCCACTTCAACAGCGACACTTTAGTAACTATGCAAATATGCTAAGCAGAACAGCATCAACACTAAAAGTGAAGCTATTAACTTAAAAAAGAGACTAAACTTTTATGTGTCTCTTGCCTGGGCTTTCATTTGGATTAAAGAATTACTAATGCAATAGAAAATGCAAGTCATCTCCGTCCAAGTGTCGTTATTCAATTAGTCCTCTTTGAAATACATTCACATGGCTCCGCTGTATTTTTTCTAACAAACCACTTTGAGTGAAAGAGAACATGGCCGGTCACGTGATCACACATATTTCCATGCTCATTTTGGGTTTGGAAAGTCATTCTGGAATATTCCTCTCTTAGTTTTCCCATGGCCAACCTCAGACCCCTCTTCTTACATGACAGCGATGGAGTAACTGTCCACACCTTCTCCCCACAACGCCCACTCGGCCTCAGTGGGAGGTAAACCCAAAAATAGGACCAGATACTGAAAGAACTCCGAAGAACTTGTTTTCCATTAGGAAACTCAGGCAAAAATGCTTCTGATAAATCAAATACATACCTAGTTTTTTTCACACAAGCTTTCTGCGAGTTTCTATTCTGCAAAAAAGCAACTGCAGCTTCTTTGGCTCCCGCTCGTCCCCACAAAAGAGGCAGGGACCGAGTGTCTTTCCAACACTTAACCGTTGCTGTAACTTGCTTCTGGTGTATCACATCTCCCTCTCGCTCTGCCAAGCTCGGCCGCACGGTCCCCCCGCCTCCGGTGCTCCTCTGACTCACCGATCCCACCGAACAATGCCCGCCATTCAAATCTCAATGGGTGTCTTTAATTGACAGCTGGAATCTATTAATGCTGGAGCCAGTAGCCATGGCTACTCCACAATAAATTACATACGTGCATATTCATGAATGAAAATACACTGGAGCTGGAAACGTGGTCAGGCTCTGTCTCCCGGTCCTCAGTTGTCCTGAAAAGGCCCTTCAGAGTTGCAGATGTTTCGAGGCTGACTCACTATACCGTCGCCTTTTCCGCCCCTGCTCCATGAGTGGTATTTACCTTGAGAAGTTATAATTTCCGTGATTTGGATAAATGAGTTGGCTTGCTTGACATCTGGGTATAATTTTTTCTCATCCGGCTTATAGCGTACTGTTTCTCTTAAAGTCGAGCACAGTGCTGTGTTTCACACTACAGAAGGCCGGGATCACGGGGGATTAGGTAACAAGACCTGAGCGCTGACGTGCTTTAAATTGCAAATCATTTCACACTTCAAACCTCCATGTGAGTTTGGTAACATGCAAAATACGCTGCGTGTTTTCAACTCTCGCTCAAAATCAAACTAAGATTGAGGCAACTTGTCTACTGAACCAGCTGTTTGCGACCGGACAAAGTTTTACAGCCAAACATGACTCATCTTAAAAAAACATCCAACTCACTGTTATGACACAAAAGGTATCTTACAATCTGCACCATGTAATCATGAAAAGCCTTAACTATGTAGCAGGCTGCACGGCGTGGTAGAGGGGATGTAGCCAAGTGTCTGACAGAGCGGAATAATGTTTAACACGTTGGATGTTCTGCTTTACAGGTTCGCTCTGGGAAGCAGCTGTTACATAACGGCAGAGGCACGACAAACGTTTCAACATGGGAGCAAAGCAAACACGGCTTTGAGAGGATGGATTGCTATATTCCAGATTCGCCTTCGCACTCAGCGCTGCGTTTAAGAAAGAACGGCCACTTGGGGATTGTGGTTTAACTGCAGGTCAAAAGGTCACTGTCCGATTTGGATAACAGGACCACGGTGATCGAACCTTGGCTCCTCTGCACCACAACAACCATTTGTCCTAATTGTGATGGTGCTTAAATGTGTCACTGCACATCCATTAGACTCTTAATGTTGGAGTGCATTCTGTTTGTCTTTCTCCTTCATGCTTCCTCTGCTGCCCGACTCCAGATGTGTTCTGTTTCTATTCAAATAGTCCTTTATTCTCTTTTTGTCATCTTCTTTCTCATGTGAGCTGAAATCTGACTTAACATTTTTCCAGGTGGCCCAAAAGGAAATGAATTAACCAGCTTCAAGGTCTCTCAAGGAAAACTTACATTTTCTAATGAAATGCCCATTAACACCTCGACCACAGAAAAACCACTTTGCTCATGCTTCAC
Source organism: Holacanthus passer (assembly GCA_025331565.1). Lineage (NCBI taxonomy): Eukaryota > Metazoa > Chordata > Actinopteri > Pomacanthidae > Holacanthus > Holacanthus passer. The sequence goes on along the minus strand of JAFREQ010000070.1, from coordinate 2,094,048 downwards.
AAAGCTGTAATAGGTTTTTTTAGACATGACTTTTGGTTGTGCTCCGTCTGATAATGCTGACAGTCCCACTGAGAACCAACACCACACTTTACATCTTGACACTTTACAGCAACATTTGGCTCATTGCTTCTGTGTGAGGAGACCGACATATCTCACTGAAGAGGTGGCAGACCATCATTTCAGACTCAAAGGGTTCCTGATGTTTCTCCATGCACAAGTATCTGACTCATCACTGATTGATATGAATGTTTCTGAGTCTTTCTGCCTGCTAGACAACAGCACAACATAAACACATCCCAGTCAACAGTTTGGGTGAGAATGTCACAGCTCACATTAGTTTCCTCTCCAAATAAGTTTGCATGTGATTCCTCATGTTTTGTGACATATTTGACTTATTTTTAGCAATGTTCACTTTCAGATCTCAGTAATTAACCCGGTGATTATGATGTAATCACGACTGATGGAAATTATGGTCACACCAAAGAAATTCAGACTGACGTTGCATCAAAGGCTCATATGAGGCTCATAATGTTTTTTTAGACCTAGAATGCTTTTTTTCAGCCAAGACGCAGAGATAAGAGTTCTTTCATTCGCAGACATGCAGACGTTTATTCGTGCTTCTCCGAGCTCAATTAGTGTAACTCCCTGTATTCATGACTCAGCAGCAGAAATGTCTCCCGTCTGCAGCCTGTTCGCACTCACACAGGAGACGAGATCTTATTACTCCTAGCTACTCTTCACTGGGTGTTTGCCAATTTTGGAGATGATTTCAACAACACATGCATTATAATCACTGCAAGAGATCTGCTGGTGGGACTCTGTTGCCAGACACTTTGGAAAGAACGCAATGGTGCACACAGCTGTTGCCCCCACTAACCCAGTGCTTTTGGAGAAAGCATGATTGGGAACAGTGGACCCTGAGGACGGTGACACAGAGAGGAGAGCGAGCTTTTAATTCACTGCAGATTTTTCCTGTTAAAGCGCATTCCCAGGATCATCTCCATCCTGTCACTTTCAACACAAAGCTGCCATAATACCATGTTATATCTGACAATCTGATAAGTGCGGATGTTTGTGTGGTTATTTGCAGCATCTGGTTCCAGGTGGAGATAAATCTTTCCACATAATGGTGCTGTGTTGTGCATTAGTGCTGCATTTCATATTCAAGGCTGCAGATGTCACTCACATCTGTCCTGCTGCCTGCAGATGGCCAAAGGGATTTAATCAGCTGGAGGAGAGAGGTTTCATCAAGACTAAACATCCATGTATGGAACAAATCCCCCGTCATTAATTCAGTACATTCAGCCTTTCTGCCGCTCTTGCTATAATTGCATAAAATATGTTTCATTTGTGTCGACAATTGGAAAGTGAGGTTCAAGCAGTGGGGAAAAAACATTGATTTGCTCGAGTTACATGAGAAGATGGACGTCCACCTGTCCAGTGAATCCAAGCTTCCAGCAGCCAGTTTTATTTAGGATAAAGATTGTAAACGGTGGAAACAAGTAACCTGATTTTTTTCCTGCAGGTAACTTAATCCAGCAGATCTAAAATTTGCTAATCCACACATCATATCTTGTTTGATGAATCCATGCAAGAACAAACAGTTAGTTGAGCTTTACGTCTTTAAGCTGGAAAAGGACATGAGAGTCGTGCTGGTCTTCTAATCTAACTCTCAACAAGAATAGTGAGTAAGGTATTTATCAAAATGTCAAACTTTCCTTTTACCTGTTCAGTCATGTTACTCAGGAAGTTGTGAGCAGCGGAAAGTCGGTCGACCATATATGTCAAAACAGGACAGTTTCAATTCCAACAAGACAAACTTTTTTCAGTGAGGTACGGGTTATGTCACCCTCCTGTTAACACCCTCCAGATGCCCCCTGTTGGCACAAGGGCGACATTTTTCAGTCATTTGTCAGCAAAAATATGTCTTTCTTAAATACAGCACAGAGTGTAAAAACAAGTTTTCAAATCTGACACCACCATGGTTAAAGTTTGGTTGGGTTAAAATGACTTGATTTAGGTTAGGAAACAATTGTGGTCGTGGTTGAAAGAAACCGACACTGAAACAGGAATCAAACAATGGTCTCACATGTCAAAGTCCCAGACAGATGCATGGATTCATAAGTCCATGGAATAAATTAAAAAACGGCAGGACGGAGGAGATTCCCACTTATTCCCCTGATGTATTTCTCTTTCACACTCAGTTTTCTCAGTTGTGTTTTTGTGTTAACACAAAAACAAAAAGAAAAAAAGAGTGATAGTTGTAGTTTTTCTTGTATAGTGCTGAACATGTGACACTCTGAGCGCTGCTGCAGTCTATAATGAGCCTTTGTCGTTCGGCCCAAATAACTTCCACATAAGAAAAATGCATTGACTGCCAGCAGTGCCCAGCTGGACGTGTGAGAGGAAACTTTTCCAGCATGAAGCCTCCAACGCTTTAAAACGGGGGATTCCCACGAAACTGCTGGCTCTATAATCCCTATTAGAGAACACACAAAGAACCTTTGAGTACAGATTTGACATCTCTGTTCCAGGCCACAGACTCAAACAAGTCAAACATTACTGTCAATTAATGATGGAACCAGGCTCCACCTTTCATGTAATGCTCCTGAAAACAGACAGATTTATGACAAAGCTGAAAACTTTACAAGCATTTAGTAGAAAAAAAACTACACTGGGATTTACTGTGCAAAGAAAAATCCTGAGTGATGGTTTTCAGAGTCCAGAGGGGAAACGTGACCGTTTCCTGCTGTTATGGCTTCGTCACAGCCTTGTATTGAAAACACGTCTTCCTGCTTTCCAATGATTACTGGACAGAAGGGCCCAAACTCTAATGATAATCCAGGAAGAGATAATCAGCAGGCCCATATCAATGTGAGCTCCTGTACTAAAAGAGCCTAATCTCACAATAGAGGAAAAAAAATCAGGCGAAAGAAGGAGCCTCTGAAACCACATAATGACAACTGGTCAAGAGAAAGAAATGTTGACGAAATCTGTGGTTGACTTAAATTCTTTCACTCGTTCTTTCTAGTTGTTTGGTTCCATTCGGGATCAGAGATTTAGTTTAGACCAGATCGAGTCTTCAGTCACACGAGACCCTGATCTCTGCAATCTTCAGTTCGCTGAGCAGTTCACAAAACTCCCCAACGAGGAGTGAGTGTGTAAAAGTAGTTCACTGTATATCTGTCTTTCAAGGTTGAGTTGTATTATGATAGAGTTTTATGATCGATACCTGCTTCCACAAACCGTTACCATCATCATGCTGACGTTAAACAAACATTTGATTTACATCTCGTACTAAAATAATCACAAGCACTTAGTCAACCCATGACTTCAATAATGCATTAACAGTGTGTGTGTGTGTGTGTGTGTGTGAATGGTTCGCATATTTTTTTCATCCTTTAATAAATGTTGCCATCTTATCTTTGTGTTACAAGTCTTTGCACACACACCACAGAGGTTGCAGTTGTAATTCATTGTACGCTCACACATTTAACTCTTTATCATAAGTGGAGCGCAAACAGGATGTGGTGACAAACATGCGAGGACAAGACCAATTTTTATTCCAAAATGAAACATTCATCATTTGGAAATTTGACTTTTATTCTTACAAAATAACCACAACTCTTAAAAAAATGTGTTTGAAGACTTAAATTGTTTTAATTAGCTGTGGTGGGTTTTCTGCAGGCCGGCGGAGGCAGAGCGGAAAACAAACATGCAAACCTGTTGATCATGAGTTGTCCAGGATTTTTATGCACACTGGCTTGTTTGTACTGGGTGTTAGCCAAGATAACATGGGAGGAATTTAATGGTAACGTTCACTGGAAGATAACTGCAGGAACCGACTGTGCTGAAGCCAAACCTTTGTTGTAGCTGTTTTCTCAACGAATTCAAAGACTGTGTTTGAGGATCTTGTTGTTTTAGGGGGTTTTCCACTCATCTGGCAACTTAGAATCAAAGATGCCTTTTAAAAAGTGCCGTCATACAACCTGCTGTGACTTTTATTTATTTTGTATGTAAACACCAAAGTATTAAACTTTTACTCTTATATTGGTCAGAAACTCAACAGGTTACCTTTAAGCCTTTAAATGTTTCATTCACCAGGATGCAACTTACAAAAATGTAAAGTGTAAAAAAAAAAAAAAAAAAAGTCTTTGTGACTAATCTCTTCCAAAGATGTTCATGTTTATTTACTGCAGAGGAAGATGACAGGGCCTGGTGGTTGAGCAAACAAGTAAATTGGACTGCTGGACAGGACACATGGCTCACTTCAAACTCTTGGAAACATAAACCAGCGAGGGAGGAAATGGGAGCAAATCCTTATGTTTATAAGAAGAGAATGAGACAAATGAATTAACAAAGATCTCATTTCTGCAATTCAGTTGGATCCTTTCACGTCACTTTCTAAATGTGTATATTTCTGTCACGATCGATGATGAGTTTCCTCCGTGATGATCATCGATACTTGTTCCAACTCTGCTTTCACATGACATTATAGTAATTATAATGACCTCAGCACATAAAAATACATGCAGCTTTGTCCTCCAGTGTGTAAATGTTTGGCTTCATCAATGGAGCATGATTCTTCTCTGAGAGGGAGAACTGACCCACCCGCTGCGCAAATAACACTCTGACACCTACAGTCAACCTTTAAACCAACACTGCATTAATTATTGACTGAGATAATATATGATTTTGCATTCTTTGCTTCCTTTGCTGCCCCTGTAACACTACACATTAGAGGATCTCTCAATGTTAAATCTCTGAGGTCATGCATCATCACCTGCTCCTGTAACATTGGAGTCATGACATGTGACTGGGGACTTAAGCCCAGCTGGCCTCCACATAACCTCATGATCACTGTTGAATACGGTCCAAGCAATTAAATGCCCAAAAGCGTTGCTTCTAAATGATTTCATTAACTTTCATTAGCATTCATCAACATGCATTTATAAATATATACACGAATGCAAATCAACAGGGGCGACAGCGTATGTAACATCACTGTTGATGAAGTTCGTAGCTGGACCCTTTGAAGTGAAGTGAAGGAAGGCGGAGAGGAGGCTGGTGCCTGCTTCCTCCTGGTTAACTAGACATGTGATTAGCATTGCTGTCCGCTGCTTGGTTTGCCCTGCAGTCAGCCCGCTGTGCCTCCAGAGGAAATACTGCCTGTGGCTCACTCTGCCAACGCCAAGGTGAGTGATATTTACACGCACTGAATCTCCTCATGTTGTTAAGAGATAGAAATGATATTAATGCCCACATGTGTTTGTATCTCAGAGATGTTACTGGGATTTTATCTTTTTTAAAATTTGTGCTACTCGAACAGGCGACACCGATTTGTCTCCTTTAACTGACTTATATCTGAAAGTGTCAAAACCTGTTAATAGAGACAAAATTCAAATATTTTGTGGTTTTTGAAGCAAATGCCAAATAGCTTTTCAACAACTTTCTTAAATTTTCTGAGAGGTATAGCCAAGTCTGCCGCATTTAAAACTCCATATAAGAGCATGTAAAGTGGTTTGAATTGGAGTAAAATGCTTTATCTGTGCTGTTCCTTTGCTGGTAAAACGATTCCACGTTTGTGTGTCCACACCTGTGACCACGCCAAACCTTCCTTCTGTAAACACCAGGAGTCCTTCAAACATGCACCTGTGGAGTCGTGTGTGCATCAACAGGGAATTATCCTTCGCACATTTCATGCTATAAGATTTCACTGGTCGAGGAATAAAGGCTAAAATACTATAAGGAATATTATCATGAAATTTTAAAGTGCATGTTTTCGTAATGTTCCTTTAATACAACAGAGTGCGATACCAAGCTGCTCACACCTATTAAGCAAATACAACCGACTGAGCTCTTGTGTACTGCTTCACTGATCAAGTCTAAGAATTTAACTGTGGGAAAGTTGTAAGCAAGACTATATATATCTGGGTCAGAACACTGGTCCACTCAGATTCAACCACTGACTTGTTTTTGAATGTGCCTGCTAGTGTTTCACCATTAGTGCTCACTTGCAGAAGCAGAAATTAGATTAGGCTAAATTAGGCTTTTTTTACATGGCCAATGGAAAACACCATAATGTGATGTTCCTGAACATTCCTCCAGTCAGTGTTTACATGCACTTCAGTGCTTTGGGTTGTGTGTGTGTGTGCATCGCTCTGTCACCTTCACTGGACCTCATCCTCTGAGACCAAGTTCATTATGAAACTGGACCATGTGAAATATTTGGACGGGCTCCATTTAACACAGACTTGATAAAAATCCCTCAGCAATGTGATGGTCGGACTGTGCCAAACCTTCCCGGATCACAGGAAGATTCATGTTCATGTGGTGCATGTGACACAGTGGTTTTGGTGCCTAATCCAGACCAGCGCTCCAAGTCACTGACCCTCGATCAATGATCTTATTCTGCTCTGCTGTTTCCAGCTTAAAGCTCCGAAACCTACTGTCCACTGTCTGCTCAACACCAAACAGCTGCCAGACACAGTTAGAGACACGCTGGTGAACATTCAGCAGCTAAACATATTACCTTTAGTTAACACACGGAGACTCACAGGGACCTGCCTTGGCTAAATCTGCTGCAATGAGCTTGTCAGAAGCTATTTTCTAGCTGCCGAGTGTTAACAACAGAGAAATTAGAAGTGAAAAGTCAGAAATGCGCGAGATGTCAAGATGCTCACATTCCATACGTCATTTCTCCATAATGGCCACAAAGTGATCCGCATGACTTTGCTGTGAAAGATGGGGCACAAAATCTACAGTTACAGCCCAACCCAAACCTCATCCTGTGCAAAAATGCACTCTGAAGCCAAAGATAATAAGAAGCTTCAGCAGTTTAATTTGGCCAATTAAGTAGGAATCTTCCAATGTATTATCTTTATAGTATAAGATTCTCTTTTTGTGGTTCCAGTGAGAGTGGTTCCTTCTTTCTGTAGGTTTTTACTGGGACACAACACCAGAAATGTCCGTGCTACTGCCACTTGATTAGGCTGATTCAGGCTGCTGAAGCCTCATTAGCTCTGACAGTGTCGTCGCTTTAAAAGGGACTGCTTTCAATGGAGATCTGAGCACGAGCAAAAATCTGGACCTAACCTTTAATTTCATGGTCAGATTTTTGCAACAAAAGGAAATAGATTCCCTGAGTTCCCACCGATGAGCGCAGGGACGTTCACATGCAAACTTCACGCAGGAAATCCATTTCCAACCTTTCTAGTGTCACATGAATTTGTACCTTGAACATGACACAACTTCCTCTGACCAACTGATTATCATCTCTGGCACTGATTGAATATTTGGAAAAAGAAAGCAAGTGACCTACTTCAGTATTTTGTAGTGTTTTTGCTGCAGTTAACCTTAAATATTAGTATTCAAATAATCCTTCTCAGCTTGCTGATGGATAGTTTAACTTAGCCTCATTGTCCAAAAACTAATTGTATTTTTTCTTGTCACACAGCTCCAGGCAGCCTGTCAGCTCACAGGCATCTAATTCACTTCAATCATGCCCGGCAAGAAGCTGGATCTCTCCAGGCTCACAGATGAGGAGGCCAAACATGTTTGGGCAGTCGTCCAGCGAGATTTTGACCTGAGGAAGAAGGAGGAGGACAGACTTGGGTAAAAAGATCACATATAGTATCGGATTTATTCTTGTTTGATATTTAAATATTCTTTTGTTCGTTTAGATGGACATGTCTCCACTGGCTCTGCTAATTCTGCTCCTGCAATCACCCTTTTCTGTGAATTCAGGATTATAAATCTGACATTATCATAAGATTATACTTTTTTCTAGAGTATTTTTCCCTCTAACAGTACAGAAAAAAAACCCTTTTGAATAGAAACACTGTCCAGTATTTGATTCACATGTTTGTTTGCTGATCTCATATCATATTATCCTGTCAGCGAGAACAACACAGATCCGGTAATCACATATCCTGTCTTCAAAGTAGATAATTGTTTATCAGCTGGGCTTCTTTATTGAGAGGAGATGGCCGATCTTGAAATGAAATGCTGTCCTCAATTCACGAACTTTGTCGAGCTGCGCATCACCGACAGATGATTCAGTCATTTGCCTCTAACTCGCTGAGCTATAACACACATGTCTCCCTGGCAGGAGGGACTGATGGATGGTTTAGATATCAGGCCGTGGAAGGAAACGGTTTAGAGGGAATTTCCCCTCCGTCCCTGGACGTGGGACGATCTCTGCACAGCAGCAGCAGCAGACCTCTAGGACAGTGAGGATCGGCACATTGTTGAAGCGAGATTTACAACTGCTGTGTGTATCTCTGATCTTTGATCCAGATCTTTACACATCTAACAACTACAGTACTTTTATTTATCTTCTGAAACGTCAGGACACGGTTAATCAATTACAGCACCAGTGTGTAAGATTTAGCGGCATCTGTTGGCGAGGTTGCTGACTGGCCTCACCCTCCTCTTCCAAACATGTTGTACAGGTGAAAATGCCAAAAAACTTGAAAGGCCCTCTCGAAAGACCCAAGCCAGTGTTTGGTTTGTCCCTTCTGGGCTACTGTAGAAACACGGCAGTGCAACATGGCGGACTCAGTGGTTGAGGACACGCTCCCTCTATAGATATAAAGTTCTCATTCTAAGGCAACAAACAAACAAACAAATAAATATATGAATATAATTAAGTATTATTATCTTACTGTACCACACCGGACTTTTAAGAAGCCCTGAGGTAAAACTGAGGTGAACTGACACCACTCACACGTCACCCACCGCCCTGATCACACGTGGCAGCTTCTTCACATTTCGCCTGGAAAACCTGGAACGCCTGCCCCAGTTTCCTGTCTGTGGATTAGTTTGATTAAACGCATGACTTATTCAGGACAAATGCATGATATAAACTGAACAAATGAACTAGATGTGAGCACAGGCCTCCTACAGGACGGGTCATAATGCAGGAATGACTTTAAAGCCTTTATCCTTCCAGTTTATGTGGTGCTTTAGAGGATATTCTAACACATTTGCAAGTGATCAAATCCAAAGATCCTCTGGAGCTGCTGATGTGTCTGAGGAGGCAGCTGGTAATCCAGCCTCGCTCAAGGTTGTAGCCTTTCAAGCGTCTCCACACCCACAGTCCAGTCACACAAGTGTTTCCACTGAGCGACTGTCTGTGTATAAAAACTCTTCTGGATTCATTTCTTTTTAGGACGAAGACTTTGTGACATCACAGAATTTCCAAACAGCTCCACCTAACTTCCACCTGACTGGAAGTCTAATCAGCCACAGTGACTGAAAACATCTGTGTGTTGTTGCAGGGCCTTTAGTAACACAAGTGAAACTGAGGTCCATTGTGACATGACAGATCTTTTACTGTGACTCTTGTAAACACTATTTTTCTGAGATGACTATCTGAGACAAAGTGATTTCCCAATTTTCATGCAGCATTTGGATCTCCAGGAATCAAATATTTGAGATTATACTTCTCTGGGCTGCATATCTCATCTGAGCCAGACTTTTTGAATGCAAAATGTCCTGTTCTTTGTTTTTCCGTGTTTGATGCAGTGCTTTCATGTTCTGTATCTGCACATGACAAAAGGATGCTTTTACACTGATCTGCATTATCGCTGGAACCTTCTCGTCTCCGGGCTGCGAGCAAGCAACAGATGGACGGTCTGATTTGGTGATAAAGAGACACTTTAGCGTCCTTCAGTTTTGTACATTTTCACACACACTGTTTACTCTTGAAGATTCACCCCTCCAGAGGCGGGCGGAGGTGTTGGCCCGTTGTCTGTTTGTGAGCTTCCTTCCCAAATACTCTGTCCTCCTTCCATCTCCCACTTCGGTCGTGGTCACTGCCAAGGTTCTTCTTCAACTATTTGTTTTCTGTTCAAATGAGCTGTTGTTTGCTGCTGAGGCAACTGCTGTTTTCATCCAGAGCCTCTGACATCTATAAATAGGTTCAGATCTTCATGTGGTTTACATATAAAACTGTCACGCCTAAATCTTGTAAAACCACATATGTTGGGTTATAAAATGGAATAACTTATTTTGGCAAGGATTTAGACTTTGTTTTGTTTTACCAAGTCCACCAAAACAACGAAGACGTCACTTCATTCTGTGTGATTTTACGAAGTGTTTTGTCAAAGGTCTCATCAGCCAATAACCACAGGGGTTGATTCATTTAAAATCATTAGTTTTGGCAAAAGTCTTGATTTGTGCTGAAAGACAAATCTTCACATGAACTAAATTTATAGTCGTGCTCTTTGCAAAAGCGTCAACCTCAAATCTGTGATGCATTAATCGCCAAAGACTTTCTCACCGCTTCCTGTTGTGGATGAAGCATCTTTTTAAATAGAAGGAAAATTAGAACTTTAAAGCTTCACTAATCAATATTTTAAAATTAGCGATGAATCAAATGACTATGTGTCGTCCAAAAGGGGGCGCTCACACTGACAACACATTCATCATAACTAACTCATAACTAGAAGGTGATAATAGACTCTTTTACCTTGTTCTGTTTAGCAGCTAAAGAGCCAAATGTTTCCCTCAGAAATGGCTGGAGACCAAAAACAGATCTAAAATGGCTCCAAGTGAAAACTCATGTTGCTCCAGTTCGATATGTGTTTTTTTTTTAACATTTACTATATGAACTTTTTATTGATAATATGTCAGTGTTGTGTTTCTAGCTTGTTTCCACAAACACTAACAATAACCTGTCTTCACATTTGGCCTCATGTGGAAACTCCAGCGAGGGTCATTTCCTCTTGGCCTCATGTGACTCCAATGACTCTAATGACTGTCGTTACAGCAGCAGGAGCACTAATGAAGCAGGAGGCATTAAAGACCTTGTTAACGAGCCCACAGACGTTACAAACCTGGCACTCGCTGCCAATCAGGTAGAACTGAACAGACAGGCTGTCGTTCACTTTGAGACTGAGGCATAAATGAAGTCAAGCTGCAGCAGCTCCATAACTGTGAGTAATCTCTCTGTCCATCTATCTATCTGTCATCAAACCCAGGTAATGCCTTAATTGATATTATAGTTTTATTTTCACAGGCTGTTGCCTTAAGCAAAATGGAAATTTATCTACAAAGCTAATGTGCAGCTGCTGGTTCTTTCTCTGGAAAACATTATGTTTTAGCCTTAATCGTCTGTGTGTGTCTGTGCCAGAGTGTGTGTCAGTCTCTCTTTTTCTTTCTCTCTCATTCCCACATTCAACAGCCCCATGAAGTTTACAGTGACTCGTCAGATGCTTGAATTGATATGAGAGAGAGAAAGAGAGTATGAGATTATGAAATGAAGATGAAACACCAGCTCAATCTCGGACTGAAACAGGAAGTTCATTTGAAGCAGAGAGGGTCTGATTTGAGCGGACCGACGTGGTGAGAAGATCACCATGTATGGGAACACTCAGCTACTTTGCTCTTCATTGCTGTCTTTGTCTAAGTGAGCGTTTGGCTGCCGCACCCAGATTCCTGAGCTTCGCCAGTTAAGCAAATACTCTGCAATACCTGCTTTTAATCAAGCGCTGAGGAAAAGTGAGAATATTGAGGACAAACTTAAGTGTGTTACTTGGTAGAACAGCCTCAAATGCTTCATCTGCAAGTCAGTGATTGTTTGTTGAACTTATTTTTATGACTCTCACTTTTTGACAACAAAGGAAAAAGAGTCTCATTTATGACAAATCATAACATTGCACTTCTGATCTCTTTGAAATCTCACACATGCCGTTGTGCAGTTTCTATCCATAACTTTTAGATGTAAATAAATGTGGAGTTTTCTTCTAAACAAAAGTAATTATTACACTACACATGTTGAATCCATTTCCTTCCTTATAAAACATTTGCAAAACAAATTTTCTTAAATGTTTGAATCCAGCGTTGTTAACATCCGTGTTTACTAGCTTGTGGTGGAAAAGCGTGAAACTTGGAATGACTGTGTCTTCCCTCCCACGTGCACGTGTGTGTGTGCACGTGTCCTCATGTGTGTGAAAGAGACAAACAAACAGGGATCCACTTTTTTACAACGCCAAGATTAAAGCCACTGCTGCACATGTGAGGTGCCTTCACGTTTACAGATGCATCAAAAGCAGAATGTTTGGACTAAATTAAAGAAGTACAAGAAATACGAGGGGCAGCTGCAACTAAAGCTGCACTCATCGATGTTTTATACTAACAATATGACTGAGGATAATGTGAAAGATGTCGACAAACCACATTGCTACGAAGCTTTTTAGAGTCTTGCAGCTCATTGTTTTGGTTTTACAGCCGACAGCTTCAGTGTTCGGCTTCAGTCTGAAGTGAAAAAGCTCTGATAAAACCACTGTTCACTACCAAACAGTGGAGACAGTTAGAGACTAATTTAGCAGCTGAAGAGCCAATATTTCCCTCAGTAGTGAGTGGAGACCAAAACGGAGATAAAAGGAAATATTGAACTTCATCATCCAGAAACATGGATCCAAATACATGCTGATATGTCTCTGTGTCTGGATAACATTTTGCTAACATATTAGCCACATACTATTAGCCATTAATGCTGCTTATTTCACAGGATACAGTGTTTATGTTGACTGCAGCAAAAATATCAGTAAAGAGCTTTGTCACATCTCAATTGAAAAACCCTTTGCATCTTCTCACATCAGTTGTAATGTGCTGACAGCCCTGCAGGGGGCTCCACTCCCAGACGCTCTCTCTGGGTCAGCTCATTGCTCTTGTCTTTGATATGTGACCTTGCCGGTCATGTACCAGCGTTTGAAGCCTGGAAGTCGCCTACAGCGCACATCTTATTTGAATCATACAGTAGAAGGACGTCTTGTGTAGCAGATCTGTGGGATTTGGTGTTTCAGAGGAGGGCAGATTTAACAGATATTACTTTTAAATCACGTCGCTAATGGCCGGCAGCTGTATCTGCAAAAAGTTACTTCTAAAGTATCCTGCTTATCCCTGTGATCTGGGTTCTGATTTAAAAAGCATGGCCTTTTTAAAAAAAAAAAAAAAAAAAAGCTTTAATAAACAAAAAGCATCCTCCCATCCTCAGCGGGGGTTTTGCCAGACTCCACCCACGCCGAGCGCCGTTTGGGATTTGTTATCAGAATTTTCCCTTTCCGCTACTGTCAGCATCTCGCAGCGCTGAGCGAGGATGATGCTTTTCCAACAATCAGCACGGGTTTGCTTCAAACTTTGCTGAAGAGAATTGTATGACTCAAAGCAATGAAGTCATTCGTGACACACGTTAGGAGCCGCCAAGTCACACAGAGGAGAGGAAATGTGTGTTTGTTTGGGTTGGATTTGACTTCACTTCTTCGTTTTTTGAGTAGAATCTGACTGAAGTTATTGCAGCGCTTGTTGCATTGTTCAGGTGTAATTATTAGCTGAGGGCAGGTTTTTCACATGTGAGCGCAACTTTCCTAATTTTCATTTTAATGGAGTGAAAACATTTCAAGAAATAAAGTAACTTTTGCTCTCTGCTCACTCAGTTTGCCTGCAAGAGCAAAGATTGATTTATATGTAGAAAAACTAATTAAAGGCTTGGATGGATGTTTTTTTGGTAATTGTAATATAATTACTCGAAATGAACTTGTTCCTGAAAAAAGTACAAATGTGTCACGGAACCAGGGTGATCATTCTGTTTTTTCTAAATAATATGAGACTTCAACAAAACCAGTATTTATTTAACTTTGAGTGACGGCATTTACCCTGAAACACTGGAACAAACAAAAGCACGCAAGTGTTTTTTGGGAAAACTGCAATATCACTTAACCGAGAAATAATAACTGGAGAAAAAGATTTATAGGTAGATAGTCAGGCTGCATTAATGTCCACACAGAAACATCCTGCAGGTTTAGTAAACACATTCTGACAAACTCAAAAAGTCATTTCATGAGATTTAGTGGAATATTTTGAATGCTTTAGCAATTAAGATCCAAATCAAGGGCTCATGCACAGGAAAGTTTACCTCGTCAATCTTATTCTTTTGTAACTAACACTAAATGTTTCCTGGAGAAGCTCTGCAGTTTTTTCTGCCTTCGCCAACTTTTCCGTGTAACAACGCCGTCATAATATTTACACAAAGCGAAGCCATGTGTTGCTGTTCGTGTGCTGACGACCATTTCTGGACTCGTCATTGTCAGCCAGAATCTTGACTCATAAAATCTCTGTATAATGAAATGAAATGTATGATTTTTTTTCGCTTGTTTTGTTAGCTGTAAAAACACAAAGTGAGTAATGTGCTAGAAATGTACCTACAAATGTCGTCGGTGACAGCTCAACAATTATTAGCTCATCATTTTGGGAATATGTGTTTATTTGCTTCGTCTCTGAGATTGAGATGAGTAGTTTAAGTCATGGTTAGCTTAGCTTTGCATAAACACTGGAGCCAGGATGGAACCAGCAAGTCTGGATCTGTCCAAAAATAGTCGACAGCTACCAGCAACTCTTTTTTTTTAATGTACATAAACAGAGATATAAAAAATGAGCATTTGTCATGTTGGTGAGTCGCAGCCATGTCTACTGTACAACACTGTCCAAGATATTAGTCAGTCATTGACCTACATTCATCAACCCTGCTTCAGTGTCACACACAGACTTCAGTTAAAGGTCATTTGCAAATGATTGTCAGTGTTTGTTTAACCTGCCCAGATGGTGACGACGGCACAATGAAGCCATCTAAGTGCAAAGAGAAAGTCAACACAGGACACTTTTCTGTGATGCTCTACAGGCACCTAAAGTAAAAAGGTGCTTTGTCTTGCTTGACATTATGACATTAACCTGCAACTGGAGGATACGTTAAAGTCATTGACCTTCGAGAAACACATTCATCTCTCTGTTTGTAGTGAAGAGCTGGTTTGGTTTCATGTTTTGCTGCCACATCTCTAACTGCTTTTTAACATCTGATCTGTCTATAAATGCATGAAGACAATAAATGATGGCAGCTTTTTGGCCCTGAGTTATTTACTTTTGTTAGCTGGTCGTTTGCCTGCCTGTCGTCTTTGAGTAAAGTGACTACACAGAATATTTATAGAGAAATTTGTCTTCTGCAATAATAAACTCAATATGTTTCCATTTCCTTGATTCAGGGACCTAAAGACCAAGATTGAAAAAGAAGACACCAAGAGGGAGTTGTTGGGCAGCCAGACGAGCCTCACTGAGTCACACTGCATTCGATGTCTCCAGCCCTTCAAGTTCCTGGTCAACAGCAAGCGCCAGTGTCTGGACTGCCAGCTCTACATCTGCAAGTCCTGCACTCGCTACAACAAGAAGGAGGACGGCTGGGTGTGTGATCCCTGTCACATGGCCAGGTAGGAAATGACAAATTTAGAAACTGAAACCTGCAGTCGCTCGAAGTGAGGCCAGCACCGTGGCTGGAAGCAGATTTTTCATCTGCGTCTCTTGTAGAGATCCGTTCAAAAAGTCTCAGCTTCTCACTGGAAAGTCGATATGTTTTCCTCCACAGGACATTAGCTGGTGGTATGAAGAGGATTATATCAGCACGAACCCAGCATTTTTCCTTTATTCTACTCTCCCTTCATTTTCAATCTGACAGTTTATTTAAAGCTATTTACATGATGATAAGAGACGGATGCGGTTGCACATCTCATCTTATCTGTCACGTCTAGTCTGAACAAGTACCTTGACTTCCTGCAACAAAAGCATGAAATCCACCTTCATATAAATATTAGCTTAGCGTTTGCTAGCTTGGTAACCATGTGTCACTTCACTACAACTGCGCTCAATGCAAACATCATGCCACATAATTCAGCTTCATGTGACTCCAGTCAACCACATGTGAGATCCCTGCCCCCAAGGCTCAGAAAGGATGCCCTGAATCATTTCTTTACGAATATACTGAATGTTGACTGACTGATGAAACATGCATATGTCCAAGTTGTATTCCATGTGGTGCTACACAGCTAGGACACTGCCTTGACTGTGGTCATCTCTGCTCACCTGTCTTTAACCATGCTAAAGGAATGAAAAAGAACTTGTTTTCAGACTATGACTAAATTAAAGAATAGTTTGTAGAATAGTAGAATTTCTCTTTCCCTTTTACAAGATTCAAAAGTTATTTCAAAAAACTGAAACCATACTGTTTGGTACTGTATCCACATCCATTGCACTGAAAGGGTCTGATGTAAAGCTTTACATTTTGAAAAGTACTGTCCAGGTCAAAAAGTGACTGGAACATTGCTTTAAAGTTCACTTGATCAAACTCAATTATCTGTTTGTGAGTTAACACAGTTAATCAATGCATTTGTAAGCTTTTCAGCAGCTTGTGGACAAATGATTTGGTTTGGCAGCTCAACTGAAGTCTGAATGTTTGTCAGAGTTCAGTTTGTGAGTCGTGTGTTTCTGAAATGGTGCAAACAGATTTTGGGAACCCAAAAAACAAATATTTAATAACTACAGAAAACTGATGACATGCAAAATGCTTTACTGGTGCAGAGCAACCTGCACTTTACTTTACTTTAACTTTACTGAGCAGTTGAAGCTTCAGGGTCTTTCTCAGTCACGCAGGGTTTGATGGACATTGTCATTTCAACAGAACGAGCTAAGATCTCCTTTACTGCTCATGTTTTTTTTGGTTAGGAGCAATAGAATTTAATACAACCAGCTCGTTCCAGCTCCATATGTAACCGTTATACTGTTGTTTGCTCAGATGTGCACTGAAAAGCCCTTTCACTGAGTTCAGCCAATGTCTTGAAGATATGCTGTGCATCTCATGCTGAAACCTGCACTCGGTTTTCTTTGTTCACCATAGTAGTCAGTAATTTCTTGGTTTTGCTTTACGTGACAAAAGACACATTCAGTTGTTGTTATTGCAATCTCTGTATTTTCTCTATTGTCATTAGTACTTATTTTGTCTCTTCCGTTTCTTTTAACAGGGTCCTCAAGATCGGTACTTTGGAGTGGTACCACGAAAACGTCCGCACCCGCTTCAAGCGCTTCGGCAGTGCCAAGGTGATGCGATCGCTCTTCAAGAGGTTGAGTGGAGAACATGGGCAGAATGGCCTAGAAGGCGAGTTGACCAGTTTCTATTATCAAGATACCTTTGGGTGGTTTTCAGTACAGAAAATAAATGTGTTACTAAATAGATTTTTGATTTGAGTTTTCCCAACATGATGCTGGGTGTGAAAAGTGCTTATAATCTTTGTGAGTGTGACAGTCAAACACTGTGGTTATTCTGGGCAGATGCAAACTGAGAACGTCTCTATGAATGTGAAGCAGTGTTAATCAAAGGTTACAAATGTGGTAGGATGTCAGGTCTCAGGTCAATGTTGCTTTGAAGGGCCAACCTGAACAAATTTCCATCTGTTCCGTCCATTTCTTCACGAGCCCTGGGGAGGTGCCGCAGGTCAGAAGTTGAGCCTGCCAGAGTTGCAGAGCATTGCTGGAAGTCAGCTCGAGCTTATCATAAGAAATCCTCAGTAAATGAAAGGCTTCGAGGAGATTCGACAGCTGCATGCTGTACTGTAACTGCATGGAAAGTATCAGCCTTTCCAATCGCACCGAGACATCGGCATGACAAGTTCAGCACATGTGTGAATCGTATCAGTTTTCAAGTTCAATGAGTGGATTCGGTAATGCTGTAATTATTGATAATCCTAAGTGAAGACAGCCCATATTATCTCAGTGAAAAACAAAACACAGGTTCTTTGTATCCAAGCAAGTAGCAGAGACATTATCAGCCTGAATGCTCCTCTCCAAGTCTCAACCCAATAGAACACATATGGGAGATTAGACATCATAAAAACACCATATTAGAGGATATCATTTGAAACGACGGCGGTAGCAGCCAGCACACTCGGAGAATCCGTAACGAGGAGCTGAAGCTGTTCTGGCAGCACCTGAAGGCCCAACACCTTATTAAAACACTTAATGTTGCTGTTTTTCTTCCTTTTATCGCCCATCTGTCTCTGAGACCCTTCGGTTTTGTGACACTCAGTCATCAGCTGGCTGCCAAATCTGTCACTGGGATGTAATCTCTTCCATCTTTCCTGTTTTTCCGGCTCCTCGCAGCTGTGTCGAGTGCTGTCACTGACCGGCCTGGATAAGACTCGGTCCAGGTCATCCAGTGTCAGCTTTTTGTCCTTAACTGACCAGGACTAGGAAACTTAGTGTTGTGGGACATTTACACTGTCAACTGTACCTGTTGAAGAGTGTTGAGTCAGAGCGTTACAGTAAGTCCCATCACTTTTGGCAGCAACTACCACTGTAATGCATTATTTTATTTAATTAACTAAAATGATTGTTACCTCATTATTTTTCAGGTAGCTGTTGGTAAAGTAATTTAGAGAGTATAGATTCATAGTCTACACTTCATGTTTATGCTCAAGATCTGATCACACGCGATTTTAATAGTTCTTCACAGACTCAGACACAAACTAATAACACAGTATGTTTGTAGAAGATTTGCAGCTTGTCTCTACTGTCATGTCCGATTTCAGGCAGGCAGAAGATACCCTGTCCGGGTGGCTGGTAAGTGGCCAGGAAAAGTTTTTCCGACTACCTGAAGAGCAAATATGCAAAAACGGAAAAGAGGCTAGAGAACATTTCCATCATCACAAACATTTCATCTGTCCACAACGAAAGCTGAAGTGAAAGGCTCAGACCAATGGCAGCGTTTAAAAGTAGACATTAAAAAAGCAACTTATCACAGTAATGCATTACTTGTTTGGTGGGAGTAATCAGTAATTTAGTTTCTGTTAAATGAGGTAACTAGTAACTAATTATTATTTTTCAGTAACTAGCACAGCACTGCTGTTGAGACATTATTACCAGAGATTCCAATGTGGTGAAAAGTCCTGTTTATGTTTACAGCTCGTGTTTAAAGTCTGATGCAGTGATGGAATAAAGCTTCATCAAAACCTTTCCTGCACTTTTTGCTTTTTGAAGTTGCTCATCGCCAACGTCCTCTGGCCACGCCCACAGCATATACAACAAGCGCCCTTGAAGCACAGTGTATTTCTGCTCTGAGCGTTATTAACCCCAGCAGGTCTCCAAGTGAGATCACAGCACCAAGAGATCAATGAATTATGAGGAGACGGCCGCGGCTCCTGGTCCTGCTCACGCTGAGTCACCCTCGAGGATTTTGGGACGGGAAACAGAGCGACTTGGTTGATTGGTTGGCTGAGCCCGGCGGGCCTTGTGATCATCCAGTCACATGTCTCCCATTCTGTGCCTGGAGTCCTGCAGATCTCCAGAAGCAGAGAGAGAGAGAGACAGACAGAAAGAGGGTGGGAGAACAAAAACCCTCAGTTTGTCATGCAGATACAAGCTGCACTTATGAAACACACTCATAAATATGCATGTTAACAGATGCATTATGTTTAAAATGAACAGCAGCTCAGCACATTCATGTGACCAGCTGGATTAGATTCAACACACATGACTGCACGCACACACATGCACACACACACACACACACACATTCTTTTGCTGACGTTTTACTGTATGTACTCAGCTGTGGTCCGTTGGGCCCCCAAAGCTCGGAGGGTGTCATCATATGTGCACAGTGTCTTTGTGCACACGGGGAGATGTAACACTGATGCTCACAACAGCGTCTTTGTTCACATACGTTACATATAAAAAGGACTCAATTACTTGGCTCCTCAGTTTAATGGTGCGACTGCTGCCTCTGATTATTATTTTATGTGGAAAGAGGGGACGACCAATTTGTCATCCCAATTTGTGGAGTTAATTATTATGGTTATATAATGGCCAAATTGCAAACCTCACTTCATTCATTTTCATTGTATAAGAAAAGAGAGTGAGAAGGCTAATTGATATGAAAGACTAAAGCAAAGGTCTGATCTAAATCATAAAGACAGGTCAAATATGTTTTCATTTAAATATACTTTATCCTTCTTTCCCTTTTTATGTAACAGTTTGGTGCTTTTTACAGATCATTCTCAGTCCCAGGTCTTCAAATTTTGTCAACATTTACAGGAACCATTTAGCTCAACACACCAGGCTCTTAACTAACTCTAATCCAACATTAGATGTTCAGAGCATGTTGATGTTGTATAAAGAGAGTTAGACAAGAGTTTGGGATGGATGATTTTTATTATTATTTTAACTTAAATCATGTATGTCACATACTTATTTCAAGTCCGTACAAACATTTCACAACATTAACCACGTTAGGTATCTCACACAGACACTAAAGGACACCTGGTGCATCTGTATGAGACACTGACGTCTGTCGGTATTTGAGGAGCTGGGAATGAAAACAGTTTGCTTTTTATCAGATCTTATCTCAGGTAGCCTAAAACCAAGAGTCTGCAATCATGCTGGGGTGATATGATGCTTTGAGCTCAGTGTTAATATGTCTAAGTCAACTGTTTACTGTCTCACTTGACCATCTTAGTGAAGCGTCTCAGCATTTCATCTTTAATTAGTAAAGTACAGCTGAGGATGATGGGAATGTCGTTCACCCTCCGGGCACCGTCAGGCCAGTTCAGGTTGAGATATCTCTGTTGAAGTGATGGAGCCATCATGTGTTCTTTGGTTGGTTGTAGTTTGTAAATAGAAATATACATTAAAAACTATTTTTATTATTATTACCTTTATTGTCAGAGTACGGTGTCTTTCATATTCCTAATTAAATTCACCAAATGAACAACAAACAGGGGTCAGTTTGAACCCACACATTCTTTTTCCCTCGAGGCTCCTGAGAGGTTTAATCCAGCCATGTGTGTGGTCCACCTTAAATCCAACCTGCAGTCATGTTGATGTTTAATAACTAGTAATGCTGCCAAGTTTACTTACAGTAAAATGTAGTCTGAATGCTCCATTAATTGTAAACAGAATGAAACTGACGTTGCAGTTTTGAACGTCTCCTTCAGTGGGATCAGTGGTTTGGGAGCAGACCAGAAGCTTCTGGTTAGGCTGGTACAGTCAGTCCTCGCCTGGCTTTTATTCACGTTGGCATCTGAAGAGCCGGAGAGCGGATCCAGGGAAGTGTTAGTCAGAGAGAATCAACAAGGTTTAAAACAAAACTCGATAGTGGAAATAATAACTATTATATCGTTATCATTACGGGTAGTACTAATACTTGTAGTGATGGTACTTCTTAGCATGTCCACATTTTGTTCACACTTGTTTATTGTAATGTGCGTGAACCATGTTGTTGTTCTGCATAAGCTTCCAACTTCACCACTTTGTCCGCTGATCTGAGAAGCTCATTCTTCAACTTTTACTTCTCCCTATAGCTTTTTTTGTTCCGTCTGTCTCTGTAAGAGGGAACTGTTATGTAGAAATGCAACTCGCTCATAAACGCTCCCATAAAGAGGCGCTGAAAACACAGTGTTCCTTCTTGTGCCTCCTCGAGCTGTACTTGCTCTGCAGGATGGAAATAAAAAAAGCATATGATTTGCTGCAAGACATACTGTGTGCATCCTGCTGTAAAGACAAAGGTCTTTGAGTTGAGATTTATCTGGCGGGTTTGAAAGAGGTGTAACTCTTTATTCGACTTAGTTTGCATCATGGGTTTGCTCACAATGGAGATGCCTCTCATTGAGGATGCTCTGACTGGTGCACTGCAGTACAGTATATTCAGTTATTCTACAAAGCTTTAGGTCAGCACTAACATGTCTGCCTTCTTATCTGCAGATGGATATGAGGAGCACAGCATGGACGCAACAGATTCACAACACTACAAAGAGGTAACTCATTTTTGAAATAACTCTGTTGTGCATGTGTTTCTTTCCATGCTCGTGCTTTGTTACTAATTGCCTAATCTTTGTTGAGAACATTAAATGAATCGGCATCTTGCAGCTGTTTCGTAGGTACTTAAGTTTAAGTGAGTTTGTGGCTGGCAGAAAAAACATTCCAGTGACATGCATCATAAAACACAAAGCAGATATCAATTTGTAGTCAGACAGCAGAACATTAGCTCTGCTGACTTTCAGTGCTAATTGTTGAGGCCTCCACTGTGGAAACACTTAAACAAAAACTTAATTCACTTTAGTTCTGTTTGTTTGTTTCCTGTTTCTTAATTAAAAATGTTCCAGCGAGGGGAAATCAAAGCTCATCCGCCAAACAGGCAGTTGCATTCAAGTTCAAATCAGTATTTTGCATGCAAACGTCTCTGGAGCAGCTCAGACTTTGCTGTGGTCGGCGCTGATGTTCGTCAGGCTGACGGCTCCTTCCTCTGTTGAAAAGCAGAGGTGTTTTCTGCACGGGTTATCTGTGGGATCTAGACCGGCGCTCGTGAACGACTGGAGCGCTTTGACAGCTCGTGACGACTGAGGTTAGGCACGGTCGAACCGGCACGGGCAGCAGTGCATTGTGGGTAAATTCCAGGCTGTCATGCATAATCGCACACATAAAGCGTCAGAGCAGAGTTGAGAGAGCCTCTGGTTCAAATCCTGAGATTGTAAAAAATGGGGTGCTGAGCCCGCTGGAATTCATCATAAAACCTAAACTACTATTGTTTATACCACAGTCTCTGTGTAATGTGGGAGCTGAACTTTGTTTATCCTCAATCACGGCGGCGGCTGCTGAGGAGCACAGATGTTGACAGGACTCTCAGACTCCCGGCTCGATGGACGCTTTGTCTTCCTTTCCAATGTGACGACCGAAGTCTTATTTATGTCCTATATGATTGGACTTTTGATGGATGTTCTAAGAAGGCTGGAGGGCCAAGTGGAGCTTCCTGTGTCCCTTCTTTGATTTAGACTTAGACAGAGTGCCCTCTACTGTTCTAAATAGAGAACTGCTTTGAAACGCCTCACTGATCCTTGTAAGGAAACATCCTTGTCATTTTCACTTACTCAGAAGTTACACAGTGACCACAGGATAGTTTTTGGATCCTGAATGGATTCAGAGTCTTGTTCAAGGATTCTTAGACCGGAAGGATCATCTGTCAACAGCACAGGGCAACACAGAAGTCTTTCTGGGCCACATAGTCAAATAGCAGATGTTCTCCTGATTCTCAGGTTATAACACAGATCCTTACACTTAATGCTGTTCTGAAGCTTTTTTCAAGACTTTTCAAACCAAAGAAAGAATCTTCTGTCAATGAAAAAGATTCTTAACCTGAACACTTTTAACACTTTTCCTAATCCATGGCAGCCTGCAACCAAATTAAAAATTTTTATTACTTATATTGGTTGATCATATTTCTTAAAGAATGCAAATTGCGCAACAGACTGATTTTTTTTTTTTTTTTTAATCAAAATGGTCTCAGAACAGCAGTGAGTGTTGTTTATTGTCCTTCTGGGTTTTTCAAAGATCAGCTGGTTTGTATTTTTCAGGTGATGAGTGCCGTGACTCAAATGTAACAATCATTCATGTCATGAACACACTGGGGCTCATGTTCTCCAAAAGAAATGATAAACAGGACTAAAGCTTTTTAAATGATGCACAAACACTAATGGTTCTGAGTAAGTTTGTGACCTTGTGCTTAAGTTTTGATAATAAGTGTGAGGAGTCTTTTGCAGTGGTGATGATTTCTTTGGGGCTGAATCCTCTCCTCTCCTCGATCTACACTTTTTTCATATTAATCATCTTTCCTTCCTCTCTGTTGGTGATGGTGTTTCCCTTCCTGCTCTGCAAAGATGAAAAAGGCCAAAAGGCGTCTGACTGTCGATCCCATTGATTTCGAACTGGGCTGTGACACCTTCGTTGAATCGAGAGGACGGTCAAATCAGGTAAAGACTGGACAATCACAGAACCAGCTTTTCCCCAAACCAGACTAATCAGCAGGCATCGAAACCAGACGTCCTCTGTCTGTTTCTTCTTTAGCTTGTTTCTGTTTGCTTTCTTTGCCAAACATTGTCTGATATTACAACCACGATTCCAGAAAAGTTAGGACAACGTGTAAAACCTCTCTCCATCCTCGCTTGTGAACGACTGAGTCTTTCCAGGACTCGTTACTCGTTTGTCTTTATCAATTATTTATTTAATCATATCGTTGTGTATCCAGGTGCCTTCACCCACCGCCTTCCTCTGATCTTAAGTCTCTGTCTCAGGATGAAACAGCATCAGTAGCTCTTTGTACCAGTGAACGATTCTCACAATAACACTCGCCGCTCTCGTCTTCATCCTCGATCTTAGGCTCCAGTCTCTCATGACATCATGGACATGGATGTAGGTGTGAGGGAGTCGATGCTCGCTGAAGCTGATATGGCATCTGTTTTCCACCAGATTCTGGACGAGGAACACAAAGGTCTGGACCTGGAGATGGCTCCGCAGCAAGGTGACGAAAGGAGAAAGCGTGGAGCATGAACACAAAACAAGACCCTCCAGCAGAGCCACAACAGGAGAAAGTCACTTGTTAAGAACTCAGAGACCAAATAGCTCTAACAGCTCTGTGACTCTTTAGAAACTGGCAGAGAACATAATATCATATGTCTCTGTTTTTTAACTAACACAGCTGCCAGTTTTTTTCCACTTATCATAATTCACATAGAAGCTTTTTGTAAGCCAACATAATATTCTTGCTGTCGACACAGGTTAACTTGGAATATACCAATGCTTGGCTTATTAAATCAGTTTAGCTTGTTGGCTGGTTAGAGAGCGGCAAGACAGTTTACTGTGCCGCAGCTTCTGCAACACAAAGTGAGCGAGAAGTGGAGCTAATTAATGCAGAACCAAACTTGGGGCCATCTTTTCAATATGATTTCTGTGGTGGATGTGCTGTTCCCAACTTTGAGAAACAGATGATCGGCTGTGTGAAGACTGTTGTCCAACAATAGACGACTGTAAGTTAAAAGACAAAACCAGAAATGGAACAAACGAAAACATGAGCCACATGAGGTCAATAATGTATAATAACTCCTTCTATTATCACAATTGTCCAACTCACATGTGGATCCTTTTTTTATTCAGATCATATCCTGTAGTAACAATCATTTCCATTTCAGTTACATTCTCATTTTGCAGCTTTCATTACTGAAAAAGAAAAGTGGAAACAGTATTTCTCCTTTCACTGACTGACCGTTTTCTCTAGATGACCTCGTGTACCCAGACAACAGGACCGTTCCATCTCGCTCCGTCTCCCGGCTCAGCTACTCGTCCTGCGGCAGCGGCAGCGCCTGGGGCCCCCGGCGCAGCAGCAGCAGCTACCTGCCCGGCCCCGAGGACTCGGAGGGGGAGGACGACCACGGCCGCAGCTTCCCCCTCTATCAGTCTCATCTGGGCCACTTCAGCCGCACCTCGCAGGAGAGCCTGAACTCAACCAACCCTCCACCACAGGTCTGAAATATCATCAATAGCTTTCAGTCATCATGTAATATCCTCATTACATTCTATAGATTTGGACACTTTGAGACATGTCTCATGTTGTAAAGCATCAGCAGAGAGTTTGGTTTTCTGGAGTACCCATCCTCAAAGTATCACAAAACTGAGTATCAATACACGCATCAAAGATCGAAGCCAAAATAATGGATCCATCTCATGTTAGATTATATTCTGAACACATTCAGCTTTGTTGCCACTGCACAGAGTATTATAGTATATAGTATTATTACAGTATTACTATATGTTTTTACACTGTGTAACCTATAGAATAAACATCAGGGACCAGATGTGAACACTCAGACACATCGTTCATGTGCAGCAGTGCAGGTATAAGAACAAGTAATGCTGACAGTAAGACATCATATACAGAATAAACAGCCTGAGGAAAGATGTGATACACAAACACTACAGGTCAGATATGTACAGTAAGGACAGTCTGAGTATCTGTGTTAGTGCTTATATAGTACAGGTAGTGAACCAGCAGGCAGTGAGGCAGAGACAGTCACAGTGGACAATAAACATTTATTTATCTTTAGAAATTGTCTTGCGTTCTAACATGCATGTGACCAGGAAATGAAACAGCTAATATTGAAATAAATGATCATGTGTGTTTAATTAAAACATTTCCTGAAGCAGCGGATTAATGTTGCACTCAGCTCATAAGTCATGACACACTTTTCTCCCCAGCCATCGATTTCAATCTTGGTATTGATTTCTGTGATTGTGACTCTGGTATTAGCTGATACACATTCTGCACCTCAGCACATACACACGTAGTTCACAATGTTCAATTTCCTCACACAATCAGCTCCATTGCACAGAAAGTCTGTCTGATGTCCACTCACTGATGTAAACACAACCCACATGACTTTGAATGATGGATGGTATAAGTTTGTTGTTCGGTATTGTTTTTAGCTCAGGAGACAAAACCAATGAAAAAAGGTGTTTACAATGAAAAAAAGGTTAACTTATCTATCTAATACATTTTTATTTTTTTGCTTTAATAGATTTATTCAGAGGAACAAAGGACGATGAAGCGAGTCACATCTGACCACATGTTATAACTCTGAGCTCTTGGAATCAATTTGCTTCATTAAAATGAGCAACAGAAGGAAAGATGAGACGATAAACAAAATTCTTACAATTACGAACTTAATCTTTTCCTGTTTGAGTCGTATTAAAAAGGAAAAGTTTAGTACAAAACTCTTTGTATGACGATCTGAACAGTAATGATTCGTGTAAAGACAACAGTGAACACACTGATGCTCCTTTTGTTGTTCCAGATCTTTCTGGCAGCACATGTTGGATCTCTGCGTTCATCAGGCCGACAATGCTGAGTGATGCAGGGGAGACAGCTGCGAGAGGGAGGGAGCTTACATACATTAGTGTCTATTTATGTGTGAGCATGTGACTCAGTCCTTGGAAAGGATCACAACAACTGCTCAGATAAAAAAACAAGACTTTGTTTACCAAAGTCCAGCTGCTTTTTCTGTTTTCAGTAAGTCTGCAGGTATCCTCGTGTGCCCCTGAGCTGACTGGGATCATCTGAATCAAGAGATGTTCTTTGTGGTTATTACAGATAAGGAATATGAAAACAAAGGAAGTGATTAAGTTTGTGGTGGAAGGCAGCCGTGACAATAAAAGGCCTGGTGTTATCAGTCCCACCTGGCTGCGCCGATCGTCACCTTTGATATCTTGTGTCACGGCAGATTTGTGTCACAGCTGGGCAACACACTGGGAAACATGAAGCCCGAACATGTGCCTGTCAGACATCAAACACAGCCGTGATAATTCTCACTGAATGCGTCCAAGCTTACTCCGACATCAGTCGCTCGTCTGGTGCTCGCTGGTGTCGCTTTCTGTCGGTTTGATCCTGATTTGGAAAAGCTGCCGAGCGAGGTCGAAAGTCAAGTGGCGTAGAATCCGGTTCGATCACATATGTGGAACGAGACATCATGATGAGTCAGTGAGCAAAGACAGGACCAGATCACATGAGGGGCAACTGGCAAATGAAAGGAAAAACCTGAATGAACGAATGAGAAGCAAAACAAATGTGGACACTTCCACTAAGCACAAAGGTTCACTGAATGTGCAGGGTCATATTTTATATCAGGGAATCCTACGAATGAGGTTGGCAGGATTTGGAAATGGTCTGAGAGGAGCTGCTGTCTGAGAGACATAAATCAGGGCAAGAAAATCCACTCACATCAAACATATGTCTGCTAACTGTCTGCTTGACTTGACCTGATTCTCACTGTGTTATAACCAAGTGAACGTTTTCATTTCACATGTAGAAAAGAAAAAACTACCCAGTTTCATGTATTGTACCATTTGTAGAAGGTGGATTTTATTTTTCTTTCTGTCAAGATTCATCCAAGTCATTTTAGAAAGGATCCTCTCAATTATTGTGAAATCACATTTGGGGATGAGGTGATTTGGCTTCAGACTCTGATGAGACCATGTGAAAGTGCAGCTTTATCACGAGGGTAATAAATTGAAGGCCATCTGTACTTGAAAGACCTGTTTCTGTGCCAATTTATTGTTTGATTTGTTCAGTCGGACAGAAATTGGTATCATATGAAATGATGTGAGTTGGGTGATTTCAGCAGTATAAACCAGGGCTGCCCGAAGTGGGCTCCGTGGGCCAAAGCTGACTCATCAGAGGGTTTGATCGGGCCCAACAGATGTTTCCAGCCAAGAAAGAAAAAAAAGGTTAAGGTTAAAAAACATCAATAATATAAATAAATATAAGAATGGGAAAAAAAATTGTGAGGGGAAAAATACTTAAATATGTGGGATATATTTATTAATTATTTTTCTTAATTTGCCCTGAGGTCCACCATTAAGTTTCAGTTTTGGCAGGAAAAAGTTTCTCTGGTGTAAACTGTACTTTATCATAAACTATTTATGCTCCTTAATACTATCAACGTTCTGTTATTATCACATCTTGTCTTCATCATCTGACCTTGACTCTCTCCGTCTTTCTCCAGATCACTGACTTGAACAGACGCATGTCGGCCGTTGAGAGCCTGTTGAACCACTTAGAGCAGAAGGTCACCTCAACGTACGACCAGGTAAATCCATTCAATCACACACCACAGTTAACGAATAACTGTCATCATCATCTATTAGAGCCACAACAAAAAACATCTGGCTCAACCATGTGACCAGCAACTTATGAAGAGGATGTAGTTTAAAAGCAAAATCATTTTATTCACAAGCGATTGTCTGGAGGCCCGGCCAAAGAGAGGGTATGAACTACACTATCAAACAAAGCTGAGACACGTGGACGATCAGACCTCCGTCCTTAAAGACATAAACACAAAACAAGGAGCCAAAGAAACAACACAGTTAGATGGTGAGAGCTCCTTCTCCAGCCTCCCTGAAATACTGGACAGGGCCACACAGTAAGCACCTGATCAGGAGGGTCTGATAAAAAGACAACACTCAACTGCATCGACATTATTCCTGCCACAGATATGTTTCACATTAACACTGAAGGCTTCTTCTACAGTTTGTTCTCCCTGGTTCCCCGATCCTCCAGCAGGCTTCCCTCCTGCTGCAGCTCATGTGTGGACACATCTTTATTTTAAAGTTGTCGCAACACGCTCAAAAAGAATGAAATACATATCTGCATCTTCGTCAGACCGGAACGAGGCGAATATTTCTCCTCACATCCAAACCAAGTGATCGCTCAGATGAAGGCTGCGGAGACAAGATTGCATTAACTTCTAATTCCTTCAAATGCAACACACGCTCAGTCTCTTTCTTAACTCGAGATTACGGTCAGTTTCCTTCTCCTTCGCATCGAGCCGACGCAACTCCAGTTCAAGCTCTCTCTCAACCTCGCCTGTTCGGTAGCATGGCAGCATTTTATTGTACTCAAAAATCCACTCGTGCAACCGAAGTGTGAAGTCAGAAATAACAAACACAAGTTACAGATACAGTCGAGTCTTTGCCAAGTCGACTTCATAAAGAGTTAATACGTCAGTGTTCAGCTTGTTGTGCTGCAGCAGCTTTTCTTCCAACCTGTCGATAAAGGTGAACGTGATCTGTAGGTTTATCTGTTTGGTTTAGTTTTCACACTTGTTTCCTTCCTAATAATGAGGTGTTTTATTTGCAGCTCTTTGTTCAAGCTTTCTGATAATGAAGAGGAGCACACAGTCTTTCATATCCACCCTCCTCATCAACAGAGATGTCTCATGTGGGTTTGGTGTTTGTTTTTAATTGAGCTCTGAAATCCACATCAATATCATCAGAACGAACCATAAACAGACACAGATCCTCAGCTCACCCGGTGATTAACAGCTATTCATCCTCAGATGAGAGCAACATTTGATGGACTCATGCTTCTCCTCTTTCTTGTGGCAAACCACAGTTTAAAGCCATTTGCATAGAGCTTATGGTTTTGTCAGAGCAGAGTCTGCACGCAACACGTCTGGGTTAATGTCCATCTGGCCTGTCAGTGGGATGGTGGGTGGAGGAGCTTTGGCCAATATGCTTTGGGCAACACAGCAGGACGAGTCAACAGATCATCACGTCCAGTCACATACAGACAGCTGACGATTCGCTGTCATATCAGAGGCACAATTAGCGAGTCAAAAACTGCACATATTAGAACAATGGGACTTCGATTTCACGCAGGAGTAAAGAGAAGTTTCATCAGCTGATACGACTACTGCGATGTACATGAGTCTTAAATACATAAATGATCTCAAGCTAAAAGACTAAAACTACATGTCCCAGTGAAAAAGTCAGCATCCTCCCAAATGATGATCCACAATAAAAGACATGTAGCTTAGTTTGTTCCAGTATTATAGAACAGTATTAAAAGACAAAAATTAAATTACGGTATTTATAACATTATAGTGTTTGGGTTTACTATTGAAAATACAGTGTTTCACTTCTTGAAAAGACAGGACTCAGGTCTGAGGCAGTGAGTTTGGCTGCTGTTGCTGGAATGTAAACCTCTGACTTAAAGGACAGAACAAAGCTGTTCATGTTATTTTAAACTCTAGCAGGTTTCCCTCGGAGTGAATGTGCTGAATAGGGATTTTTCTAACATAATCTGTAATCCAGTAATCTAATGTAGTTAGTTAATCATCCTCTGATCTGTTTGTCTTTGTAAACTGACCCAGAGCAAATCCACATAAACACAATCAGTACTAATCCACTGAGGCACCGTGACGCCTGCTGTCACTCAACCAGTATTTTAAATCAATCAAAGATACACAGAGTAAAGGCAGAGACCAGTTTTCTCATCCACATGTTCTCTGCTCCGTACAAACCAACCAGGAGGAAGTGGATTTAGAGGAGCTGCAACTGAGACAGAAGCTGCACGAGATGACGGACAACATCAGCGACCAGAGTCTGTCCTCCGATGAGGACGAGCCCAGCAGGCCTCAGTCCTCCCAGGACGTCCCAGCGTGGAGGAGCCCAGAGCTGGATGCGAAGTCGTCCAGAATCCCGACCAGATCCTCATCCAGAGCGAGCATCACCGTGTCCAGACTGGAGGAGGAGCCGCCTCAGCTGGACGACTCTGAGAAGGTAAAGATATACGTGGCCCAATTAAATAAGCAAACCTGAGCAGAGGAAAATAAAATGCTATATTCACCCTATGCATTCTTACATGGATTAACACTTCGTCTGACGCCAGGAGCTTCATCAGAAACATACATGCTGCACATCTGGATTGTTGCACGTTCGGTACTTTTGAAACAGCCTGGATCATGAAACTCCATACATCTCTGCTGGAATCCAGTTCAAGCACAGACTGCTGTCATAAATCAAGTCACTCAGCCTCAGTGTTTATTTTTCCTTTCAGATTTTCTGTAACACAGAACTGAATAGAAAAATGGCTCCTTCTTAGTTTCTCTAACACAGTCACAGCTTCAGGGCTCTGGTGGGTGATGGTGTGTTTTCACGTCTCTTTACGAGGCCTGTTTGAACTGCAGACCCTCTCTTAAGAGTTTTCTGTGAAGTGAACCTGAAAAGGTCTGAACTTGTGAAGCTGACTGTTTTGTTTCCATTATGACTGAAGGGGTCAAAGGTCAACCTGTTTTCTGTTCTGCTTATTATCGAACCAAATAGCTGTTTCTGCTCCATTGACTGTAGGAAGCCATGAAGGACAACTCACCACAGGATGTGCTGCTCATGAAAGAGTGATTGATGAATTTCATTTCAAATAATAAATCCTAACACCATTGTAGTTATTCAAGTGGTAATAAAAGCTGCTGAGGTTGATGTAATGTAAGATTATCCGATACAGCTTATCTGCAGATTCATCCTTTCAGATAATGTTGCTTTGGATGTTTCATCAATCAGTTCATCCAAAAAAAGCCCTTCAGCCTAAACAACAAAACAGGTTGTTCAACTCTTATTTTCAGGAACACGTTATTTGTTGGTACTTTCCAATCTGCCACCTCTGTGGTTGAGGTTTGGTAAATTTAGAGAACCACCTGACGAGTGCACTGACTAAAGACGGTCATAGTAAACAGGAAATGGACAGTTTCAGTTGAGCAGAGGTTCCTAAGAGTACATGTTATAAAGTACTCTGCACATGTAAATTAAGAAAAAAGAAAGTTAAGTAAAACAAATAGTATAATTTTATTTGTTTACTTATCTTTTAAATTTGTTTTTTAAATAATTTTAACTGAGATATGATTTTTATAGTTGAATAAAATAAGAACTTTCTGCTGAACAAACTATGTGATGGAGTTTGATCACTGGAGGTTTTATAGCTCTGAGTCTGTAATGAAGACAAAACAAAGAACGTCTTTGATCAATTTTTGATGAGAAAAACAAATTAATGTTTTGTTTGTTTGTTTTAAACATCTTTACATTTCTCTTATAGACAAACACTTCAACAGAGAGCCTGGACAGGAAGTGGCGCCCCCTAGAGGAGGGATCAGTGGAAAGCTTCAAAGGCTCGACAGCCTTACTGGTTGAGCTGGAGGACAAGGTGGCACAGGCAGCCGCCGACGTCCAGAACGCCCAGAGTGAAGTAAGGGACAAATAACAGGAGCCGAGTTAAGCTCAGCTGACGTGTTGGATCTGTTTTAAAAGAGGCAGAAACAGTAGAGGTGAAACTCTCTCTCTCTTTATCCAAAGGTCTCCTACATAGAGAACAGGATCGCCGCCCTGAACGCCGCCGGCATGCCAGTGGATAGAAGAAGAAGGGTGAGGACCTTTATTTCATTTGAGGCTAAGCCAGAGTTTCAGAGTCAGAGCTGTTTAGAATCATTAAATGAAAATGTTTCTTTATGTAAGTAATTTTCATATAGTATCAAATTGAACAGTTGCACAAGGAGCCGAGCTGTTCTGAGGTCAGATTTAATCTCCCTGCTCGACTCAATGAGTTGATTTGGTGGCCTCTTTGATTCAAATCAGCCAATCAGATAACTCCTCGCTCTCATGCTCCGAAGTGCCAAAAAACCTGATGGGCCATATATTCTCCCACATGCTCACTTTTTTTGCTTTGTTTGTTTTCCGCTTCGGTGTCTTCCAGTCTGCGATCCCGATCCAAGCGAGAAGACTTTCCCACAACTTCCCTACAAGTAAGAGCCGACACTGCTGCCCTTGAGCGCGATCCCCGGGGCCTTTCGACCGCCTCACAACATCTTAACCTCGTTAAACTCAGAGAACACGATGATCTGTTTTGTGAGCTGGTGAACACTGTGTCCTGTTATACTGCAGCTTCACTTTTCCCATCTGTACATCAGATACTCTGAGTCTCTACATGCACAGTTCCCACAGGTCTGTTGAACTATAAACGGTAGGATACTTTGAGGAGAGTAGAACAATTTCAGGGTATTAAGTTATTTGGTTTGTCCCTGAGAAGCTCAACTGAGGGAATTTGGACTCAAGTAGCGCTGTACATGGCTCACTGAGGTCCTGACCAGTAGTTATTACATGAGGACCGGATGCTTCTTATTCACTTTCCCAATGATGCTAAGTTTCTAACAGAATAACAGAGGTCTGACTTTATAGCTGCATTAAAGTTTAAAACGAGCTCCAGTCGACAACATGGATGTACAGTGTGGCTGCTGTGTGTTTCCAGACCAGGCGGACAGGTTTGGGAGGAACTCCCTCTACAGGGGCTCCCTGACCCAGAGGAACCCAGCAGTCAAGCCCCAGACCAGGGCGACGTCTGCGGTATGAAGCCGCTCCACGGGGCTGGGTGAAGAGTTCAGCTCCAATATATAGAGACCGCTTGGAAAAGTAGAAGTGATTGTAGGAAAAATGTTGAAAACGTGATAGCAGATGGCTTTAGTCTGGATCACCTGTCTTAAAGATATTCAAGGAAAAGTCTGACATAGAAATACAGAGAAATGCACTTAGCCACTTTCCAGTAGTGAAACAAGATCAATGCTGCTCTCATGTCATTTTAGCTTAAAGACTGGAAACTCTCGTCTTGCTCTTTCTAAAATATTACTCACATCAGAGTCGCATCGATCTCATCTCTTGGCCAGAATATAAATAATTGTGTTTCTCAAACTGTCAGACTTTAGAATTTTTTTCCAACTGGATCTATTATTGGAAACGAACTCTTTGTTTACTGGTCGCACTGGGCTCTGACTTCAGGTGAATCACCTGTGGGTCGGTTTCTAATGAGGGTTCATGGTGGTTTGAGATGATTGTATTTCCTTTTAATTTTGCTTCTTCTGTTTCAATCAAATGTAGAATTTATGTCAAAATCTTGCATTATTGAAAACGGATGCTTTTCAATTATTCTGTTCTATTCTGTTTTTTAAAATTTCTTTGTACTTGGGAACAACAAGGTCTTTTTGGGGGCTTGTATTAATTATCAGCTTTTTTACTTTTACACAAGCGCTGAAACTAATAATCTGTGCACATGCTTGGGTGTTTTGTGTCGCCTGAATTTAAATGAACCAGCACATTAATCCTGCCAAAAGAACCATAACAGGCTGAATTAGACGAGGGAAAAACACTGAAAATGAAACATATGGCTGTTTGCTGTGATCCTAAATGCCATAATGTGTTTTAACCTCATGAGGATTTAAAACACATGTGTCTGCATCACACAGGTCTGACTGAGGGGGCGTCAGTGTTTCCTCTGCCAAGATTAAAGTACTTAAAGTTAATGATAAAGATTTGAGACTCGGCCATGTGATACACTTCAGGTGTCTCTTGTTTAAAAAGAAATCAACTATAGATGAGACACGTTTTGTTTTCTTGAACTTTTACGAGTGTGGCAGCCAAACAAAACAGGATTCTTGTCTTGGAGCCGAGTCGTGATCCGGTCTCCTGAAGTCCAGGACCCAGACGCAGCCATAGTTCACTGTTAGATGAGAACTTTCTCGTATCCTCGATGATCAGTATTTGCTCAGCATCCACCCTCTCTACACACTCGAGATATTTTAAGATGGAACAATGAGCACAAATTGTTCAAGTATGATTACATCTATACTTTAATGGATTCTGAATCTGTTGTTGATTTCCTGTTTCTTTTCTTCGGCATGACAATCACTCACAACCCTCACGTCTCACACGATGACTCACGAGTCGTCAGCAGGTTTATGAAGCACAGACGTTATTGACCTGTTGTATTTATATCGACTTGGGATGATTTCATGAATAACAATGAATTCATTAAGCCAATCAAAGCATGAAGTAATTGATTTTCTAATGGTGGATCAAATCATCGTCTCTCTCTGTCTCTCTCTTCCTGCAGAAACCAGTAATGACACAGGGCTCATGAGGAGGAGGCTGAGCATTATGTGACCGACGAGTCGACACCTCTGTTATTACAGTTTGTAATAAACTGGGATGAGCTTTAAATTTCACTGACTATCAATGGGGATGAGAGCACTTACATTTATATTTGAAAAATGTTTGATATTATTGTGTTATTTCACTGGGCTGGAGCAATATTATGTTTTTATATATACTGTTATAGTGTTTAATGTTATAGTATATTTTACACATGATGCACTAACCTCACCAGACCGTCATCTTAGGATGCACTTAGGATTTGCATACATTAATATACAAGTTAATCAGTTCACCTTAATTTACATTTGCTGCGTTAATCTGAAGTTTATAGTTATTTATTCCAGTGTTCGCTCGGTACTGACAAGATGAAAATCACGCCATGTCTCTTAAGCTGGTAGTCAGTCGGTCCAAAAACAGAGTGAGAAGTAACAAACTATAAATCAGTTAGAAATATGTTTACATTTTTATATTTCATCATAAACAGTTAATATCACTAGAAAAAGACTGAATGGATTGTAAATTTGAATGATATCATCATAGAAAGTGCAACAAGTCTAATATGTTTTATTCAAGGTGTATATAAATGAAATAGAGACATCTGCACATTCCCTGTGTATATTATGGCACAATATCTAAAAGATGTTTATATTAAAGTTGTGACTTTTCTACTTCTCTTTATATTTGTGCCAATAAGAGCTTTTTACTTCTTCTACATTATCAGTAGTTTTACATTGACAGCTAGCATCATATTTATAAGGCAGAGCAGCTATTTAATCAAATTACATCTGAAAATGCTTATGATGTATTTTTTCTTATATTTTGTAATAACACCATGTTAGATTGAAAGATGATTTAATGATTTTCATTAATTGCTTGTACATACAGACGAAAGGAAAAACCTAAATTAAAGAGTGGAGAAACACACAAACTTCCATGTTTGGTTTGATGAGGACGATATAAATCATATCTGAAGGCCTTTGTGGTCACAGATTTTCCTTAAATTAGTCACAAATCTGTAGCTTTTTAAAATTCACTTCTGTTTTACTGCTTCCACTTTCTGTTCATTTGAAACCACGACTGAGAGGAGCGAACCAACCTGCTGAGGATTTGTTGAGGGTGAAAGTCGCTGCTGAACAGACTGTTTCAAGCCTCAGTTTAATTTTAATATCTTATCTTTTTGATTATGCAGCAACATATTTGTCTCATTAAATTATTTACAAACTGAACTGATTTTGTCATTTCATGTTTTTTTTCTTTAATCATTATTGTAGTCAAATATTTTCCACAGCACTTCCCTTGTACATTTAATTTATCTCACCATAACTTTAACAGATCATGCATTTATTGTTTATTGATCGGCAGCCTCTGATAACATTCATGCATGTCTGTTATGGTGAGCAACACTTACAGATGTTTAGAGTGTGCTCACAGAATTAAAGTAAAAAGATCTTCTTTTGGGGTTTGACTGACAGGTGACCCCGAGGAACAGAAAGATGTGGCCATAGTTATATAGTTTGACTTTCTTAGATCAGAAATCCAAAACCCTTCCTTTTACTCTCTGGTTTATTTGGAGCATTTTGGATTTGGTGGTGCCAGAAGTCCACTAGTGTCATTTCCCAGTGTAAGCCGGTCACAGTGGGCAGCCTCATGAGGAAACACTGTGAATCATCAGCATATCAACACACGGCTGCGCCTCCTGCTGGGATATAAAGTGATGATGAAGCAGCTGATAATCATTCACCTCACAGAGCAGGTGAGACACGTTCACTGGTCCTCTGCTCTCACTACAGCACATGTTTGTGTCCAGTCTCTGGGATTTAAACCAGGCTGTGCTCTCACACCCAGAGAGAAGGACCCGCTCTGGTTCAGTCATCCTGCACCTGTTCGGCTCCTGTGGGATTTACTGGGAGACAGTGAAGCAACCAGTGACGTTTGGTTCTGCTGCTCAACTGTCTGACAAGAAACCTTCCAAACCGTAAGTCTTCGTGTCTGTTCAACGTTCCTGCGATGCTTTTGAGCGAGTTGCAAAATCTGGTCAAACATTGTTTGGACTGAAAGTAACGCTAGAAGAGCCAGTTCAGTCTGCTGAGATTTAAAATATTCAGATATTTGTGCAGCTTTGATCCAAAGTGCAGACAACACGATGTGCATGTTGCTTCTTCTGTCAACCAACACGTCCTCTTCTGTCTTGCTGCTGTGAAGTGATGAATAAGATCAGAGACAAGTCACCTTTGATGATCCTTCTGTATCAGCTGCACATTGATATTTGACACTATATTCTGGGTAGTAACTAAGTACGTTTACTCAAGTACTGTACTTAAGAAGAATTTCTCAAAATACTTGTACTTTACTTAGAATTTCTGTTTTATGCTACTTTATACTTCTACTCCACCACAATTGAGGCAAATCTTGTTTTTAATCCACTACATTTACTTGATAATTTTAGTTGCAGATTCAGATTGAAAATACAAAATATCTTTATTCGTCCCACAGTGGGGAAATGCACATTTTTGGGACTGACTTCACGTCTGTCTTTTTGCTCCAGGTCGAGCTGCGATGAGGGTGTGTGCGGTCGTCTGTGGTGTCCTGTTGCTGCTGAGTCAAGTTCAAAGTGGATTTCATCGAGACGGCTCTGTGGTTATCAGAAGTGAGACCTGACTAATGATGGAAATTATGGAGACTCAAATGTTCAACAACAAATAACTACATAAATAGAACTGTCAAAATATATTATACAATCAAATCATTTTAAAACTTCTTTCATCATGATGAGATGTTGTTTTAAGCAGCTTCTTTTCACATAACTTTGAGTTTATTGTTGGACATTTTTATTTGATTTCAGCTATTTATATTTCAAAAATCACTTTCTCCAAAGTCTGGTTTTATTTCTGCTTTATTTTATAATGACACTTCTCATCACAAAGTTGAGTCGGTCACATAACTTTGCCCAATTTACAATAACTGATTTACTGAAGTAAAACAACCACTGTGAATGATAGAGGCTCGATTCAGATATAAATGACCTGTGATAAATAAATGATTGATTGATTTTTTTATATTTTGAAAATGATGTAATGTCTTATTGTTTAATTTTTGAACACTTTGGGTCTCCATACATTTAATCCTGTTCTTTTTAATGTATTAGGAGGTAGCTCTACCTTTGAGTTTTCACTGCTGTGAGCACCACAAATACCTTTCCATGGCTGGTTGACATAAGATAATCAATTCATGAGACTTAAACTTGATGAACTGTGGGCTTTGTCTCTTGTCTTCACGTCCCTTCATCGTCTGTGTTGTGCAGATCCACACATCGAGGCCTCCTGGTACACTGGCAGAGGCATCAGACCGCTGGGGAGATTTGGCCGAAAAGTCGCGAGGAGAAACGAGCATCTGGCTTTTATCACAGCCAGAGTTTACAGACCAGCAGCTGACTGTAAAAGCAATGTTTGGATCACACAGTAGAAATGCAATGGATGATAAAATATCATTTGCGTTTCTTTTCTCTGTTGGTTCATTTGTGGGGCTTTTGTTAAGGATGTAGACTCAGATTCAGGAGGGGTTTTTATACTATATTTTCTGTAACTTATGTAAATTATTTGAGTTGTTTTCTCCAGTCAAATATTTCCAAGAAAGCAAAGAAACTTAATTTTAATATATGTTGCTGATAACAAATCTATGAAAATCTGCTGTAAAGGGCTTCATATGTGAACTAAATGAACAACATGAAAGAATAAAGTCTGAATGCAACGTTCTGAAGCGATCCTGAAGTTTTAAGAGTAACTCCACACTGGATGTAACAGGAGCAGGAGAATTGCCTCAGAGACCTTTATCCAGCTGTGAGATTTCCTGAAAAGTTCTTCCTGCTTTGTGACAACTTTCTATACATTCAACTCTGACACACTCAGAGAAACAGCCTGTTTTCAGCTTTGTGACGATGCATTTTCCATCTGATCCAAGAGGCTTTTTAAAGAGTTTATTTAGCTTCAGAATGAGGAGAATTTCCTCAACTCATAAAGGAAAACTTCAGAAACAGGAAAACAAGATCAACACATCTGGAGATATGTGGTTTTCACTGGACAGGAAGGGGATGAAAAACTTGAGTAAATGTCTCTAGTTACATTCAGTACATCTTCTATCATACTTCTTACTTACTGTGTTACTTCAATACAACATTTCACAACTTTACAGTCAAAAACTTCCATTGAATCAAGAATGAAGCTTTAGTTAACACAATTTCCATAATCTAAATAATTATTCAGTTCTTCCTACTCCAATTGCTTTTTCCTCACTTTGGTTGTATTTATAGCCCAACAGTCCGACATGAAGAAAAGCTTGACTGAGATCACTCCATGGTTTTGCACA
Source organism: Holacanthus passer (assembly GCA_025331565.1). Lineage (NCBI taxonomy): Eukaryota > Metazoa > Chordata > Actinopteri > Pomacanthidae > Holacanthus > Holacanthus passer. The sequence continues at coordinate 2,054,742 of JAFREQ010000070.1, read as the reverse complement.
ACATCTGCAAAATCTGAAACAGCAGAGCTAATGCTTGTTTTATATTCACAAGATTTATGTACTCGTAATGACAACCACGTCGTTCCCAATTTAATTCTTACTCTATTTTATCCACTCAGCGTGAGGTGTTTCTTTGTTTCTGTGAGGCGTCCAAACCAAACGAGGACCAGCAGCCCCTCAGGCCCCGCACAGCCTTCAACCAGCACAAGTCTCAGTGACGACTGTGATCCAAGATCGCGGCGATGTTTTAAATCACTGAGCAGTAAAAAGTCCACACTCAGAGCCATCCTGCAAAGAAAAGCTGTGGCATGTGTGGAAAACACATAAGAGAATATTGTGAAAGAGCAAGTGACTGAGTGCAGGGGAGGTGAGACAGTGGCCAAATGCAAAAAGAAATACTATTTTAACTAATGTCAGCCAGGTCTTCTAAATCCTGGTGTTGTGAAAGCATTGGAAGAACATTCACATTATTTAGAATTGTGCTGTCATGCGTAAAGCACACAGCTCCTGCTCTCTGTCCAAAATAAAAAATGCACGAAACACACCTCTATTATTACTTTATATCTCCTTTGTTTAAACTGTGCAAAAGCAAAAATGTTGAGGTCTCTGCAGCAGCACATGGTTCAAAAACCTGGAGGCCCGTGTGACAAGACTCTGAGATGCTGCACAAAGTCACAGCTGCTGTTCATCAAGAAATGATAAAACTATAAAGTGTGACTTTAGATTTCTGCTTCTGAACTGGTCGACCAGATTTGTGCCAGTTATTGAGCGACAGGTGTGTGTAGTTGTTTCTGTCTTTACTTTGGTGGGAGCCAGGTCGGCTGTTCATTCATTTCTACACTAAACCAGGCTACACGTTCACGTCATGTTAATTCATTCATTCTGTTGAATGAAATCAGACGTGTGGGCAGCGACTCAAAGATCTGGAACCAGGCTGCTTCCTGACTCCGGCTCCACAGTTTAATGTACAGACATGAATGTGATATTAAATGTCTCATCTCACAGAAAGTAAATCAGTATGTTTTCCAAAATGTTAAACCATTTCTTTAAAAGCAGCTGTGAGTTGGCAGATCTGTAGAGCAACACTAAGACAAATACCCAGTGAGTATTTTAGACATTTTAGAGTTATTTCTTTTCCATAAAGTTAAACAAGTTGGGCACATGTGTGTGTCTTTCAGCACATCTGTGTCTCTGCTCACCGATGCACAAATGAAATCATTTCTCCAGCAGAATGCAGCAGATTGTGTGGACACAGTGGAAATACTCTTAGACTGTTGAAACACTTTTTTATTATTATCTTTATTAAGTTTGACAGGATCTCTACTGTGTAAAAAAAAAAAAAAGAATTTGGAGAAGCACACTGAGCTGAACTCTGCCTGGGCGATCCACGCTCCGAACTGAGCCAGGAGACACTGAATGAAGGTAATTGGTGTCAGTTCAACATCTGGCACCGAGAGAGAAGCTGAGGGGGCTGATCCTGAACCCACGGAGGAAAACCAGCACAGCGTCAGGGATGAGGAAAGGCAGAGAGCCACAGATTCAGAACAAGCTTTTATTTGATCATATATCAAAAGTGTCACCTAGTGCAGCTTTAAAATGATGAAGACAGACAGAAACAAAGACAGGCAGCAGTATAGACAGAGGTCAGGGTCCAACTTTGCAGCAGGACGCAGGAGGACTGAACTTGTCTCTGCGGTGCAGATCCACCAGTGTTGTGTCCTGCCACTCGGACAGACGTCCCTGCTGCCCTCCGATGCTCTCGTACACTCTGTGGGCTGAAGCAGAGCTCTGTCACCAAACACATCGCACTCACAGGTGAGTTACACAGGAACCTGCAGACGTTTTAGAAGCCAAGTAAAAGAGACCTGACACCCCAGACCTACACTCATATTTTTTAGATTGTAATAATAAAGTACATTTGCTCCTCATGTTGGTGTCTGCTGCTCTCTGGTGGTATGTGAGTGTCCTCTTCCACAGATGAGTCCATCTGGCAAACACTCTCTTCAGGTCAAGACCAGGAGACCAGCAACCAATAACCTCATAGACTATATTTGAACGCCTCTGATTGGTGGGAAAAACAGGATCAAACCTGAGAGGCAGAACTCAGGTGAAAAAATTCCCAAAACAACTGCAACACCTTCACTCACCTACAGCAAGAAGCAGCTCATTGATTTGATCCCCCGACAGAGCTGAGGTCTCTGTGAAGGATAAACCTCTGTCATTGGCCAGACTCAGTCCTTCCTGTGATGATAGAAACAAACCACAGATTACATCATTACACTTTTCAGGGATGTGTTTGAGGTTAAAGGAGGTGATTTTCTGTGTTCGTACCTCCACTGAAACCTGTCGATCCTGTGCCAGATCTCCTTTGTTTCCTACCAGCCATATGACAGTAGACCCTGGGATGGACTGTTTCTCGAGCTCTTTGAGCCACACCTGAACTCTGAGAAAACTTTCCTGTAATGATAATGCACACTGACATAATGTACATACAGTCAAGATAAGACAAGACAAGTCATTTCCACGGTCAGGTGTTTGTTCCTTTTACCCTCTTGGTGATATCATAGACCAGCAGGGCGGCGTGGGCTCCTCTGTAGTAGAGTGCGGTGACACTGTGGTATTTTTCCTGTCCGGCCGTGTCCCATATCTCAAAGCGGAGAGTGACATGAGTGAGATGCACCAGCCGGGTCAGATAAGCACCTGAGGGAGAGCAACGACACCAGAGGGGATTCACTTTCACTGCTGAGGCTTTAGAGATGATCCTGGATGGATCATATTAGTTTAGCTAGTGGAAGAAGCTTTTTGAGAATCAGTAGAACATGTGTATGAAATCACTCATTTTCAGTGTCAGCTATGTGTCAAACTAATACATTATTGTACTATGAAAGATTAATGGCAGATATAGAAGTTTGACATTTTGGTTTATTGGCTGGAGTTAGATGAAGATTGATACCGCTCTCAAAATATGACCAGCACCAGTAAAGCTCATTGACTAACATGTTGTATCTTGGTTGTTTAATCTGCACAACAACTGAGGTGTAAAAAAGTTGTGGTTTCTCCAGGAAGTCATCACTTCCAGTCAGTCCAGCATACACAGTCACCTGTAAAACCACAGCTTGTTTTTGCACTTTGGTATTTGTCTGGATTAAAGAGCTGGATTTTGTTAATTAGAAAAATCGTCTGACAGCAGCTTCATATTTACTGTATAGACATGAGAGTTATAAAGATCTTCTAATATAAGCAAATTCACAAAGAAATTCACAAGATAAACAACTATTCCTCCAAGATGAATCGTTTTCAGCTTTAATAAATTTCCCTCTCATATGTAACCTCTGGTCTCCAAAGCTCTGAGTGTGGTGAACTCACAGCCGACAGTAGGTGATGTGCTCTTGAACTCATCTTTGCCAAACCGCAGTGCCAGGCTGGACTTTCCAACACCTGAGCCTCCCAGAAGAACCATCTTCACCCTGAGGGTCCGAACCGGTCTGCTCACAGTGTCTCCTCCTGGAACCCGAGGGAGACTTTCCCCCATCAAAGGTTCACTAAACTCCAACAGAGAGACAGAATACAGGAAGGTGCTCTGATTCAGTTCTCAGTCCAGAGTCCACACGTCTTGGTCGTTGTATCCGTCTGTGCCAGCTTCACCTTGTCTGACTGAAAACTAAAAGTAAAAGCAACATCTAGTCTCAACTTGTAGAGGGACAACAACATAATCTCACTTCCTTACTTGCAGCCACAACTGAGCCATTAAACCTTTCAGCCAATTGCAGGTTAGCAACACATGTACTGTCAACTTTGAGCTCAGCAGACCTCATCCAGGATCAATAAAGTGTTAAAGCAGTAGTCAGGTTTGTTGTGATTTGCTTCTGGGAAGTTGTAAAGTGTGCAAACAGAAACCAAAAGTGTTTTTGGAAATGTTGCAAAGCTCGGTTTCCCCTCCTACTGCTGCATGTTAGATACAAACAGAAGCTGTGTTCAGTTTCTTTCTAGTGAACTTATCTATTCACAGAGTTCAGACATTTAATAAAGACGAGTAAGTTTTTTTTAAGTCATTGTTACTTCACTCAGCAGACTTTTGATATCGATTTCCTGTGTCAGTAACTATGTTGTTGTCTGTATTATATGACATTAATACACTAGAGAAAAAATGTCCCCTTTCTTTATGAACATATATCAAAGGCTTCACAGAGACTCTTCACAGGCTGCAGTTCCCTTCCTGTGTCTGTCCGTCCATGACACTGTGTCAACACAAGGGGGCGCCATTGTGGTAAAAATATAGTATCAAGTGTCTGTGAGTTGTGGTTTCTACAGGAAGTAGATAGATTTAATATAGATTTATTAATGTTAAATCTGTATTAAATATATCCTTTAATATTCTTTAGTGAGCTATTGCCACATTTTAATGTCAACAGTTAATTGCAAACAATACATCAAAAATAAAACAAAGTATATTATTTTATAATCATAATTTAACTGTGTCTAACTATATAAGAGCTAAAGTAGCCACATGTGGTGGAATGTCATAATTAATCATCCATATTAATTATAAACCATGTTAGAATGAATCAGAAATGTAAATATTTGAAACTGTATTTAAGCATCATGTGTAATTCAGCCTTCAATTAAATAAAAAGTCAATTTTAAAAAATGAAAGTTTTGTTTTTGTAAGATTGCAAAATGAAATGCTTTGTGTAGAAATTAGGACTAAATTAGACAATACAACAGAATAAACTATAATTTTACTGCATGTCATTGACATGACAATAATCATGTGACGTGAGATTTAAATCTAATTTAATTTTAGGAGTCTCAGATGATACAACAGTGATGCTACATGATATAAAAAGTGCAGAGACACTGGAGCATCACATGAGATGATCTGAACTGTGTCCATTCAAACTTTCTCTTTAAGAAACTCAGAGCTGTCTGGTCATCATTAAAAATAGCAGAGGGGGTGTGAGAGACTGTGATAGTCTGTGGTTTCTGTCTGAAACTGAATCCACATCATGTATGAAGTCCAGAGGTTGATGCTGCGTTCAAGTGCTCTGCGGAAACTCCAGGCTCTCAATGGAATCCAAAATAGTGTCATAGAATTTTTTTTTCCTGCGGATTTCATTTTAACATACATGCTTTAATTCACTGTCAGTGGTGGAATGTAACTAAGTACATTTACTCAATTAAGTTAAGTACAAATTTGAGGAACTTAGTTTTATTTTCTTCTCCTGCCCCCTTATACTTATATTCCACGCCTTTCGTGACCAGTTACTTTACATATTAATATTTTTGGACACAAAATATATGAAGAGCTTATGAAACAATCAATCGATTAATGAAGAAAATCAGCAGATTAATCCATAATGAAAATTATTAGTTTGCAGTCCTGAACAAGATATTTCAAAATGAGCTCAAGAAACAACAGTAAAATCCTGGTTTTACATCAATTCATGACTTATGATAATAAAATAATGTATAATAGTATAACAGTCACAGTATTTTACTTTTAATACTTGAAGTACACCTGCTGCTACAACTCTGATGATAATAATGATTATCCTTATTATTATTATTATTATTATTATATTATATATATTATATTATTATTATGATTGTTGTTGTTGTTTTTGTATCTGTAGGACTTGCATTGTGCAGCTGTTTGCTCTCTCTTCTCCTGCAGGTTGTCACATGTCTAAATGAACCGAGCGCCTGTTGTGACCCACATTTCCGACATCCCGTGAATGCACCTTGGCCAGTCTTTGAAGCAGAAGTTCAGTCTGGCAGGTTCGAGTCTGCTGCTGCGCGTGAGACCTCGCATGAAAACACTTTAATAAGGACAGTTACAGTCAGTGTTTATTCAGTGAATGTGACTGACTGAGTGGGTCCGTGAACGCACCACCCTGCACGAGCGCGCGGCGGCAGCTCGAAGCGGAGTTTTGTGCGTCGTGACAGAAACACAGGAAGAAAGTGTGTGAGAGCGGATATCAGACAAAGATCCACGCTGTGTCTTTTCATCCGCGCCACTTTGACCTGAACGGCTCATGAGACGTTCAGGCGCTCGGTTCGGATTATTCGGGGCGCGTTCGGACCAGAGGACGGACTTTTGATCTGCGGGGGGGGACAGAGACATGGGGACTCAGGGGACAGGACGGAAGAGATCCACCAAGAAGGACAGGTCGACAGCCGAGGACGATGCCCTCAATCTCATAGCCAGAGAGGTGAGACCTTCAACACAACCTGTGCTTTCATATCAGTCAGTGAACACAACACGAGCTGCTCCTCATCCTCATTTAATACCTGTGACCCCAAAACCTACATACTGACACATGAGCACTGACCCCAGGTTCATTTATTTATTTATTTATTTATTTTTATTTGTGTGTGTGTGTGTGTGTGTGTGTGTCCATAATCATAATTTATCTTCCTAATGGAAAAGGAAGCTCTCACAGACAAAGATAACCATCATTGTTCCCAGTTGAACTTAAAGGTCCAGACTTTTGGAGACTTTTAAAGGTAATTTATGACTTTGCCATCAATGATGTTCATTTTTCTAAAGTAGTTTTCAAATTAATTTCCTGTGAATACAGCATGAACGTTATGATCTCAGTACATGATGATATGAAATAAAGCTGGTAAAATCATTTAGTGTTGACTGGTAACGTGGTTCTAAGTTGTTAAATTCATTTCCTAACATACAGACAACCGTTAGTTCATTTTATGCCAATACATTATGAACATTATGACGTACAGTTCATGATGACTTGATCTGTAGTTGGTGAAATAAGTTAGTGTTGGCTGATATCATAGTTGGAATCTGTTTTAAAACTCTTCTTCGCTGGGTTTGTTCAAAGACCTGAGAGTTTGCATGAAGAAAAACATTTCATTCACAAGTTGAAGAAGAAAGTTTTTCCATGTCTGTGAGACACTGACATAAAAAGATTACTGTCAGCATCTAATTTGCATGATCATAACAAACCATTCAGTTCATCAGTTATGAAATGTGCAACTCCAGTTTTATTAGCTGCTGGATGTTTGTCTTCTCAGTCTGATGACTCATCTGGACAATATCCTGGATTTGGCAGATGTAAACTGATGGATCAGTCAACCAGACAATATTTCAAAGTAATATACATTTCTGCACTTATTCATTTCTACTTATCATTGACTGAAAACATTACTGTGGCAGCGGTTGTTTTTATGGCCGGCAGCTGATTAAAATGTTTAACTGTATTTAAAAAACAAGCCTTCGTGTGCTAACCTGCAGGGATTGTCGAGCTGCCCCTCGATGATGCAAGACTGGGGTTGGCAGCGGTCGGTCGATTCTTACAGGTGCGGAAGTCGTGTTGTGGCAGGTTCGCACTGTTTCCAGGCTTCTAATCTCTTTATGATGACGAGTCTAGTGGAGGATAAATGAATGTTTTGTGGTAGGAATAATGCCTGGTGTGGAAGTTCGCCCTGTTTGAAGTGTGATACCCTGCACGCTTTTGTCTGCGCTCGAGCCTTTGAGGTGTGAAACTCAGGCGGAAAATCAATATTTAGCAAAGCGAAACCTGACATTTGCTGTTCAGAAGAAACAAGCAATTTCTGAATGTTAGGTGTGCCACTTTTTTTTTTCTGAAGTTAATCAACGTGGATCCTGCTGCCAACAAAAATAGAGTTCCTCCCACAGCGAGGTGGTGACGCCGCCATCACAACCACCGGCCTGATTTAGGGCAGCTCTGACACGCTTTGCTCAGTTGTGAGGAAGCTGCGTCTGAGCTAACCCAGCCCGGATGTTTCAGCAAATTTGCATTCTTCTCCTCTAACTGACAAACACTCTATTGTCATCACTTTCTCGCTGTGAATGTCTCTCAGGCCTGCAGAGGTTTGGCCGTTTGAATGTTATCTTCTCTTAACTGCTTAGCCGACTATTTACGCTGCTGTAGTGGATCTGAGGTTGCACATTCCTGGAGCTGGCAGTCGTTTCTTGTTGTAGTCTATTTGCGGGAGCAGAAACGTTACCCGGCTGAGGTCTGAGCAGTTTGATGGAGCTCATGCACAGTTAGTCAGCAGCCAAACGTCTCCCAACAGGAGATTCTGGGATGAATTAATGGTCTGTTTCTTGTGGTTTTGAGGCACAAGTCCAACAGGAGATCTGTAATTGTGGCCGGTTTTCTGTCACATCTGTGCAGCAAAGAGAAAGTCTGTGCCTTTAAGTAGCAGAGGGGTCGCGTCCCTCGCCGGCGGTCCTCTGACAGGATGGTATGTCAGCCCTGATGAGTTGGCCCGTTCTGCAAAAGAGTTTTAAAAATAGACGCTCCTGAAAGATCAGCTGTTGCTGCACCCCGGGTTCAGAGTGGGTCTGTGGGTGGGGGATGGGGATGGAGGAGGAGGGGTGTGGCTCACCAACTGGACATCCCACCAGCATGGAAACATGGAAACAGCAAGTGAGGAGTTGTTGGTTCGTCTGTATGAAGCAGAAGGTCGGAGATGTTTGAGGTGGAAGTGGTCCGTCAGTAACATGTCGCTGTACGTTTCTCTGCTCCTCTGAGGATCTCAGGGTTCAGAGAAACTGTCAGGACTGTGAACCCGACTTAGCTTGGACCAAATGGAAGAAGACCACACAGCAGGAAAGAATGTCAGCATGAAATACCAGAGCGTTAGTTCGTCTGTACTTTGGGGAGTTGGTTCCCAACCCATGTCAAACAATTTGAATCCAGTTGTAAACATTAATTGTAGCATGACGTCGGGATGCTGCAGCTGACCTCGACACAGCTTTCACTGGTTTTAAATCTCATCACTTAAAGAATATTCATGGATATTTGTCTCAGAAATGAGTTACAAGAGCAGTCAAGCAAACCCACAAACATTTTTATTGAAGACTGGCTTTTGATGGAGGTCGTCAGACTGTTTACACACAGTCCACCAGTCCAAGACTTTCATTATGTTACTCCACTGTGTTAAATCCTCTTTGGTGATAAATGGAGCTACTAAAGGATTTAGTTTACAGTCTGATTGTACGGAGGATTAAACACACTGTAAACATTGAATAACACTTTAGAACAAAACAATGAGCAAAAGAGTAATATTTCAAGCAAGGACCTGAACTCTGAAGAGCTTTTAGTTTAATGATGTAATTCAGAAATGGAGTAGAAGCATAGAGCTGTGTGTGTGTGTGTGTGTGTGTGTGTGTGTGTGTGTGTGTGTGTGTATTAAAGATCTGCACATCCTCACAAGAGTTTGAGTTATTCTAGCTGTTTCAACTAAGATAGGAATTACATGATCTCATCAGACTTCATGAACTCATAAGAATGATAAAAAGTAAAATAGGAAATGTTCAGTCGGAAAATCAAAGGTGTAAATGATAAATGGAACGATTCCATTTATCTGCTTCAGTTTCAGGGTTGTGATGTTGTCGATGCTGCCTCACTGTCACACTGTCGGACCATTAGCAGCGTGGCTTTAGGGACGGCAGCATCTGTTCATTCACTTCATTTCACCACTTTGGTCCAGACTGAAACATCTCAACAGTTTTTGGTAGCAATAGGCTGTTACATTAGTCAGCGTGTTTTTCTAACAGGGAGCTATTTTCTTCACTTGTTTGCTTCTTTTTTAGGAAAAATAGCTTCATGTGTGTTGTCAGCTGTGGTTTTCACCCTCATGAACAGGCCAACTGCAGCTTCTGGTTATTTACCAACCTCTTCATCATAAAACTCTGAGGACAATTTGGTAATAAGGATTAATCAAATCCACACATGCTCGATCGTACTGTTGGGGATTTCAACATGTTAATGTTGTTCATCACAGCTGCAAATGTGCAAATGTCTGCAAAGCAATTTATTACAAAGATCCTCATGTATTAACTTTCTACATATAACAGAAACTCTTTTTGAAATCATTTCTCCTAAGATCTTTACACTAACTTTGGTGCATGTTTCTATAATGAAGGCATCGTTATCAGAAGTCAGAAGTTTATGTCTGTGTGCACATATTGACTAAAGTATATCAGTATGAGGCGACAAAAGAGGGAGACACACCTGTAAAAGATTGTTTTGGTTTAAATGTAGACCATTTATTTAGTGTAAAAGTAAAACTGAAAAGAGCAAATGCGTAAAATTTTTTCCCAAATGTTGAGTAGATTTCTGCGAGCTGTTTTTAGCTCTGGGTGTGACGTCTGCTGTCGACCACAGTTATGTAGCTGTGGGAAAGTAATGAGAGGCATTAAACCTATACAAACAGTTGGGATGTGATGGTAAGCCCTGTGGCGAGTAACTTATTTAGCAGTTTGACAATGCAACCACTAACCACCTTAAACAAACCGTAATGTATCTAACAGAAGCTTGTATCTAGTCTACAAATCATATTTACAGCAGGACGTGTTACTGGAAATTATTGACACTGACTCAGTGAAGTCACAGAAAGACAACAGTCCTGGAACTTGGCCTGAGGCGAACTCTCACTTTCTTCTGGTTAAGATTGAGTCTCAGTTTGAATCACACCCAGGTTTATGTGTAACGGTCTGAATCCAGCTGAGTTTGTTCAGGAGCACATGCTTGGCTTGTCAATGTTGTTAAATTTAACTCGACGGCACCCTTGATAAATATCAACTAGTAGTTTAAGAGTTATGCTCCCAAATGTCTCCCATGTGTTGCAAAGTCAAAACAAATGTTGATATCTTTCTGAAAAATAGCTCACAAGGTCAAGGTTATTTACTACTCACACACACACACACACACACACACACACACACACACACACACACACACTTCACAGAGAAAATACTCCCATTCTTGGTTTGAATGCTGCCAAATTTAACACTGCAATATAATATACCGTGTATAGAATTCATGGAAGAGTCAGACATTTACAATTATGCTTTTTTAAAATAATGGAGCGGCTTCAGATTGTGTGCATCAGAAATTCACCTCATGTGCCTCATTACACCACATGTTGAATGGCCAAGCTTGGTTAAGACATGCTGCACTTAATTTTGAATTAGATACATGTGATTCAGCCATTTTATGATGGATTGACTAAAGACTAAAGCCTTTGTTTGCTCCACTGCACATAACAACAACAACAGCTCAGCAAATGGAAAGACGTTTCTTCAGGAAATCATGTTGTGTCTGGATGGTGCAATCCGGTACGATGTGAACACACAGGATGGAAGACATGGTGTGGTTTGTGTACTCAGTTTGTACAATGATGATGGAAATTAATTTAAAAAATGTTGATGAAGCCGTTTCTATGACGACAGCGTTGATGATAGCACCGTTGGGCAATTCAAGAAAAATGAAACACAGCTTCTGTTAAAATGAAAGTGGGAAATTAGGCAGTGACACGCAGCAGAATACAGTCATAACTGATCAGTTTGATTTTATTGGTACAGAACATTTTGTTTAGCAGCTGCTGACTTTCCTACGTACTGATACTGATTCTTTGTCAGCAGCGACGTTAAAAATGTTTGTTCTGTCGTGGCTGTGGAGGAAAGGCCACGGGGCCAGAGGAGCCTTTGGGGAATGAATGTGCTCAGCAAACGTCCCCTGTCACACTGTTTTTGTTCATGTGCAAACTTTTAGCTTGTGTGTTGATCAGTTGTAATTAAAACTATGAAAATCAATACTACATTACAGTCTGACTCACAGTAGTTGTAGCTGTAGCCATGTGAGCTGTGTGGTTGTATCGATGGCACCGCTTTAGTTCAGATTAAAATATCTCAGCAACGATTGGATGGACTGTCATGAAAGGTGGTGCACACATTCAAACCCCCCTCAGGATAAAGTGTAATAACTTTGGCGAGCCCTGAACATTTCCTCGAGCATCCTCATCGGATCAAATTATAGATCTCAAGAGTGCAGCTCTGCTTGTAGTTGAGATATTTTCCTCTGGACCAACCAGTTGATATCTCCATCCTCGCTGTTAGCTGGGCATCCTCAACCTCACTGGGGCTCGTGCTGCGTCAGGTTGCAGTGACAAACACGTCTGCATTGTGAATATTTGTAGGAGATTTAACATGGAGGAGATTTTCTAAACATTTCTCTTGAAGAGGGCTGTGAGCTGTGAGCGATGTCGGTGCTGGAACCTGTTTGACAGTCTTGATGATATCAGGACTGGCCTTTCACAGATATGGTGTCAGGATTTCTCAGACTTTGCTCCACATTAGAAGATCGATAAGACGGTGACCTTTATTATATAAAAAAGAAAGAGTGGGGTGTGTTGTACGATAATGGTTGAGGATTTGGTGAACTTAAAAACTGGTTTACTTAAATATTACTCCCACACTGAATTATAAGATTTCTGTTGTTTACCTCAGTGATTCACAAACCCATAATCCTGCATCAGTGTTGCTCAGTCAGCAGCTGCTCTTCAGGTTTCTGTTGATCGTCTGTTTTGTCTGCATGAGTTTGAGGAGACAATCTAAACTGGGGATTAAGTCGCCCGGTGTGTGCAGGGTGGTTGTCAGAAGCTCAGTGAAGCGTTGAAGAGAATTGAGTATTTAGAGTGGATTAGTCTGGGGCTCGACGACGAGGAAGGGGAAGCCCACTAACACAATCCCCTCTTCATTCTTACAGTCAACCAGGGAACAAGCCAGAAAGCCACAGTCCCACCTGCAGTCAGCCAAGTTAATCTTTAATACCGGGGACAAGCAGGACACATTTACACAATGACAGTCAACAGTAAAACTGAATCAATAGTGAAGTTGTGTCCAATCCAAGCACTCGAGTTCATTAAGTTATTTTAATGTGCTTCACTTCTGAACAAGCCATTTAGGTGAATCACACAGCTATGCCACCCACAATGTGTCTGACATTTTCCAGTCAACACCCATTATGCCATGAAATACTTCAACAAACATTAATGGTCCAAACAGTTACTGGTGCATTTCCTGATATGTGTGTACGTACACCAACGACTGGCTTCAGTTCGGCTTGGCTCGCCCGACTCGTGTCTCCTTAAAAGGAAGTGGCTCTGTGCGTGTCGGCTTCCTCTTGGTGACATCATCACATGCACAGCCCGTGCAGATTGTTATCACAAACTCCTTCCTGTTTATTCACCACGGCTGAGTTTCTTCCAGAGCTCAGGGAACTGTTGGGGGGGGGTCGGTCTGGGTCAGGTATGGCAGTTTATCAAATCAGGTGAACTGAGGGTGGGGATAAAATGAATGACAGTGCAGATTGATCGAGCAGCGATGATGCTACAAGCGAGTAGGACAAAAATAAGACAACTGGTCAAACACTAGTTCAACCACTTCCTGACAGAACATGTTCCTGTGTGATCAAAGCAGCATTGGGCCACAAGCGTTTGAACAGCCTCACTCACTTCAGTATTTTGAGGCTTGAACACCATGAACTAATAACTTGATTCACGTTGGTGCTTCCTAAAGCTTGAATTTCATTAATGTCTCACATTGAGCCTGCTCATTTTGTGTTTAAGCTGATACTTTAGAGCCAGTTGGGTTTGTCTAGATTACATAATTTGATTTAATGTTAGTTACCCATCATGCACTGCGACCCCTCCTCGCTGGAAGTCAACATGTTATAAAACAATAATAAGGCCATGTTGCCAGATTAAGTCAGCTAAAACCAGTTTAAATTGTATAATATAATAATTAATAAATTGTATAATATAATAATTTATTTGAATAGGAAACACTTTTACTCTACTCGACACAGATATTCATGTCTCTTAACTACTTGTCCAATAATTCATGGACTGGTTCTCCCTGTAATAACAAGGTCCATTACATTACATAACATTCATTTGATTGCTTTTGTCCAAAGTGACTTTTAGTAATTCCTTTTGGCTGCATTCAAACACAACTGGAAGAAGAGTCAGTCGTTTTAGAAAGTGCAACCTTCCCAGAGTCCTGATACATGGAGCCAGTGTAGTGAAGAAAGAGATGATGATGATGACGAAGATGATGTTGGAAAAGATCCTTGTCTATTAGGATTTATTTATTGCTGAAGTGACAGGTAAAATAATAAAAAGCAGTTCCCCTGAAGTCACAGCCTGTCACTGTCTCCCTTTACTAAACCCTGTCAGTGTGCCCATGAGCAAGGCGTGCAACCATCCATTACTTGGGTGTCAGTGCCCAGAAGTCAGGAGTAAACAGCCTCAGCTTGAACGTAGCATGAAGAAATAAATCACCTTTTGGAAATAAACATGTCACAGAAATTCCTTTGTGCCGCTGAGCTCCTGTTGTTCACGGTGCTCGCAGAGCTACATTGTGTAACTTCCTGTGAGGTGTTGCTTTCTCCCATCATGCTTCAGCTGCAGCGAGAGTTGCAACATAAACTGTTGTTGCCTCGAAGCGCCGTGTTCGGGCCACAAGAAGCTTCCTATTACTTCCACGAGGAAAAACAAGGAGGGCCCCACAGTGGATCAGCAATTGGAAACATGTGGGCAACCTCAACCAAAATATCTCAGATGATGGTCACATTCAGAACGTCACAGTGTTGTTTGTAGTGGGACCCACAGCTTCTTGAGAAGAGCATGTTTCATGTTTGGTTTTTCTGGTATCTGTGATTCAGTTTTAATTGGGAATATTATTAATGTGCTGAGCATGAAACGCTTAATTTACATGTTTGTATCTGGGGAAGTCTGTTTCCCTGACATAGTGTACTTTTGCTGGTTACGTCTCATTTGTTCAAACCTCAGCTGCCTCCCCCGTTTTATTTTTAGGAAAGTCTGAAGCTCTATTTGTTTTGTTCTTGGCCTGATGTAGATCCACATCGTTAGCTGCTAACCAGTTTGTTTGCAGGGCTGAGAGCTTTCCAGCTGCTCTGAGTGTTTGTGGTGCAGCCGGAGCTTTGGTTTCGTGACTGTGTGAGTGGAGACTTTCACTTTGAGGAACCAGAAGTCAAAGGTGTTAAATGAACACGCAGTTCTGGGATGAGTCTGTGTTGAGCTGCGTGGATCTTTGTCAGGAGAGAAACTTGTGAAATCAGTGCCTCCTCACTACATGTGCAGTATATCTTATTATGCATACAGTAAGAGAGGAAAATGGGGTCGGTGCTCAAATATTAGGTGCATTTGAACACACTGATGTCAAAGTTTTTATTCAGGTGAAGTGATATTTGTCTAATACAATCCAAAGCAGACAAACTAGTCCAATAGATTCAAGTGAATAAAGTTTATAAACCAGTGCTTTTTTGAATAATCACCACAAACAATTAGTAAGACATTATTTTGATTTAGTGTCTCATATATTTAGAATGTTTTCTAATCTTTAAGAATATTCCCTTCCTTCCTTTGTGCTTTAACAAGTTGGAGCTGCCTCTCAGAAATGCACAACACCACCAGAATAAGACAGTAAGCCATTCAACATTGCTCTTATTTGTCTGCAATCAGTAAATATAGATTATCAACAGAATGCCGATATCAAGGACAAACACATATTGTCACATACTGGACAGGCTAATTTCCATAACCAGTGGATTTTAGACAGTTCTCTTGGGTGAATCTTCCTGACTCTGAGAGGATGCGTGCTGCTAAAGGCTGTTTCTTGTGTTCTGTGTTTTACATTGAAGACCATCCATTTTTGTCCATGGTTTTATTTACAGTGCATATATTGATACATACTGTATATTATTTTGCTGTTTTTTTTCTGGAGCTGTCAAATACAGTCTTCATCATCAGAGTTTGCCTCTAAGAAAAGCTAGTAAGTGCACTTTGAATGAGAATTTGTTTTTCAAACCAGTTTTCAATAATGTCAAGACTGAACTCTCATGCTGAACATCTCACCTCCCTGACATCCACCGATCAACACTGTGTGAAACAGTCAGGACTGAACGTGGATGCTAAACTCAGTGATCTTTTCCAAAAACTTTAAAGATTAAAAAAATGTAAGAAATGATTTATTATCATGAAATGCTGGCTTTAGTCCAGTTGGATTATTTTTTAGTCACTTTCTGTGCAGTACTTTTTCATGGTTCGTACTTTTCTCTGTGAGCATGCTCTGAATCATTTCTGGAAAGAAAAGGCTCAGTTTGTCCATTTCTGCTCCTGGTGAGAATAAGACGTCCGTTCAGTTGACTCATGTCTCCGTTTCAGCAGCCACTCCCTTTTAGGCAACATCTGGGTGGTTTATAAGGTTTTGAGGAAGAGGAAGCTTTTTTTTTTTTTTTCACAGCCAGTCATCATAACCCTCAACTGGATAATAAGCACAGTTTGAGTGAATCCACTTAATGCTCCAGCCTCATTTTAAACACAGAAATCAGAGTTATTTCTGTGTGACTCTTTGTTGAGCCTGTCAGCGCTCGGGGTCATTAAAATACCCGTCCATTTTGGTCGCTGTGGACTGGCAGTCGGGGCGTGGGAATTCAGCTCTCTGGAGACAGAGTCTGACCCGCCTGGCATTTAGTTCTGGTGGCACAGAGATTGTGAGTGGACACGAGGGATCAGGCTGACAGAAGCCAGGTCTGTCCTCTGCCGTCACCTCTGCACGATGTGGGGCTGTTAGTTAAATCCACTGTGTGCTTTCAGGCGATGAAAGCACCTTTCTAATATTTCTGATGACATGAGGTTTTGTTTGCAGAACATTTAAAGAAGCTTTGAGGAAGCTGAGCTCAGGAAGTTTAAACACTACCTTATATTTTGTAATGCAAAATCAAATGTGTCATGTTGTCTCACAGCAGGACGACGAGGAAGAACATACGCTGTGTAACGTAACATATATATGTTTAAATCAGCCCTCACTTAAACTCTCATCTTTATCTTCTTTTACCAGCAGTTCAACCATTTCAAAAGGTCATGCCCGAGTACTACGTCTTGTCAGAGCATCCATTTTTGTAATGAACTAGCTCATTTGCTCTCAGGAGGACAGTCACCACATTGAAATAGTGCTGAATTAGAACAGTTTTGATAGAACCGAGACCATGTAGGTCGTTATAAATAGCTGTAAAAGAGGGAGGAAAAAACGATTCAGTCTTTTGGCCTATTTAGATGCATCTTTCTGAGTAGAGGCTACACTCAAACATATGTGAACGCTCACAGGACTTCACTCACTCACAGTGATATAGAAGCTACTTTTTAAGATAATTATACTAATGTTTGAGCAGTATTTGTATTTGGTGCATGTTTTAAGCAATTCAGTAAAAGAGGTGGGTGGAGTTTGACACATCAGTGTAACTCAGGTGGTGTCAGGTAAATGATGAACCTCAGACAAGAACGCTGACTCAACTTTGAAATACTTTTCTTTATTATGACTTCTGTTTGCTAAGTCTCTCACATAATAAGATAATCTGCTCAAAATGTCTGTTAAATAGTTTTGTGCAGATGATTGTTTTTGAATACACACTTTCCTTGGAAAAGGAGTGACTGTACAAACCAACTGTTGGTTTCGAGTCAGCCTGTTTTTTATGACCCAAAGTGAGCGCGTTTTTAAGCGAACACAGCGCTCCCACCCAATAAAAAAGAAGGCAGTAATGTGTAAATGATGAAATGATTCACACCTCTCAGTTTCCGGAGGGTTTCAAGGGGCTGCCACGCTCACACATTCAGTTCTGAAATTACCAGTACAGACGCTGACAGTTTAGAAAATGGCAAGAATCGTTTATGATGTACAGCAGAAAGGAAAGTCTTTTCAAATTAAACTCAAATTCTTTGAAGACTGGTTTTTCACTCTTCACTGTCTTTACAGTTTATTTTGCACTGATCATGCAACTGTGACCCAGACTGGTTCCTGTTACATGTTCTTGATAATATAATATACTGTATAATGTGTTGTCCATTCCAAAACACGATGTATCTGTTGGTGTTTATTTAGAGATACGTGAGATTGATCAGACCACACAGCACAATATGCAGAAGAGCCATAAGAGCACATGAAGAGATATTGAATATAAAGTTACCTGGTCACTGCAGGTAAGAACCTCACAACATATATTGTACTGTAAAGTAGTACAGCCTACATTTGTACACATAGTGGCTTTGAAATAAAGCTCCTTGTATTTGGATAAAGTCTGATTTGTATTGGTGGGTAAACTCTTGGGTTTGTTTTGTTGGGTGGAGTTTACTGCATCCGGACAGTTCAGAGAGAGTCAAGTAAGCTGTCATTCACAGGAAAGTCTACTTCAGTATGATATGATTGTCTTCATGTCCTGGTTCTTGTTGCATTGTGTTGTGTTGCATTGTGTGTGGTCCTGTAGTACCCGCCCATCTGACACCCACATTCAAATACAGCTTTAAGAACATTCGCCAGGTGTTTCCATCCTAAACTGATGGAGACTGACTGACATGTCTTTTCTCTTGCTTTAATGATGTCAAGAGAAGTTCCTTATACTTAAAACAAACTAGTGACAAAAGTTATTTGAGCAAAATCCCTGAGGCCGAAACACAGACGTCATGTTGCTCCTCTGACGCAGCAACTTTGTCACCTCAAGGTTCACAAAAGATAAAAAGTGTTTTAAAAGAGAGGCCGTGCTTCAGCGTCGATGCGTCAGCTCGGGTACAACGTTAGATTTGAAGAGCTTGTTTTCTGTGTGTCAGAAAGCTGAGGGCACAAATGTTAAGAATCCCAAGGACAATGAGCAATCATTGACTCAGAGGAAATGCCATTCAGTGAGTGAGCCACAGCAATCAGCGACTATTTCTGGAATATCTCCTCCATCGCTCCGATGTTTGAAGAGCTTTTTTATCACTTGCTTGATTAGTTATTTTAGTGTTTAGTGAGGACAACATTCTCTTTTTTTCTAGAAATGTCCTGGTACATGTTCACACACATCCACAAGCAAGAGGTACTTGGACACACACAACTCAGCGCAGGGTAAAAAACATCTCTACTGACGCAGCAACAAGCCTGCTGTTCTGACACTGCAGTCCTCTGTCGTCCATTTATCCAACACTCAAATCCTGAATCTGAAACTTAAAGAGCATCTACAAACTTCATGTATAGAGAAAAAGCATTGACCACTGACCTCTATAGGTTGAAAGGTTCTCGTCGGTTCTCGACCACAACCATCGTCACTGTCGGGTGTAACCATGATCACAGTGTGTGTGGCCACAGCTTTGCACAGTATTGTGTTGTGAAGTGCTGAACTTCACAGGATGTGGACAGATCAGTGTG
Source organism: Holacanthus passer (assembly GCA_025331565.1). Taxonomy (NCBI): domain Eukaryota; kingdom Metazoa; phylum Chordata; class Actinopteri; family Pomacanthidae; genus Holacanthus; species Holacanthus passer. The sequence goes on along the minus strand of JAFREQ010000070.1, from coordinate 2,035,703 downwards.
TCCCAGTCGGGGACACAGGTGACGATCTGTGAGGAAAAAAACTCTCTGCACAAGCACCAGATGGCAAACAGCCCATCAAACACACACAAACACACAGTATTATAAAATACTGAGCACATAACTGAAGAACTTTTGTAATTAATTCCAGATATTTTGTCATTATTACATTATGATGTCAGTGGTAATGTCACATATTGTGATAGTACACTGAAACTACAAAGTGCATTTAAAGAGTTGTATGGATGAAAATGATGAACTGTGTGTGCAGAAAGAACAAACACAGCCGTCATGTATGTGTCATGTATGTGTCATGTGGCCCACGCAGCTGGCAGTGTTGGTGGGAAGCCAGTGAGGGATGTTGTCCTGGTTTGTGGACTTCAGCTGTTTGCAGTCGAAGTGAAGTGACACAGTTCCTGATGCAAATATGCATTTAGTGTGAATACATTAACATTTCGAAGGAGCAGGAATTTTTTAGCCTGGGTATAATTACGTTTTAATTGTAAGATGAAAATATGAACAAGTGGAAATAGAGCTTTTATTTAGACATTTAACAAGCAGCCAAACTACTATTTTTTCCAAGTCCCAAACAGCTCATACTTTAAGTTTGAAAAGTACAAATGCAAAGACAAAGTTTAATAACAATGTCGACCTATTTTATTCATCTGGTTTTGTCCTGTAGATGAAGATTCCTGACATGTTCTGCTTATTCATTTTACTTGTCTTTCCACACACAGTGATAAAGATGTTAAACCTATGCACACGGGCTGAATGAGTCATGCCTTCGACGCTCAGTGTGCGAACGCGTTGACTGTGAAGCCGACTCTTTTCTTTGTCTGTGTTTTCCTGTTACTTGGTCATGGTGACTGACAGTGGGGGAAATGCATTAGTGCGGTGAAAGGAGGGGTCCCGGTGACCCCGCCTCGAGGCGAACAGGCTGCAACCGCATAGTGTCTACCAAAAAGTTAGAGGAAGGAAATGCTTCCACACACGTACAGTGCGCGCTCTGAGAGAGGTCCTTTTAAGGAAAAGGCCCTGCTCTCGTCTGAGAGCTGAGTGGAGCAAAGGCAATGCCTCCAGATACACAAATATAAATACATACACACATTTACACACTGTTGTGACTGCATGTCTGCATGGCTCTCAAGAGTTCTCACCACATTGTACGCTCATAAAAGTCCACTACCTCTATTCACAGTTTGAAGGACACTTGATATGTTGTGTTTATAGACACGGCTGCAACACTGGTAACCCAGTTCACTGTGACACTCTGAGGACTGCAGATAATTATTTTTAGCTTTGAAGTATTCTGATTGAAGTTTTAGAAGCATCACCCTGGTTAAACCTCTTAAATAAAGGATCCAGCTGATGAAAGTTTGGTGCGTTTACTTCCCAACCATGTACCACAGATTTCACGTCTCTGTCGAGGAACTGGACCTCTGCTCGCACGCCTGTTCATTTATAGATGTGTCGATGTGTGCCGCTGTCGCACGGCCTAATCTCACTTCTCTTATTTTTCTATTTTCTCTCTCTGTTTGTTTCTGTATCTGTCCCTCAGGCCGAGGCCAGGCTGGCAGCAAAGAGGGCAGCCAGGGCAGAGGCCAGAGAGATCCGCATGAAGGAGCTGGAGAGACAACAGAAAGAGGTACAAGTCACGAATACAGACACACACACACACACACACACACACACACAGCTATGATACAGGACATTCTTAGTTTGCAACACTCGGTGCTGTTATGTGCCATGTGGCTTGATAAAGCATTAGTCTAAGTAACAAGAGGATTTCCGCTCTGTTGTTGGTCCTCTGCTGGCACTTTGGACCTGAAGCATTTCCTGTCAACATTGCTTCACGCTCTTAAGCTGGGACTTTTAAATCCTGTGGGTCATGGGTCAGAGGTGGAAACAGGGCGCTGTAACTGCACCACTGAGGGGCGCTGTGGGGATTTCCTGCCTGTCTGAATTCTTCGTAATAGAAAGTGCAGAAAAAATAGCTAGAAAATTGAAAGTAACACAGAACATACAAGTTGATTCAGGATGAATGAATGAAACACCTGAATCCTTATCAATCAGCTTTGCAGGAAAAGGTCATTAACAACCAACCCTGGATCATGGATCAGGCTCTTGGGCCACAGACCGTCCGACAGTAAAAATGAGATTAAGTGACCAGAAAACATGGATATTTTCTTTACAGTGCTGCTTCCCACTGTTTATCAGTCAGTCGAGTCAAGTAATGAGACGAAAGTCCTCACTAATTACTCTTTCGAGGAGGATTTTGAACCTTTTCCAGTTAATCTCAGGCTGAATTGAAAAAATCTTTTAAGACTTTTAATGGACACTTTTCAAGTCACACATTAGATTGGAGCTCTTCTTGAAATGACAAGAGATTTTGGAGATGAAAAACCAAATCGCACTCGAACACCTGCTACTGAGGGTTGTTATATTTTCATTTTAAATGACCAAAACGGTTATTTACATTCTGTTATCTGTAACATAAATGTGTGTAAGGATGTTTTTGAGTATGGACAACAGTTCACCAGCCCACATAGTTTTATCATGGTTCTTTTTGTCCTGCCTCTTTGGATAACTACAGCTGATATCCTCTAGTATTTAGTGCAAAAGTTACACATCACAGATAAATGCAAAGACCAAAGAGCCCCTGAAAGTGTGGTGGAGCACCTCCAGTGTCGGTGTTGGCCCCCGCGCTACGTTCTGATTTGTGTTGAAACAGGTGCTGAGGTGTGTGTGTGGTTGTGTTTGGACTGCAGGTCAGTGGTGTGTTACTTGAGTTTTTTCTTCCTCCAGTTTAGCACCTCTGATCTGTACCATGGGGAGTCACACTTTTCCCAGCTCACTATTCTTAGCCTGGAGTAATCCCATACACACAAACAGACTTCTGCTGCTCACCTGTTGAAACTGAACTCACAAAGGTTGTTTGATTTCTGTGTCCAGAGAGGATCTGGAAGTTAAGACCCCGAAACTGTAATGACACGTAGCCCTCAGACTGAAATCTCTTGAACTTTCTCCAATCGGCTCTTCTTTGTAACCTAAAGATGCTTCTTGGTTTTAGGGAAGAAATCCATGTGTCCCTTTGCTAGAGGTTGGCACTATGGATAAAATCATCTATCGCACCACAGGTATATACAGTATACTCTGACAGGCCATGTGGTCACGTGACCTTTTCCACTCTCTCCTTTAAAAATAAGCACTTTACATCCCTCTGATCCATTTTACAAAAGAGATTTGGTGCTTTCCATTACAGCAAACCCTTTTCCCATTAAGTTATACTGGGATAATCAGCATTCCAGCAGTGCTCAATTATTCAGCAATCAAAACACAGGTGGCGAGCCCAAACAACAACAGCCTACATGTGCACACACACATACACCAGTCATACGCAGTGGATTAAGCTCGCATTGTTAAGCTCAGTCTGGTCAGGGTGTGTGTGTGTGTGTGTGTGTGTGTGTGTGTGTGTGTGTGTGTGTGTGTGTGTGTGTGTGTCCCTTAAACCCTTTAGCCGAGTTCTAAAGTAGCTTAGCAGGTTGCGCTCCTTGGTCCAGCCTACAGTGGAGCAGTTGTTGTCGCCGTGTTGTTGACATGAACGATGGATCGCTGCTCTCACAACCACGGTCGGGACGTTTGGATGTTTCCTCCCACACTGACGACAGGATTTAAGGTCGGGTTATTGGCCGTGTAGCAGCAAATCAGAAGCGTGCGGTTGTCTCTGTTGGTCTGAGCTCAAATCTCGGTGCCGTGATCCTGCCCATATGACCGGCCGTGGTCTCGCCTGCTGACTGCCGAAGGATGCCACCTCTCCTGGTCCCCTGAGGGCGGCAGGACGGCCGGGCGGCGGCTGGCAGGGAGGGGGCTGAGGGCCGCCCTCACCGGGCGCCCGCGAACCCCTCCGATCACGAAGGGGAGCTCGGTGAGTCGGGCAGAACGGGTCCAAACATATATAAGCTGATTGTGTAACTGATTTGATGAATGGGCTTATGACGGTGTCTGGCTCACTTGCTAATTGGGTGTCCAGACACGTAATGAGAGATAAGTAAGCAGACAGGATCCTTCTGGTCATTTTTTGTTTTGCACTGTGCATTGATGATGTTTGTGCAACTTTCTGCTCTTGTACATCTTAATTCACACATTTTCTAATTGTTGGTAAAAGTGGCAGCAACATATTTTGCTTATAAATCATCTTGTAGGCAGATGTCAAAGGTCAAAACAGAGAGAGGTGGAAGTTCAAAGATGAAGAGATTAAAGTTATAGATTTATCTTTGTTAACTATAAAAGCACATTCTTTTCATTCTAATTACACCTGCAACGATTAATGGATTAGTCAATTGAAAGAAAATTAATGGCAACTATTTTGATCATTTATTAATTATGTCAGTCGTCTTTTTTCAAGCAAAAATGTCAAACATTTGCTGCCTCCAGCTTCTTAAATGTAAAGATTTGCTTCCCTTCTTTGTCATTTATGATAAATGAAGGTCTGATGGTTGGACAAAGGAAGCAGATTGAAGATTGAAGCCACTTTGGGCCCTGAGAAATTGTGATGAGCAATTTTCAGAATTCTTTGACGGTTTATAGATTAAACAACTCATCATGAAAATGATCAGATTAAATGATAATATAAATAATCATTAGTTGCAGCCTTACTTCTAATAAACAATAGGAAATAATGTGAAATCAGTGCGTTTACATTATTCTACTTGTGACACAGTAGTTTCTTCCCATCATTTGACCTCTACAACTGGAGCAGAGGATGACTTTGTTCTCATGACTAGACAAAGTGCAGAAATTCCTGGAGTCTGCTGTGATAAGAGGTCACCAGTGAGAGGGTGCGACCTTCCATCTCGACTGAACCCGTTAATCAACAGTGGTGGAGACGTGAGGGCAAGAGGTCGTACTCCACCCATTATCTCAGAGTGTTCCTGAAGTGATGCGGTGGTTCACTGTGAATCCATTTTCGAAAAGCCAGACTCACACAGCAGACAATCCATATACTGGGCAAGAGCACAGGGAGACAGTGGTAGTAAATCTGGATTAAAGTACTGGACCGATGGGATGGACAGTGCTGCAGTAAGGCTGGGGCGTGTTGTTGGTGTGTGGGATTTGCTCGGAGGTGAAAGAGGCAGTGCTTTTTATTTTTCATTTAACATTTTGTTTTATTGGTGAAAGCAGCAGCAGGACAGGTTTGATTTATTCAAGTTCAATTAGTTGAAGGGAACAGAAATGAAACATGTAAGGAAACCTGATTCTGGTCATCGCCATTTTTCTTGTAAACAGTGTGTCCACATGTGACAGCGAAGAACGAAGTAAGATTTCAGAGCTGAGGATTTAATAAATATACTCTCAGGTAATTGCTTTATGTATTTATCAACAAATTACTGTAATTGGCTGTAATTTGTTTACTTCCTCAAACATTTTAAACAGCAACGCCCACATGTGACAGCACGCACACCGGCCTCGAGAGACGCCACCTGGTGTCGCACTGACTCACAGTGATCGACAGGCCGTGAATCCTCGCCCTCACAAACTCAGACTGAACTGGAGGTTGACGTAAATGAAGAATGAATCAATTCTTGGAACTGTTCCTTTAACGGTCAGTTTACGAGTAGTACCGGGGTTCGGGTGGTTGATAATCACTTTATTTGAACCTGATGTCAGTTCGCCGGCTCCTCTTGTCGAGAGCCCGGTCCTCTGTACCAGGATGTGTCGGAGGCCAGTCGTTTGTCACAAGACTCAGCTCTGCAGTCACGGGGACATTGACTTGAAAGTGACATCGTGGTTCTGGCACAGCTGATACCAACCTAAAGGAACCATGGGAAAATGCCCGGTCACCCCGGCCCTCTGAAAATCTCCGGTGAACTTGTGTTCTTGGGTCAGTTCCTCCCGGTCCTGCCGTGCCGCGGGGTACTTCACATTCCTGAGCTCCTCTCATTAGCAGAAAGCTGCCAACTCTTCATGCTGTCTGTCTTTATCTGTCACTGACTGCAGCGGATTCTCACTCTTTTTCATTTCATAACTGTCTTTATCACGTCTCATTTTTTTATTTTTTTGTCCCTGTTTTCATGTTTGATTCCTCCAACCTTTCTCCTCTGCCTCTCGCCGGTGTCGCTGTGTAGATCTTTCAGGTGCAGAAGGTAGGCCTCCTCTTCCTCATTTCCACCTCTCACATCATTAGAGGAAAATCATCTCTTACCTGTGTTTTGTTTTCTGAACTGATTTTCTTTTCTTACCCTCATTCCCCGTCTCTTCTTAGAAATATTATGGCTTGGACACCAAATTAGACGACCGAGGGGACAGCAAATGGGGAGATATTGAACAGTGGATGGTACAGTTTCTGAGCTCTGACGACACTAAAGCACTAACGCACGTGTTCCTCTGCCTCTCGACATATTTTGAGGCTTTTATTTCTGTCTGTTCGGAAGCTTTCGCTCTGTGCCAAGTCTGCCTTTTGAATTGCAGATAATTCCTGTTAAGCCTTTTTAGAAAATAACGGATTATAAGGAATCAAAGCTTGGCCATTAATGATAATCCACTTATTCAAAGGAGCAGGGTGCCCGTTTGGCTTCCAGTCAGCATGACCATCTGCCCCACTGGTGTGAGACTGCATGAGATTTACTGGGATGAATTTACCACTTTAGTTACTCAGTTCGACTTCCGTCAGAGACTTTCAAACACAGCGATGAGGACACTTGGTGTGTGTGTGTGATGTGTAATTTCACTAACCGCAATGTGTTTTTTACTAAAGTGATTTATTTACTGTGTGTTGCAATTTGAGGCGACAGTGTTTGTACAACACGAGTGTCTCAGCGGTTTGTCGGCTGAATCACTGGTTCAATGTGAGGATTTGAAGTATATGCATGCCTGATTCTGTCAACAAGTGTGTACTTCACTGTCAAGTAGAAAGTTATCTAGATTTGTGTGATGCATTGTGCAACTGTATTGAAATGAAGCAAAGAGCTGGTGATGTCTTCTGGTATTTGTTTACATGCCATTCACTTCATGTGGTGTCCAGTTTTGTCTGCATGTGTTCGTTGCTTGTAAATATCATACTATCAATGTGTCAGTACATAAATATGTATCTTGACCAAAATAATCACAGCGTTTCACAACATCATAAATCAAAATTGTAATTTAAACAGAGATCTGCAATTGCTTTAAAATTATTTTTTGGCTGCAATGAAAACATGCAACTTTTTGTGGACTGGACGTCACTGGATCAGGACGACTGACCTCAAAAGGTCATTTTGTACCTCAAGCACCAGTTACCTTCCTCCTCCATCTGTCTCGTTGACCTTTGACCTTCATCTCCTCTCTTCTCCATCTTCACCCCTCCTCTCCCTCATCCAGGAGGACAGTGAGAGATACTCACGTTCTTCGCGGATACACACGGTTTGTAGCCCTCTCCATCTGTTTCCACCTCCTCATGCCTGTCCTCTGTTATCTCCTCCTCCATCACTTGGACAATGTTAGATGAAATGAATGAAAATGTTAATGCTGGAGAACCACATGGAGCAGCTCAGCATCTAATGTTGGCTTCAGGTTGATAGATTTAGTAGGATGTGTGCAAAAATAATGGAGTTTGGAACAGGCTTTTATTATAGACAGGCCTCTATTGTGTTAGTTTGATTTATCTTCATAAGACATCTGACTGTTTTCTGATCTGTTTGAATGGTCTGATCTTTCTGGTCTGTCTCTATTTTAGTTTGCTGTTGATGACATTAGCTGTCAATAATAACTCAACACTTTCTCCATGTTGTCTTGATAAATTCACAATAATTTCCACAACCAATAAAAGTAAAAGTGATCACTATGCTGGATTTACTGTGTTCAGGCACATTAATCTATGTACAAGTAATTCCACCCCAACCTCCTCCCTATAGATATTTTTAACATGGCCTTTATTAGCCACTAGCTTTATCTTACAATGCTCAAACATTCATTATATACCAACTTTTATTCGAGAATGTGCAGCATCACAAATCTGAAGGAGGAAATCATAGTCATTTTGAGATGTGATATTTTACGTTTATTTACTATAGTGTTTTGCTCAAGATAATTTCTATAAATTGTCTTTTGTCTCACACAAACATCAGATCTTTAACAAACACTGTGAATTGAACCATGTGTCGTTGCAGCAGGATGCCTCCTGTCATGATCTGCCGTTCGCTGTCCTTGTTGATGTAAATCACACATTGTGACCATTTTCCAAATCCCTAACCATCCATTTCACTCTCTCGCTCTCTCACACAGCTCTCAGACGACGATGAGCGGATGTCAGTGGGAAGCCGGGGCAGTGTCAGGGTCAGTATCACTCAAACAGTACATGCATTAAAATCCAGAGACTTTCTTTGAACCTCTTTTTTTCCTTTTAACGATTGTCAAATTCCGTAGGTGTTGCTTTTTGAAGACAGACCTTGTCCTCTTCAACCCTTGGTTGTGTGGAGGAAGTGTGTGTCTGTCCTTGGTGACTTCACAAGGTGCAGGCAGTGTGGGTGAAACCTGTTTGTGATGATGCTGTCGTGTCTTTTGTGCAGTCGGATCTTGATGCGGTCGGAGCGTACGGTGGAGGGGTAAGGGTTGGGTTTCTTGCCAACTGAAGATTAGTTGTGTCATTGTTTGACTAACAGACTGTTCAAAGAACTCAAAGCATGGAGTTTGGGCTTTACATAGAAGGAATAAATGATACAAAGCATGTTTGTGTGCTGTGAATTAAATGGATTGTGGTTTACATTCTTTTTATTGCATGAAGGATGAAAGTGAGTGAAGGTTTTTTTATGGTTTATAATTTTATAGAACTAAATTTTAGAGGAACTTTTATGATACGTTTTGTCGACTTGATTAAATTGTTGAAATATGTAAGAAACAAGACATGAACGTCAGTTTCATGTGATTCGAACAGGTGATCGCGTTCAGTCTTGTATCTGTTTTTGCTGTTGTGAAGGACAACATTGACCATGTTGGACCAAAAGAACAGGGTGTGTTACAGAGCTATCGAGCTCCAATCAAAACACAGTTCGCACTATTTTAGGCTCTGTTATGTCTCAAAATGTTAACTGCCTCTTCTGTACTATGTAATGTGGAAAATATTCTTCATACTAATCATTCTTATGGCCGTACGAGATCCTGGATCAGTTAGCTTTGCATGTTAATACGTCGATGCATTTTACTGTTTAGTCCATTGTGCATGTGAAGTACGTGCTGTGTGTTGGTTGGGTTTTCCTATTAATAGTAACAGTAATAATAATGTTACTGCACATATCATTTTTCATGTGGTTTTAAAATAACGTTGATCTGATTTGGGGTGAGATTCGTCCAGATGCCATGTTTTCGTCCTTCACTGTTCTCCCTCTCTGACTCTAAGGGCTCGTCCTCACTCTCACATAAGAAGTCAAAGAAAAAGAAGAAGCATAAGCACAAAGACAGAGATGTATGTAGAAGCTCAAGCACTAAATGCACCAATGTCCCAGACAGAAACGCTTTCTCACTCGTCTTCTTTATCCACAGAGGAACGGATACGATGACGATTACAGCGTCATATCCAGCAGGGTCAGTAGCTGTGTGTTGAACTGATGTTTGTTCTGCAGTGGAATAAGAAAATGTTTGCAGATTTCTAGACCATCTACAGCCTGTCACTCACTCAATGCCCTCGTCTCTCTCACGCTGTCAGAGCTCCAGACTCAGTGATGAAAGCAGAGTGTCTCGCTCCTCCAGACTGGACCTGACGGTGCGTCTCGCAGTCTCACAGCTCCACAGTCATTGTCCAAAACATTATGTAGCTTCATTTTCAGTTTGATGAACCAGATACAGCTGCATTGTGTTGAGAGCAAACTCTCCTGTTAATATTATAGCACAGAGTGAATTGTTTCGAGGTAAACTGCAGCGTTTTGGTTTGACATTTACTTACCTGGCAACTTCGACTGGTTGCATGAAGTTTGAAACAGGATGTCGCATGTCGCTAGTGTGCAGGAAGGAAAACGTTCTTATCAATTTAATAATCTGAAAATAATCTGAATATTAGTAGGACTTGGCTGCTGATGGCAGCAATAAAACCATGGATAAAAGTCTGTTTGAATTAAAACATGAAGAACTGGCAACTTTACGTGACAAAGGAAGGAAGCACTTAATATCAGAAAAATGAAGTAATGTGTAGAAGGAAGAACAGAAGCTCCTCAGTACATATCATGTAAAATTTGCTGCTAATGTCACATGACTTGAAAACCTGGTTCTTTGATTTTATCTCATTATTTCTACCTTTGACATCTTTGTTTAGCTCCAGCAGTTTAAACCCAACATTGATAACAAGTGTTCAGTGTAATAACTGTGTGTCAGTATACTGCATGTGATGTGTCAGTGAGTCGAACCTCTGTGAAACAAAGCTGTGTGCCGTCAGAGAGATGTGTTGAGGATGACATTCAGTTTGTGTGGTGTTTGACTCTCAGAGCTCCAGACTGAGCGATGACAGCCGGGTGTCTCGTGCCTCCAGATTAGACCTGCAGCCGGTGGGTGGCACTGCCCCGCAGACTGTTTCCTCTTCCTACTAATAGTCTGTGGTGCTCACTCATCTTACTGTAGAAACCTGTGCTCATTAACAGAATGAGCTGTAATTTCAGCTGCTTGAAATGTTAGTTATTGAGGCATGTAAACATTTTCTAATCAAGCATGCATTTTGGCACTTTTACCTCGTGTGTATTAAAAAGAGATGGATGTCTGTGCACATTTCCCAGGTTTACAGGTTAAAATCCACAAGTGTGAAGCCTCGGCTGTTGGTTTGAATGGTACAGAATGTGATGTTAAATGAAACTACCATGTTGTATTGGTTAACTTGTGCATGTGTGTGTGATCCTCACTCGCTGCTGTTTACGTGCACCTGTTATTAATGCATTCATACTGTGCAAGTTTGGGTGAAGACTTAGGTGGCAGTTTTAAAATGATGTTTCTGAACTTCCTGTCCTTTTCCTCTTCTCTTCCTCCTTTTCTCGGCTCGTTGCTCTGGCTTCCTTCTTCCTCTTCATTTCAGGCCTCTTATGCCTCCTCTGACTTGTACAGCTTCAATGGTCTGTCCTCCTCCAGAAACACAGGTTCAGCTTTCAATGGTTACCAGGTCTGTATACAGACGAGTTTTGTCTCCACTCTTTAGCTGCTATGTGACCGTCCTCTTACTTCTTTCTCCGGACCTCATCCTGTGTTGCAGTTCTGCAGGTCGCTCAGTCAGGTCACCCAGCAGCTCTATCGTAGGGTCGGTTCCAGCCGTTTCCAGCTTCTCTTTTGGCCACTATAACCTCCACACAGTGTGAAATGACACCTGTAGTTGTCGTTCACTCACACCAGCGGTCTTAACACCTGACACCGAGCTTGTTTGTCTTAAGAACAAAGGATTTCATGATTAAGTCAAAGACGTCCTGTTCAGTGTTTCATCACTTTTTGAATTCCCTGAGCACTAATGTCAGTCACTGTACAGCTTTGAATAGAGCCACACATCAGGCACTAAATGCAGGGATGTGGTTTCACTATTGAGTAGAAAAGCATGTAATACAATCACAAACACATTATTGTTTGTTTCCACTGCTGAAGCATGAATATACTGTTCACACTGTATGTGTCACACGTGCAGAGCTCCTTGTATGAAGACAGTCTCTGCAGCGGGTCACGGAGAATCGCTGCTTCCACCTCTCACGTAAGATTGTCTTTGAATTGTGGCATTGTTGGTTTGACACACCTGAGAGTGACCTGGTCAAGTGTGAAAGGCCCTGGATTGTTAACAGTCTGGATTGATGATACTAACAATTACTTAGAAGAACAAGGAGTGAATATGAATTCATGTGAAATAATGGACCACTTTTTGTTTTCTTCATTACAAGAGCACGAACGACTAGAGCCATTTTTTTTTTTTGGTGCTGTATGGGATTTGCATTTGGATTTTAATGTGATTGGATTTGACTCTAGTCTTTGAGTTGTTCAAGTGGTGTTAAAATTTAGATGTATATTTTGCATGAAGCAGGTTGTGATGCAGGTTCCAAATTGTGGCATCAGGCCTCTCCAGCATGCATTCACTTCTTGTACTATTAGTGTGGCATGTTAGTGTTAGTGTGGCCTCCACGTGGAGACAGAAACATAACGGTGTGTTTTCTCTGCAGCCTTTAGAGTACACTAGTTATCGCAGCTCCGGCTCCAGAGCCTCCTCCAGGGCCAGTTCAGCCCGCGCCAGCCCAGTGGTGAGCCTTCACTCCCAGACACCCTGCTGCCAACCCGGGGCTTTAAGTTTGAGTAGCCCACTCGTACAAGATGCTTTGTAACCACATACGTCTGAGCTGCACAGCCATCATGCACTTACACAACAATGTTAGGTTTATGATTCACTGTTTGACAGAAGAGGAACTCGACACATAATTAGACCATGTTCATTCTAGGTGTTACTGTGACTCAGAGCTGGCAGAATTTGGAAATGCAAACATTATTTGTTCTGTCTGCAGGGCGCGAGCAGGTATTTCCTGGTGGACCTGTACAGCGCAGTCACAGTTACAGGATGTTAATGTTCTGTTTTAATGTAGATGAGCCGTGAATCGCAGCTCAGAATTGCAGCACTGAACTCTAGTCACTCGGGTTAAGAAGGTCACGTTAATGTCTGAACTGTGCTGATGAAATACAAGCCTGCGGAGTGTCGGTCCAGTTCACTGAGCCACAGCACAGATTGTGATTGAGCCATCTGTCACAAGCCCGGAGCTGCAGAGGCCTGTCATTCACAAAAAGCAGTCTGAAATTATTTCCATTGATTTATTAATATTAGAAGGAAGCAATTACGTAAATCTTGTACTTTGTACCTACTCAGATTGTGCCTACAGGATGCATTATTTCTTGTTTTGGTGCTGGTCAAATACTTTTGTTTCATACATGCAACTAATTCAGTTCAGTTCAGGAAAAGATGATTTCCATAAAAAAGAGGAACCTGAGGTAGAAAAATTAGATTCAAGAGTAAAGATTGACCTTTCAGTCTTTCTGAGCACGGAGGATGACTTGTAAATGATCCTCTACAGTCTCAACTTCCTCATGTGCTTTTTCCAACATGAATTTCTGACTGGCTGGTGTTTGTTAAGGCACTGACTCCTCTGACTCCTCTGAAGTGTTCTTTGCTGTTCTGTTTCGCCCCCTGGTGGCCGATGTAGGACAACTGCGGCTCTGTTGCCAGTTTCCTGAGGAGTGCGGCCGGCAGCAGCGGCCTCCCCCGGCATCTGGACGACGTTACTATTCCTGACTTTTCTGACGTGAGTGGCTTTGCAGGAGGCCGAGGCTGTGAAGTGAGCTCAGTTCCTGCTCGGTTGATGTTTTTGCCACCGTCCTTCCTTTGTGTGCACTTCACCCTGCGAGGAGGGCTGATTGCATGCTGTGTTTGTGTCAGAGGTTAATTTGTGGGTTGACTGTGGGGATTCCCAGTTTGTCTTGTGATCAGGTTTATATGTGTGTGACAGGCCTGGTGTTTGTATTTTTAACACATGATGTGGTGGTGGCTGCTGTGTCAGACTAATTTGTGGCCTCTTACCTTTTGGTGATTGTAATTACTGAAGGAGTTTTGATGCCTCCCATACTCATGACTTACATGGTGTTGCATGTCTAAATAAGCGTGTGCCTTCTCTGAATTTGTTCATGGTTGGAAAGCAGTTGGAGTACCTGGACGTATTGTTGTGTCGGCTCTTTTTCATGAGGAGGTGTCAGAGTAAATGCTGCCTGTAGTGAAGATTTTAGGACTTCCTTCATCCATCAGTTGGTCTTCTTGGCCCTGTGGCCTCTGCATCGCTCACTGTTTGTTCTGACGCCATTTTATTTGTCTCAACAGGTGGAGGACAGAGATTATCTTGAGAAGGTCAGTGGATCATATCAGTAAATACTATCTGTTTGTTATTCAAGATGCATAAAGTGTCAGTTGAAAGATCCTTTCTTTCTTCCTCAGGGATCTCGAGCAGCTTCCGCCTTAACAGCAGGAACCCTCACCTCATTAGGCGGGACTTCCTCACGGAGAGGAAGTGGCGAGACGGCTATAACTGTGGATGCAGAGGCCTCTATACGAGAAATCAAGGTAATGCTGAGCAGATGTAGCTTAATATGGACAGAGATTCCCTTGTGGATTCTGGTTTTATTTTTAGCTATCATAAAGGGCTGTTGGAACATTTTGGTAAAATCATCACAAAAACAGTTAGTCAGATAATGGGAATGTTTGAGCCAGATGGTGCTTAGTAAATCATCAATCAAATGTACTGTTCATCAATCAGCTGTTCATTAATTAATTGACCATTGATTGATGATCATTTCACCCATGATCATATGATCCCATTGAGAATTTACTGTGTATTAAATGTTTGACCCATATGGTTCATAGAACATTTTTCTGCTGTCTTATATCGTAGCAGAAACAGGAAACAGCAAAGGAGTAAACGTAACAGACAGATTTAGGGACATTTTCTTTCATCTATAAAATGTCCTGTGCCTTCATACCATTTTCATTCTTCCTGCAAACACCTGTGTTGCTGTTCTCATTGTCACCAAACTGTCTGCATCACCTTCTCTCACGCCGTCACGCTGCGCTTCTCGGCTCACTGCTGCTGCTGCGTCGCTCTTCACCAGGAGATTCACGAACTCAAGGATCAGATTCAAGATGTGGAAATCAAGTACACGCAGAACCTAAAAGAAGCCAAGGTAGAAACCTGGGACCCTCACAGAACTCCAGACTCACTATTCACTAATATGTTTGGTGTCTCTGACTTACTCTGCTTATTTTTGACTTGTTACTCACAGCAGGTCAGATGTGCAATAATATGTGCCACCATGAATAGATGGGAATCTTTTCCTCTACAGATCCATTGTGCATCTGATAATCTAATAACTCTGAAGGCTTTTGAATTGAAACTTAAATAGACATCAATGTTTTGTCTGACTATAAAACATTTGCCTTGTCTAGAAACTCTCTGTGAAGTATTTTAGGAGCAGTACTGTTGCTCCAGACTCAACACAAATATTGACACAGTATATCTGCAGCCATTTTGTGCCCATGTAAGGCATTATTTCTCTTTCACTTTCAGCTCGAGAGATGCTTTCTAACTTGTGTTTAAATGGCAAAGTTGCATCTGCATGTTTCTTCATTCTAGTTTGTGTGTGTGTGTGTGTTGTGTGTGTGTTAGCCTGCACTTCTTTACTTAAATGTCCACTTACCAGAGTTTACAGCTGTGAGATTCAGATACAGGTTTGACTTCCAAACACTTTCTTTCATTGTCTGATTCTCTGCCACCTGCATCCACCTGTCACTCCAAACACAGTTTGTCCATATTGTTCGACAGAAGAAAGTGTGACAGTTTTGTTTTAGGATGCGATATATCTGAGGAATTTCCTGTTATGATGTTATTAACTTTATATGCCGTGACGTTAGGATGCATTGGCAGAAGTGGAGGAGAAGTATCGTAAGGCCATGGTGTCCAACGCCCAGCTGGACAACGAGAAAAACAACCTGATGTACCAGGTGGACACGCTCAAGGACTCGCTCATGGAGCTGGAGGAGCTGCTGTCGGAGTCGCAGCGGGGATACGAGGAGAAAGTCAAGGTACAGCGGGCAGACCGAGCCACACGTCGTTTGCTTGACCTGAAATTAAAGTCAATGTAGAAACTGTAGGAAGGCTGAAGGGCTTAAATCTAGTATCTGAAGTGTCATAAACCACAAACACTTCACTGTGTTTCATTGCTTGTGTGGTCCGAACTCTCTTTGTTCAATGCCAGTGAAGTCTGTTTAAAACATCACAGTAGAAGTAACACACTTCACAGCAGATTTAGCATTTGCCAGTTTGTAATTTGTTTTTTTATATACGTAAGCTGGTTTCCACAACATCTCAGCTGTCTTTACAGAAGACGCCCTCTCGTACTCTGCAGAAACCTACAACATCCAACATGTGAATGCATCGAGTGTTTTTAAGAAGCTTCATGACACTTTTCTTATAGAGGACAAGAGAGAATAAGTGATCAACTGTTAGGTGACAGGGACACAACATGCATGACTGTTACTGTCCCAGAATTACACCGAAGTAGAGTTTAGTCAAGATTTAGTTGCACATAACACAGTTTTCAAATCACGACTGAAGACATTACACACGACAGAGATTAAAGTAGCTTTCCTGTCATGTTTTTGGGTGGGCTGTCGTGTGTTTCTGTGTGTATGAGATAGATGTTGAAAATGAAAACAAAGGGATTAAAAAAGTGCCTGTTTTTCCACACAGGAATTTGAGCGAGAGAAACATGCCCATAGTGTGCTTCAGTTCCAGTTCAATGAATTGAAAGAGACGCTAAAACAAAGTGAAGAGCTGCTAAATGTGAGTATTTGTCCCCTGGTGTGACTGTTTGTCGCCAAGAGTCTGAAATGGAGCCTCACGTGGATTAAGAAGTCAGATATTGAGGACGGCTGCATGTTGCATTTCACAGCTTTCTTTTTCTTTTCAGACACTGTATATATGCACGCACCATGTTTCTCTTTCTCTCGCTTCATCTCAAACTTTATTTCCTCTTCCTGCTGTTTAGGAGATCCGTCAGCTGAGAATGAAACAAGAGGGTTTTGTTAGAGAAATATCTGACCTGCAGGAGACGGTGGAGTGGAAGGATAAAAAAATTGCGGTACGGCCTCTGAGCCCTGGTCCAGCAGTTTTGTCTTGTATTACATTTATCACCTTCAGCGTTTACTTTTGCTGACATGAATTCAGCGTCCCCTTTGCATGTAACTGAATGCCAACTTTTGCTTTCACTTCTTTTCACCCTTTATACGCTTTCTTTGACACTCTGCCACTTGGGGGCGCTGCTCAGGCCTTAGAGCGACAGAAAGAATACACGGATGCAATCCGGATCGAGCGGGATGATCTCAGAGAAGAGGTGGTGAAGCTGAAAGACATTCTGAAGGTACTCTGTCAGTGTGTGGAGGCTTGTTTCAGCCTGCTGTCGGCAGGATTGGGAAAGAAATTCAAAACTCTAAAGTGTGAAAATAAAGTTTTGAATATTGTTGTCACAGTAAATAAAGCTTAAAGGTAAAACTGGTCCAGGTTTATTGAAGATAGGAACTAATTACAAGTGCAAATATCAGTGTGATTTATTTGCTGAAATGACTAGTCATCTTTTTTCTGTAGTCTGTGGAGCTCATGTTTGGTTTTCCATTTTCTCTAGAAACATGGAATAGTTTTGGGACCTGATCTAAGCATCAATGGAGACATCGGTGAGGCAGAAGTTGACGGGTCCCCCGGTGCAGATCCTGCTTCCCAACCGACTCCGGATTCACAGACCTCCCCAACGGAGGGGAACAGCATGCTCGGTAAAACACACTGCAGAATAACACTTCCTACTGCATGGCTTGGCATAAAACTGTCTGAAGACTTTCCTTCCATAATGAAGAAAAACAGGAAAATTTGCACTGACAGGATAAGTCTGGTGATATTCTGGATGTCAATCATGAACATGGAAACAGTCCAGACGACAATTTGGTTCTCAACTGTTCGTGCAGTTTGTTCATAACAAGAAGAATCTAGAGAAACACCAGCCTCATCCTCATCAACACCTTTCTTCCTTGTAAAAGATTCCACTTACAAACTGAGCACACACCTCGCTTCGTCTTGCACGTTTATTTCCTTGCACCTTGCTATGTTTCCTTGCACCAACTGTTAATACAGGTGGTGTTGGTGTGTAGATGTTGACGGGTCTCTATGGGGTTGATGGTATAAAGCATTTTTATTTGGATTATTGTGTGTATATTGTAATGTGTATCTTTGAGCTGACAGCTTCAGGCTTCTTTTCTTGTCATCGACGTCCTGGGGATCAGAAACTTCATTACGACGTTCCTTCTGCCTTTCTTCATCTTGCTCTTCTTGTGCTTCTCTTGGTCATTTCGGCTCTGTTCTTTTCTTTCTGGCCACTGAATCAATCAGGTGTCCTGCCTTACCTTGACTTCTGCTGAAGCACTTCCTTATGAAGATTACAGTTTTAAAACTCATGTCTTAAGTCAACATATTTTGGCCCTCTATCACCATGTGCTCTTCATGATCTCTCAGGCAACACAGAGGAAACTCAGTTGAGAAGTAGCGGAGAGGAAGAGGGGGATCCAGAACAGCATCAAGAAATGTTTGAGGAAGCCAAAGAGAATCACTTGAGCTCTGATCCAGTCTGTGATGTTGCTGGTGTGTCCACAGCGGAAACACCTATTGAAGAACAGCCAACAGAAGAACAACAAACATGTTTAATAAAAGAAGAAGGCAACCTCGAAGAAAGGGGCCTCAACAAGGACGTAAATGTTGACATTAATGAACATTCAGCCACAGAAGCCAAAGATGTAATTGTTTGCTGCCCTGAGCTTCAGGGGATTGTAACAAGTTCTGAGGAAAATGTTCCAGAAACAGAAACACCTGAGGTGGGAGATATAGCGGAGACAAGTAACCCAGATTTAGGGGAGACAGAACACAATGATGACGTTAGAGAGTCATCTAACAATGTTTTTGAAGAGCAAGAAAACAAACAGGAAGGTGTTAAGGAAAGTAATTTTAAAAATACAGAATCATGTCATCAGCAAAAAGTCGCACAAGATGTTATGAAAGAAAATGTACCTGATGAGTCCGTCCCAGCTGTATCAAACACTGAACATCAACAAGAGCCTGAGAATGCAGAAGAGGCAGAGAACGACGAGGCAGAGGAAACTCCAAGTAAATCTCAGCCTCAGGGTGCTGCTTCAGGGAAAAAGAAGAGAAAGAAGAGGAGAGGTAAAAAGAAAGGAGGAACACATGAGGATAAGAACCAACAAAAAGATGAAACAGAAAAGGGCAAAACAGAAAAAGACATTGAATCAGCTACAAGAGATAATGGGCCAATGACAGAACCTGACATTGAGGGTTCTGTCACTGAAACCGTCCAACAGTCAGGGGAGGATCAAGGTAAAACTGAGCAGGACAGCAAAGAAACTGTAGATGGAGTAGAAGCAGTGAAAGCTTCAGAAACTTTTTCTCACAATGAAACTTTCATAGAATCGAGAATAGATCATGTTACAGACGAGCACGTCAAGGAACAGACGGACAATGTAGAAGAAGTAGAAGCCGTGATAACTACTGAAACCTTTTCTCACATTGAAACTCTCAAAGAGATAAGAGTTGAGCATGTTACAGATGAACACAACAAAGAACAAAGTCTGGAAGCAGTAGAAGCAGTAGAGGAAGTGGCATCCACTGAAACTTCCTCTCACATTGAAACTCTAAAGGAATCCCAAACAGATCACGAAAAGGATGAGCAAGACGAAGGAACAAAGTTTGGAAACCGAAGCAGTAGAAGCAGTAGAAGCAGTGGCTCCTGCTGAAACCTTTTCTCCTGTTGAAACTGTTCAGGAATCCAGTACAGATCCCAAAACAGATGAGCAAGACGAGGAACAAACTTTGGAAAAAGAAACAGTAGAAGAAGTAGAGGCAGTGTCTCCTGCTGAAACCTTTTCTCACGTTGAAACTATCCAGGAATCTATAAAAGATCACAAAATGGATGAGCAAGATGAGGAACAAACATTGGAAACAGAGGAAGTACAAGAAGTGGAATCAGTAACAAGTCCTGCTCCAGAGGTCAGCCTCAGTACTCCTGATCTGGTCAACAACTCCAACAGTGTTGAGAACACTGATGGTCTTGATAAAGTTTGCACTTCCAGTGTAGATGACTCTACACAAAATGAAACAGATGTCTTGTCTAATGGCAATGTCATCCATACTGAGTCAGAAATGGTTGTTAGTGCAGAGGATGAAGTTGTGTCTGTTGATGCGATGAAATCTGAGAGCACAACCAATAACCCTGAAAACCCCTCTGAAACAAACAGTAAGGAAAACACTGAAGCTGAATCACAAGTTCCAAGCAATGATGGCATTCCTACTGATGAATCTGAATCCACAAACACTTCTCAGGGTAAAGATAACACGTTGGTGTCTCTGCCTTCTTCTGATGGCTTCACTGACGGCTTGTCTGGCTCAGAGCTTCCTTCAGATCTGTCTGCAGCCGTGGACTCTGACAGTGACAACACTCCCATTGAGGTTTCTGATAGAGATCCTGAGGAGGCAACTGAGACAGTCAAAGATGAAGAACAGCCAGCAACAGAGACTGAACAAGAGTCCTTTTCTCCCAGTGTCACCTCTCCCGGTCATGATAGGGATAATTCAGAGCTGAAGCCAGACAGAACAGAGAAGGATGAGCTGAACGGAGACTCAGAACCTGAAGCTTTAGTCGATCTCTCCTCACATGAAGAAAACAGTGACAGTTGTGACAGTGCATTAATAAAGGAAAACACTGATGCATTGGACACTGAAAAGAGTCTGTTGGAGACAGTAGCTCCGGCCAAACTATTGGTTGATGTAGAAAGTCAGTGTGATAATCAGATTGATGACACAAATGCTGAAGTGTCTTCTGAAGCAGAAGAGACTGATGCCATTGACATGTTAAATACAACAGACTCTCCAAAGGAAGCTTCTGAAACTGGGTGTTCTATTGAGCAGGACCACGGTACTGAAGAATCAGCCGTAGCAGAAGAACCTGAACATGAAAACTGTCAAAACGATCAACAAAGTGAAACACAGCTGCATGAACCCAGCAAAGACAAGTCTGAGGATAATGATTCATCTCAGCCCACGCTGCAGGACAGTGAGGAAGAGGACGGTGACGATGAGGAAGGACAGTCTTTTGATTTTGATGACATGGACATGGAGATGGCTGTCGGGACAAATTCCCCTGAAAATCTACAACAGGAAGAAGTTGAGGAGGGAGTTGAAGTCATGTCAGATGAAGGCAACCATGATAGTTCAGGACTGAGCCAAAGTAATACTGAGTCAAATGAAAACACACAAGACGAACCAGGAGAAAACAATGATGAGAAGTGTACGGTTGATGGGAGTAACCAGGTAGATACACTAGATAAAGAGATGGACCCTGTGCCTCACGAGGAAGCCACGTCTGAAGAGGGTGAAAGTGTGTGTGAACAGCAGAAAAACACACCTGAGGAAGAAGTAGCAGACGAGCCTGTTATAGAGGAAACAAAGGTTTTGATTGTTGGAGAAGTGGGTGTTGTTGCAGAGAACATTAACCAGGCAGTGCCTTTACCTGTAGAGGAAGGATTAGATGTCATTAAGCAGGAGATACAGGGTGGAGACTTGGTTTTACCAAAGAGTTCAGACCAAGTGGCCAGTAACAAAGAGCCACAGCAGACGAAGAAAGATGTGAAGAAGAACAGCAAGAAAGGCAAAGCCAAGGGCAAAGAGGAGTGTAAGATGTCTTAGCTTAGAGATATAGGTAGATATATATCATTTGATCTGCCCTTTACTGGTCTTAGCTGTTTACAAAGAGGCAAAATAAATATGTGCAGAACCTCACAGCACTTTGATTCTTTCACAAATGAATATTCTTGTAAGTATGTATATTCTTTTAGATTCAAGAGTCCATGTTCAGTTTTCATTGACGTGGAGAGATGAGAATGTAAACTGCTTGATAACAGTGGATTTTACCTTTGGACAGAACTGCACCTGCTATATTTTGTTGGTGATGCACATTTATCAAGCTGCTTGTAACAGGTCATGGATAACATTCCTATATCCCACAATTTTCTCTTGCTACAGTTACAGGAACTCTTTCATGTATTCATTTCATTGTACAATAAAAAACACAAATGTTAATTGCTAATTTTCATTAAGACTAGCTTTTACATGTTCTTCCATAATGTTGATGATGAGACCCTGTTCAGTTCTCAGGAATTAATAAGACTATTGTTTGACATCTACAAGGAGTCTGAATTCTGAAACACAGAAAATGTTTGATAAATACATGTTTGCATTCTGTTGTACTTGATGGAAAAGATGAATGTGGCGCGCCCACACTGAAATGCAAATAAATACCCCGCTGTTACCAGTTTGAAAAGTTGATCTAAATGAATTTCTGTAATGGAATTTCCTGAGTGAATCTACTCTTAGATTTCTGCATCTCATCATGGTGTGGTCATAGAGTGACTGTAGTCCTACCAGCTGTGTGCTCTTGCATTGACCCTCTCCTCCACAGTTTGTGCATGCTAACCTCCCCCTCACACTCCACTCCATCACTATCCCATGGATGCCTGCTCTGTTGCATGCATCAACCTCCCACCCTGACCCAGCCCCCCTCACACCATCTCCTTGGCACCTCCCACCCCTGGTATGTTTACACTTATATTTCTTTTTAAAGACGGACCATTGCAGTTATGATTATATTACTGGTGTTGAACTGTGGCCTTGTGATGCATGACGTTCCATTTGAATTAATGATATGTGACTAAGATTCAGATGTCAAATGTGACCTTGTCTTCTGAAATGTGTTTTGTTTCTTTTAGAAATTCGACTGAGGAAACTGGTGGATGAGCGTGAAAAGATGATAGAGCAGGTGGGTCATTCATCCTCATTATGTTAGACAGCGATTTCCTTCTAATTAAACTGGGGTCTCAGTGAAAATCATAATAACTTTAAATCAAAATAGCAAGTTAAAAGAGTGCTCACATAAACCAAGAAGAAATTGTACGTCTAACAGATTAGTTTAGGGGAAAGGTAATATTCTATGTTTTTCTCACTGTCAACAAATGACATGAAAAGACTAAAGCAACAGTGAATGTATCTCCTGACAAATACTGTGTGTGTATCACAGCCTGATATAGCTTCTTCCTCGGTGCCATAGAGCTCCATTGTTGTCCAGAATCTATTTAAAACACAATGAGTCACACTGTTGCACTGGGTGACCTGTTCCTTCATCACCATGAACACACAGTTTATTTTGGCTCAATCCCCCAACCACCATCCTGCTGCCCCAAATACTCACTGGTGCACCAAATGTGGATTAATCTGCATCTGCATATTATATAATTTTAGTAAAAATCCTCAACTGAGAACTTGTGAATTTGTCATGTGTTCCTCATTGAAACTAAGAAATGCATTGAAAGTTGTAGTTGACTGTGTCATTTATCAGCTGATGTGGCTCCATCTACAGGTAAAGAAACTAAAGGCTCAGCTGGAACAGAAGATGCAGAGGAACGGCACAGAGAACAGCTCGAGCCCAGATGGAGAAATTCTCGAAAATGGCAATGATCCAAACATTATAGAGTTGCAGAGTAAGTATCCACACGCATGAACACAAAGCAGTAGTTGATTGAGCAGATTAAAAAAAAGTGAACTTTTACTGAATAATTTTTTTTTCGCTATATCTTTGCAGGAGATTCAAACAGGCAAATTAGTGATTTGAAGTTCAAACTTGTGAAGGCAGAGCAAGAAGTCACTGCTTTGGAACAAAATGTAAGCTGAAAAGAATCATGAATATGTGTCCTACCGAAAAACATGACGACATCCTCACTTAAGAAGTTTACTTCATAATCATTTTCTGGTTTCCAGGTGGCCAGACTTGAAGGTCAGGTGACACGCTACAAGTCTGCAGCAGAGAATGCAGAGAAAGTGGAGGATGGGCTGAAGGCAGAGAAGCGGAAACTACAGAGAGAGGTAGAGTATTGTTTCTTCCACTGACAAGCAAACCTATTCAGCAGACTGTGTTTAAATGCAATATATTCCCTCTCTCTCTATTTGACTCCATAGTTGCGATCAGCGCTGGACAAAGTTGATGAACTTGAGTCAAACAACAGCCACCTCTCTAAAAGACTGGAGAAGATGAAGTCTAGTCGTGGCATGGCACAGACTCCATAGGAGCTCCCCCACACATCAACTCCACCTTCTCTCTATCAAAACTGGCTGATCACCTGGAAAAGTCATCCTGCATTTTGGGTTTCTCTTCCATCTGCCTGATAGCAACCTTAAGATAAAGAACAAAAAAATCAAGAAGCTTAGTTATCATATCCACAGAATATAGAACACCAACAAGCAATGTGCCATTTCTTTGTCTATTTTCTGTATGATGAGAATTCTTCGTAGACTTGTGCACACACCAGAAAGTACACGAAGTGAGAGAGCGGATGTTTGTGTACCTCAAGACTTTGGTTGATCCTCTGCACTGCTCTGCTAAAGGGGGGAATGGGCCACATGGAGGGTCCCGGGACTGAAGACTAGCCTGTTGTCGAGTGTAGCGAGAGACGAAATGTTGCACTGCCCTCTTTCTGCTGCCTCTCATCAAGATTCAAAGATATTCACTTGCCTTGCTCACATGGAGGACGGAGAAATTCAAGAAAAGACAGACCCCAGTGCAGTGAACTGTACCAGTGTCCACGGCCCCAAGACTGTTAACCCTCATCGCTGAGAAGACATGAGTGCTTTGTGTGTGTTGTGAATGAAAGAGCAAAATTGAGTTTATTTTCTTCGTCTGACCTTTTCCTCATTTACATCCAAAGCCAAACTATTTTTAGAAATCGAAACATCTGGGTGTGTTTGTCACTTGTGGTAAAACTGAACAAGACCTGTTTGCAGAGAAAAGGATTGCTCAGTTTTTACAAAGCACCCCAACACAATATAATCGTCACAGTCAAAAAGTCACCAGCTTTCAGTTGTAGTTCCTTCGTGTAGCCAGCAGCCTGATGCAGATTATCCAACCTTTGACCTACAGCGTGTAACTGCCCCCTTACTGAGATCCAGTCATATCTCCGAGCTTCTTTCTGCTTCGTGTAGTTGGTCGCTGTTGGCTCTGGTGCACACACTTAATCGCTGAGACTTACTGAAGAAATGTGACAACAGGGACTCAAAGCAGTGTTAGCAGGAGATACTGAGCACACAGGGGAGATGCTGCTTCACTGTTTACAAAGCTTTAAAATGTTTGTAAGGAAACAACTGTAATCTTTGTGCAATAAAAGTTCAAACCATATTGGTATCTGCACATGTCTGCATTTTAGTCCTGGACTCGTGGATCTGTGGCCACAAAATTTTTTTTTTTGTTTCATGAGTAAGAAGACTTTTAGTGTGCATTTTCAAATTTAGAAACAATGCATGAGGAGTCACTCCCTAAAATATCAACATTGTTTGAGTTCTGCTAATGCATCCAAAAAAAGCTTTGGTATTATTTTCATCTTTATGCAATGTGAAACATACTTTTTTAGGAAAACTGCATCCCTGGAAATTTCTCTGAAAGAAACTACTGTATATTGGCCATTTTTGAGACACTAAGGTCAATCTCTCTCCTGGAAATTAGCCCAGTGTTGATTTGTTCTTGTAGGTTAAAAAGCAAGTCTTATAATCACATTAAACTTTCAAGCTAAAAGTCAGATGAACAAAGCAAAGCATAAGTGCAACACAGGTGTTTTATTGGTTACTCCACATTTCTCTTGACACTCATCCAGGTTTGGTGAACTGACTTCTGGGTAACGTACTGTCAGGGTCCTCCTGTGTAGTTGTGCTCGACAGACTGTGGCAGTATGTCCGCTTTTGGATGCGCTGTATCATACGGCGCCCGTAAAAGTCCCGATAACCTGCTGGGAGTTCATCCAGAGTGTGTAGCGCTCTCTCCAGTGCCTGAAGGGCTCGGGTCGCAGCCACGGGGTCTTTATTACCGTACGGGTCCTTTTTGTCGTAGCTGTCAGCAGGCAGATGGCGCCAGAACACATTTACACCCACACCAAACTGCAGTGCCAGGGTGTTATGGAACCACAGGGCTGAGGAAAACAGGGACACTGGATTATTTTAAGTCTTTCATTCATGGGAAATTGTTTAAACTAAATTCCTGAGTTTGGTTTGACAATTGCATGACAAGAAATGACGTGATAGTATGATGGAATATCTGTAGTGGGACTGCAGGAAAATTTTGTAAATATGGACAGTTTGTCTTACCAGGGATAAAAAGTAGATCTCCAGGCTCCAGCACACACTCAAATCTCTTTGCCTTCACAAACTCAGGAAACCGCTTCAGGTCTGGGGAGTCAATGTCCAGGACCTCTGATTTATCACCTGATGGGTTTGAAATTACATTCAAAGCGGTATAATAATATTATACCAAGCTATTAAAAAACACTTGCAAAAACTGTATTCATCCATTTAATATGAAATCTTTCCACAGCCACTTGCCTGACAGGTAGAGGTGCAATGCATCCTGGGGGCTGTACAGAACCACTCGCTTCTTCCCTGTCACCTGAGCCAGCAGGTTATCCATCACCTGAGGGAATGAAGAAGAGGAAGAGCTTATGAAGGTTTAAAACACCTGTGCTGATGCGGACAACAAATAAAAATGCATCATCATCATCATCATATTAGGAGCAGGAAAATTAGAAACTGGCTGATTTTCTCCAAAGGACAAGCTACTTGAGACTCATAGTATGCAAAACAGCAGCAGTGTTAGTGCAGGTTTGAGGCCAGTGAAACAAACAGGTGACAAATAAAAAGAAAACTTGAACAAATAAGCAGAGAAACAAAATGCAGAACGCTCACATCGTAGTGAGTCCACAGCTGCAGACCACAGGAGCTGATGCGGAAGACACTGGAGAAAAACTGATGAGGTGCAAAGAACTGTGGGATGTGAAAATCCTTGGCCAAGTCTGGGAACTGTTTGCTCAGATCAGCAGGTTCCTGTGAGAGAGACATTTATAGTTCTGGTTAAGAGCTTCTGCAGAGTCAGGCTCAAGACTTTTTTTGGCAAATAAATACAAAAAACTAAACTGGTTGCAGCAGAATCTGAAGAATCTTCACAGATTTCCTAACATTGAGTCTTGTACCTTTCGTACGTCCTCTCCAAGAGATCGAAGATAATAGCTCTCATCCTAAAATAAGAACAAGGACTTTGTGTCATTAAAAGATATACCATACTTTAAAAAAGCATATTTATTTTAAGATTCTTACCTCACACAGGAAGAAGTCAGAGTGCTTTCTTTCAGATGCCCTTTTCACAAATTCACTGAATGTCAGAGTCCTGTGAATAAAGACGTTCAGCTGAGAAATCTGCAGGGATGGAGAATTGATTCGTGTGTTTGAGAGAGAGGGAGAGCTCACTTATATGCAAAGTTTTTGCGAAGGAAGTCCATCTGTGGCACAGTGGATACATGAATCTTCACTTCCTTGTCTCCCCCTTTCTGTGCAAGATAATCAACAGTCCATTTTTCCAGGCAGGGTCCAAGAGACACACCTCTCAGCACGGCTGGTCTGCGCTGGAAAATTATAATTATAATTTAGCTGGAGAGGCTCCCAGTCTGCACACACTGATGGCAAATAAATAGACCCATGAACCAATATCATAAATAACATTATACATTACATCATTTAAATTGCAATTGAAATTTGATTGATGTTCTTCCAAGGTTTCCGAACAATTGAGAGCAGCTGTAAGTAGTATGAAGCACATTAATGTTAACACTTTAGTCTTTAAAATGTCATAAAATGGTGATAAATGGCCATTACAGTTTTTGAAACCCCAAAGAAGGTTCTGTCTTCAAATTGCTAGTTTTATCTAACAGGCTAAATCCAAAGATAATCAGTTCAATTGACAAACTGAAATCAGAAACTAGAAAATATGTTGTGTTTTTGCTTAATAAATGACCGAATTAAATAATTGATTTAACAATTTAACAAAAACTGGAAACAATATAGTCGTGCAACACTGATAATCAGCTGCTTCAAGAGTCAAAGTAGAAGCAGCAGTTTGGTCCTGTTACAGACTGTGGTCACAGTTTCCTGCAGACATGAAGAATAAAACCAGTTATTTCACCTGATTTTTCTTACCTCTGGACAAATGTCTCTCAAAAAAACGTCCTTGTCCACATCTGTGAAAATTGGCACAGGTATTTTTCCTGAAGCTCCATCTCATATGATTTACTTCAGACATTCACCAGCTGAAAAAAGTAAACAGCCCCTGAACGTTCCGGGTGTCACATCGTTAGTGTTCCCCAGAGAAACAAAAAAAGATGAAGTGAAAGACAACACAAATATGAATAATTAATTAAAAAACATAATGTAATTGTTTGGTGAATAATAAATAATGTATCATATTCACATTATTTTGTTGCGTGTCTCCCTGTATTTTTAACAACAGCCATTTGTTCCTCACCGGAAGATTGAAGTAGACGGACACGAAGACTTCCGACGAAGAAAAGATGGCGCTGCCCATGTTAAGAGGTTGTTACAGGGTGCCATCAACACTTAGCTTTGCTCGTCTGTTTTTAAGTGACAGTCTCCTCCTGAACCGGTCCAGTAAAACCCGCCTCCCTCCTCCATCAGCCGCCGCGGCGGCAGCATCGTTCCGGCCGTTCAGCTCCGAGCCGGGCGGACACAAACAGAAGCAGCAGGTGGTGGTTTTCGGCATCCCGAATCCGTTCATCTGGATCCGCACCCGGATCTATTACTTTCTGATCAGAGCTTACTTTGATAAAGAGTTCAGCATTGAGGAGTTCACGGAGGGAGCGAAGCAGGTCTGTGAAAACCTGGAGACAGAAGCTACTCAATGTAGAAAAATGTCCCTGTGTCTGTTCTACTATTACATGTTCTATTGTTTTATTATTATTCCTCATGCAATAATGTAAAAGCAGGATTTTACTGATGTAGCTGAATGAAAATTAACTTGAGTTCATTTTTAGCTATTTTGTATCAGACAGTGACTAATGATTCTTTTCATTCATGATTCATCTGCTGATTATTTTCTCCATGTATTGATTGATTGATTGATTGGTTTGTAAATATTCTGAAAATAGTGAGAAAGTGGCACCTTCTTGATGTTTGCTTTGTCCAACCAACAGTCCAAACCTCCAAATTACTAAAAACAAATTAGATTATTATTGGACAAGTAGCAAATCTTGACATGTGGGAAGTTGGAACCATGAAATGTTTTTATGTGAAAAATGACTTAGTTGCCAATAAATGTTCTGTCAATTGACTAATTTATTAATCAACTAATCATCAACTGTTTAATTTAGTTTAATATAAATAAATATAACACATTTTATTTAATAAGCTATTTATATGCTTTGTATGTATAATTCTTAATTTGTATCATAACGAGTAACTACATCTGTCAGATAAGTGTAGTGAGGTAAAAAGTACATTATTTACCTCTGAGATTGGAGAAGGAGTAGAAAATGGCATGAAAAGAAAAGACTCAAGTAAAGCACAAGTATCTCAAATCTATACTTAGACACTGAACTTGAGTAAATGTTCTCTCTCATTCAACCACTGGATGTTGATGTCTTGTTACCTCTTGCAGGCCTTCTCCCATGTTTCCAGACTGTTGTCACAATGTCAGTTTGAAGCTTTGGAAGGACTCGTGGCCAAAGACGTGAGTCAGCAAGTCCAAACTTGCATCATTGATTTTGGACTTAAACATTCACTGCATGTTTCCAGCTGTTATTCTAATTCTATACTTCACACTATTTCTGTACAATGTGCAACAGCTAATTAAATGTCAGAAGTAAAAGGATAAACTTGCAGTATTTTGAAATCCCTCTTGTGTATAATGTGTAATCTCTCTGCTCTGGTTAAGCTTTGTCTAATTTATATCTCCTTGCAGTTGATTGCAAAGCTCGAGGAGAAGTGCAACTTGCTGCCATCAAGCCACAAGAAAGCTCTCTCTGCAGATTCTGATGAGATCATGTACACGTTACCTGGAGATGTGGGAATCTACTATGATGATAATGGTCAGTATGAAGTGTTTTTAAAAGTATATAGCAGAATATTATGAATGTCAAATTTGCCTCAAGGGGCTTCACAGTCTGTACAGCATCTCCCACACTCCACAGGGAAAAAAGAAACTTCAAGAAGAGCAACAGAGGATGGATCCCTCTCCCAGGACAAACAGACATGCAATAGATTTGTGTATAGAATAGTGTGACTTATGCCGTGTTAATCAGCGTCAGTATTCTTTTTCCAGGGAGAAAGTTCGTCAGTATTCTGATGCGTTTCTGGTATCTGACAAGCGCTCGTCTTCCGGAAGACAGTTTGGAGGGAACCCGTGTCTTCCAGGTGGCCATTCGTGAAGAGGGAGAAGCAGAAACTAAGAGGCTGCTAACTGCTAATTATGAGTGGGTATATCATTCTTGTCAGGAGTGCAATGTCTCATGCATATAAGATATTAAATATCTTTGTTCTGATCTTTCTGACAGATTCCAAAGGGAGTTTACTAAGGGAGTGGCTCCAGACTGGACCATTACAAGGATAGAGCACTCCAAGCTTTTGGATTAAGGTGCTTTTGATTTGAGGCAGTTGTGCCAGTGGAAACTAGTCAAAGACATGAAATTCTCCTCAATATTTTCTTTAATTAAATTTAAAAGTTAAAACTCAAGATAAGTAACAGAAGGAAAACAAGATGCAGCTCCTCACCGGGAAGTCAGAGGAAATCACCAAGACAAACATGGATTCATCTGCTCACTGTAGGAAAAACATATGAGCCAAACACACGTGTTCTCATAAATGCTGCCCAGAACTGTCTGCAGTGAATCAGGGTTTCTCATGGTTTTCTTCACTGTCTCTGATTTTCCCCCAAAAAAATCAGTACTCAGAACATGACAAGATTTGTGAACTCCTGCTCTAGAAGGTTTTGTACATTCAGCAATGGGGGCAGAATAATACAATATTATTTTCAAATAATTTATAGCCTTATTTTAACAATTATGTGACATCATATGAGTGGGTCTTGCTGCATATGGGTTTGTTTAGCACCTACTGTTGCAAACTGATCTTTTTTTTCCATTTTTTGAAAGGAGTGACTGTTGTCTGATACTGTATTTCTAAGTAGAGAACACTTATAGGGTTGTATCATGTAATATTGTTCATGATAATATCTGTATAATTTTTAATCTGATAAAAAAAGGATACCATGATTATGGCAATAGTCTGACTTGTTCATGTAATGACGTAATACTGTTACACACAGCAACAACAAGCATGGCTGAAAGCAAAAGTAACATTGCTAAGAGCTCCATGGTGGAGGGTTTGTTCTTAGAGAGGGGAGCAACTTCAGTGTGTGGAAGTGGTTTGGTTCCCAAAAAATGTGATGTACAACAAACCACAGTAATATGTAAGAGGTGCAGGAAGATTGTAACAATAAATGAGACAATACGACAAACTTGTTTCACCACCTCAAGCAGAAGCACCCAGATGAACACAAGAAGAGCTCAACAGCTCTTGTGAGCTCTAAACCAAGCGGACAAACTACATCGGCTCAGCATAGCATCGCTTAATCTTTGGCAAGTTGTACTCCACAAGAATATCATTATCACAGAAATACCCTCAAATATTGTGATTTTATTTTACCGCTCTCCTTAATTTGTTTCTCTTTTTAGGACTCTGTGGTATAAAGATGTTACAGTTCAATGTGCCAGATTTGTTTCCACATGAAAAAAAGTCTTGTTTTTCATGAAAAAAATTTGATCTCTCATTCACCTGACCCTGACATACATGCTGTATATGTACTGTACGTGTGTATGTGTGTGCAAGGGTTAAGTCATGTCTGATGCAGCTGCAGCAGATCTTTGATTGTTTTATTAAAGATTTGAAAAATGAAGATGTGTCATTACTTCCTGTAGTGACACTGAACTTGTATTGTGTTCACTTCATGCACTATATATTTTTCTTGTACATACCACAATTAGTAGTAGTAGTATTAATATTATTAGTATTATTTCATTTTTGTGTGTGAATTTGAAGGATTAAAATAAACGTATTTATAAACATTTACAAACAGAGGTGTACTAAAAACATAGAAACACTAATGAAGATTACATTAAGTTTAATGTTAACCAAAAGAAAAATGCAATAAAACGAAAGAAAACCATAGACTGTATAAAACAGAAAAAAAAAAAAAAAAAAAAAAAACAAATCAAATATTGGGTCACTCGCTTCCTGTTCTCCTATTGGTCGAGTTCCCAACGTCCCCTCCTCCCATTGGCCGGAAACGCCCGCCAATCGCAGCTGTTAGTATAGTATGCGCTTCCTGTTGTGAGCCTCAGCCGGTGAGCGACAACCTGTCTGACAGAGAACCAACATTAAAACATGGAGGAGAAACAGCCGTGAGATCCGAGGAGCCGGAGCGAGGACGGAACCATGAGAGTCGCCGCTGTGGCCTTCTACGTGTCGGCTCTGGGGCTGCTGGCTGTCGGCCTCCGGGAGCTGCTGACTGGCTTCGAGGAGAACAGATGCAGTATGACCTACATGTTTGAATACCCCGAGTACCGAGTGAGTAACCGGGCTAATTATCACAATTAGCACCTCGGACAGAATTAGCTAGTAGCATACCGACATTAGTTCAAACCTGAGCGGTTATTAATCAAGCTAAACATGCTAACATCAGGTGCAGGTGTGTGTTCGCCTCACCTGTGTGTCACCTGTTTGGAGGTGTGTCTTATCACGACAGATTAGATTAGCCCGGATTATAAAAGCAACTGCCGATGCTTGAATCAACAGATCAAATGTTTTTGCACAAGACAGATGAAAAAATGGTAGGAATGAAATGTAGGTCGCCTTTGTTTGCTTTATGTTCACTAATGTGTTCATGTGTCCGGAAGTGGAGCACAGCTGGAGGCGAGGCTCTGTATGCACCTGACTGCACAGCCGTTTCTTATATGTTATATGGGAGGAAGAATAGAAGGAGCTTCATATAATGTGTCTAAAAATACCTTTTGCTTTATGTTGTTAATGGACATGAGCCTCTTGAGTCAGGGCTTGTGATGAATGCAGATGAGAAAGGAACTAATTGTTCAGTCAATATTGTCTTCAGAAGTAAAATATTTAGAGCAAGAGGAGAAAATTCAGATATTTGATATGAAATCATTGTAATTAATAATAATTGTTAATATATTTTCTGCTCTGTTTTACAACGAAAGGTCTGAACAGAATGGACCAATGCATTTACTGCGTGTTTGATTTTCAATATTAGGGCAGCAACTAATAAATATTTTTGTTTTTCTGGATGTTGTCTTTACACCAAATTAGTAAAAACAGATTAAAGCAGTGAATCACCACATTTGAGAGGCTGGAAGCAGCAAATGACTTTGGCAAATTTGCTTGAAAAATTTTTTTAAATTATTGATTATCAGAACTGTAAGTAAGTACTAAGTATTTCAGTTTAATCAGTATCGCTCAGCCCCACATGTAGTCGTACACGTGTACAGTACATGTGTGACTGCCGATGAAAAAGACTGGAGATGCGTCAGGGGTCAGCTTTACCAGAAACTTCATCATCTCAGTACTTCTCACATAAAACCAGAATGAGCTGTATGTGTTTAGAATAATGCAGGTGAGTTGTTGTACAGTAGATGTTCACTCTGCTGTAGTTGCTTTACTGACTTTTATAGTGAGGCTGTAGTGTTATGTGTAACTGTCTGAGATTGAACTGTGGGACTTCACCTCCTCATCTGTCTCTGTGTTGGTGCATGTTGGGTTGACAGCGTGTGGCTCTGCCTCGTCGAGTGGCCAGACTCTACCCGGCCTACGGGCTCTACCTCTACGGAGAGGGTCTGTACGCCCAGGAGACCCGGGCGCTCAAACTCACCGGTGCCCCTGTGCTCTTCCTGCCTGGAAATGCAGGAAGTTACAAACAAGGTAAGTGCGGAAAATGAAAGACAGGTTTCAGTATTAGCATTTGAATCAGCAACCAGCAGCGGGAGAAAACAAGGCAAGTGAAAGCTGTGTGTTACAGCTTTGGACAGCAAAGACATTCAGAGGAGGTGACTTTTTCAGTATGTGGATGTGCTGAGGTTGTTTGAGGACGTGAGCGTGGCTTCATGCTTTTTAGTGATTAGTTTCTACCTGACCGACAAACAGACTGGATTGTCCTTCACAATTTGGGACACAAGCTTTCAGTATTTTCAGACAGAATATGTTAGCTGATCCTGTTAATTAATAAAACTGAACATATAGGGCTGAGCAATATGGACCAAAAAACATATCTCAGTATTTTTAGGCTGAATGTCAATACACAACATATATCCCATTATTTTCTTGTAGGAAGTGGGCTAAATGTTCCACTGTAAATCAAAGCCACATGTGTGATGTCACAAGCACTTTCATTAAAACAGACTGTGATGAAAATGAAAAGAAGAGTCAGGGTTTCATGTACATATACGATATATAAATGAATAATATAATAATATATATTTTTTTTTTTTACTTGGATTAAAGTTGTAAATAATTCTGTCTTGGAGAATCAAACCTGGAACCTTCTGCTGACCTGATATGTTCTCTAACTAATAACTTGGTTATGCTCTCAGTGACACAAATCATTTCTGAGATTCTTCTGACTGCCTGTTCTTGTTATCAGTTGTGTGTAGGAGGAAAACACCCGCACTTTTATTCATGTGAAGACAAACACATTTTGCAGTTTCACTGTGGTGTTTGTGATGATGGTCCATGTTCTGTCTCCTTATCTTTTCTTGTCCTACATTTAGACTCTTCAAGCAGATGTATTTTTAACAACAGAAGTTGTTTGATAAGGTACAACAGCTTGATGAAGTACCAGCGTCAGATCAGACCAGGGTGTTGCTGGTGTGTTTCAGGGCTCTCCCATACAGGAAACCGGTACAGTCTCTGTAAATTTAATGAGCTTTTAAAGCAGTTAGCCGAGAGTTTTCTTTTTAGGTCATGAAGAGCTGCCCCGAGGAAGCTCAAGACATGATGACTCTAATCAATAATTCAAAATATAAAAAAATAATTTGCACACAAGAGCTGTGCATAAATAATTACTGCATTGTGACAGTTTAAACTGAGCATATGGTGATCATAAGTTTAGGACCAGCATTGACTCCACAACTGTATGATTTCACTCAACTTTTCAGGCCTCATGCTGTCTGTAAAAACACACAGCCTAATCAGACGTGTTCTTCTCTTCATGCAGCTCGCTCCCTGGGCTCCGTGGCCTTGAGGAAGGCTGAAAACATGGAGGGAGGTCTCCACTTTAACGTCTTCACAGTGGACTTCAATGAGGAGCTGGTGGCCCTTTACGGTGGCAGTTTGCTCAGGCAGACACACTTCCTGCATGAGAGCATTAAGGCCATTCTGAGGCTCTACAAGGTCAGGCCTCAAATATCATCCACTCATCAGACTGGGTTACTTACTCTAGATGACAGATGCTGCTGGTGGAGTACTGTTTCAGTGTGGGGGATACATATCAAACACATTTCAACACCTTCTACTTTTACTTAATCCCTCAGACTTGTACATCTCGCAGCAGTAAAGCAGCTGATAAGGCAACAGTAAGATTCCTAAATTGTCAACATTACAAGAAGCCAAAATTAAGGAGTGAAATCAATTCACAGTTAACAGTAAATAGTCCAGTGTCGATTAAACATTTATGTCTGCAGGGGACACAGCTACAGAGGTGGTTTATATTTGGATGAATGTCAGTTAGCAAAAAGAGAGACAGGAGACCTAAAGAAAAAAAAAGGTTTTCTTTTGTTTTTTTTTATATAACTCTAAACCCAGCAAGTGAGTTCAGTCTGTTTTCTCCTTTTCTCTGCCCGCCAGCACTTGAAGACCCCTCCTCAGAGTGTGGTGCTGGTCGGTCACTCCATGGGAGGAGTGGTGGCCCGGGCGCTGTACACTTTGCCCCGCTTCAACACCAACCTAGTCAGCCTCATCATTACCCAGGCCTCCCCTCACCTGGCCCCAGTGCTGGCCCTGGACCCGTACCTGCTGGGTAAGGAGAACTCTCACACTGGTCTTGAATGGTTGAATGGTTTTTGTCTTTATTCCAAAAAACAATATGCCTGTTGTTGTTGACATGACTATTTTCTGAATTATAGCAGAAAATCAGTGTGCATGTAAATGTAGTCTTTAATGAACTGACACTGAACAACATCCTCGCTCTAATGTGAAATATGAATTCAGATAAATGGTTAATCTTTGCATTGCTTTTACCTTCTGACCTCTTGTGGCCTCTGTAGATTTCTACTCTGCAGTGAGACAGAAGTGGGTGAACCAGGCGAACAGGCTCAGGAATGTCACCGTTCTGTCTGTCGGGGGCTGGTTACAGAGATTACCAGGTCCGCTCCGGCCTGACAGCCCTACCTTGTCCCCCGGGAGACCCCAATAAGTTGTCGCTGGTGGTAAGTATTGTTTGTGAATTGATTAAGTCATTGATCCCTCTTCTGCTGCAGGAACCCTATGTTTTTTTTAAGAACTGAGGAATTTTACCTACATTTCCACTTAAAAGACAGTTTTCTTCCTGCTGTACAGTTTATACCCCTCATAAAACTCCCTGCTCTAGGGGTAGTATTTTTTGCCTTGTTGGCACCTTGGCAGACAGTACTAAAAGTTCCTGGAACCATTTGGAGCTAAAGGTCTCTATAGATTGTTTGATCCTGCACTGCTCTTTACATTATGTATCAATGTCTTCTTGTTTTTATCAAGGCAACTGCAGTTCCCCGGACATGGGTGTCCACCGACCATCTGTCCATCGTTTGGTAAAAACACAGCATTATGTTTTGGTAGACTACATTTATTCAGAACTTGTTTAAATATTCAGCAGATTATTAACGTGCCGTGTCTTTGTGTTCCAGGTGCAAAGAGCTTGTTCTTGCTACCGTCAGGGCATTCTTCGACCTCATCAATCCTGAAACCAGACAGGTCTGAACAACACACTTTAATACACATTTTTGGGACTAGATCGTGAAATATTGCATCTCTGATAAACATTGATTGTAAGCATGTATCATGTGTTTCCAAGCTAACCAGTGTGTTCTTATTAGTTCACAAACAACCCAGAGAAGAAAATGTCTGTACTAAACCATCACTTCATCAGACACCCTGTGAGGCTGCTGGGAGAAACTCAAGACACCTCCATCTCGATCTTAGGTAAGACAGAAACACTTCATCATGGAGAGGGTGAAATAAACAGAGAAACTGTGAAAGTTGACTTCATTCTCCTCTTTTCTCCTATTTAGGACACCATCCTATTGAGTCATATCTTTACGTGTTTCCTATTCTTGTATTGTATTTTTGAATTTTTGGGAGTTATTATTAACTCAAAGTAAATGACTGAAGTGTTGATAGAGTGACATTTTTAAAGAATCAGTGTCCTGTTTTTCCTTTTCTGTTTTCCAGATGTTCCTGAAGCATGGAGTGAAGTTAACACGCTGCGTCTGGCTTACAGCACACCAAAGGTATCAAACTTTGTACCTGTATAATAAATGAATTCCTAACACACAGTCAAAGCTGTATGGTTGAAGACTGCACTGTAGATCCACTTTGCATTCACTGCTTTACTGTCGCCCATTTTACTGAAGCAAACTGTAAAATTTCTTTTTCTTGTCTTATACAAATAAATGCAGACTGATGCTTAGTCCAGTCTAGTTAGCTGAAAAATTGTCTAAGAAATAAAGCCCAAACAAAAATGTACCAGTTGTCTTCAGCGTTGCTCAATGTCTACAGGAAGGACAGGTCAAATACTTCCTGTTTGCTCTGTCGAGTCGGAGGAAAGCTTACAGCCATTTCTACTGCCGGAGCAACAACCTGGTGAGTTTTCAACACTGCTCAGTTAATGTCATCACTTTGGGTTTGAGCTACAACCTTTGCAATGCTTCATTTCACTGGTCTGGCTTCTGAATCACCACCCACATCTTTGATTAGTTCAGTGATTCATGTAAGTGCATATATATGAACAAATGAAATAAAAATGAAATGGCAGCTCAGTCTTTCAGATTTAAGAAACCAGTGTAATCTGTACTTCACCAAATTATAGAGGAAAAAGGTGATTCTGATTTACTGTCAACAGGAGATGACGAGCTGGGTGTACGGCTGCGTGCACAAGAACGGTTCTTCATGGTAACAATATGATTATATCTCTTTCAAAAACATCTACATACTCAATCATTTCTTGATTCTCTTGTAGCTGTATTTGAAGATGTATGTATTTCTATTATGCTTCATTCGTGCTCTTTGAATTTCCCAGTGTTCATGCAGTGGATCTGTCCATGGGAACTGAGCTTCTGCCACCATACAAGGTAATTATCCTCCAATGAGACGCCATCCAGTCCAGTCTGAGCTGCTGCTGGTTGCTCATGTCTGTTATGCTCCTCAGGTCCTGATTCTGAGTCTCAGTGACTTGTCTTCAGTTACTCATCTGGTTGTTTCAGCCTCCAACCTCAACGGCAAACAGGTACTGGACACAAAATGAGAGCTCACTCTTTGCTCTGTATTAACATCACCATATGTCAGCAATTTCTTGTAATTAACAAAATACAGCTGAGGATAATGGGAATGTCATTAGTTTAGCATCATCTGGTAGAATCAGAATTCAACCAACTAAAAAACAGTTGTTATGTATAAAAGCCTGAGACACTCAAATAAAGTGGCCAAAAGAACAGACAGACAAAGAAGCCAAGGAAAAGGTGACCCTCACTTTTAATTTATACAAATGACATTAGAAGGTTTGTCTGGTCCACAGTTCACGGTGGAGTGCGAGTGGCAGAGACAAGAATCTCAGACTCTGTCTGTCCCGGTGCCACATGTCCTGTCCTTCGGTGAGTTGTCTTACTGTTGATTCTCTAAATCCTGCTAGAAGAAAAGACACGTTCCTTTTCAGCAGCTGTTTGTTTTCCAGGTTTTACTGTCAGCGACGTTACGGTCAACTCCTCTGGACTTCTTCACACCGTCAAGCTGCAACACTTTCACCAGGTAGCTCTGATTTCTTCATCAGGTGCATGTTAGTCTCAGTATCTCTGTTCCTGCTGTGTCACTGACCTCTGAACACGTCTGTGTCTTCAGGTCTATCAGGCTTTCAGAATTACTGTTGCGAGTCAGTGTAAAGTACATAAAGGTAGGTGTTGTGATACAAACACAGCCACATGTGGACATGTTAAAGTGTAATGACAATCATTGTTTTGTTTGCAGACAGACTTCCTAATGTGTACAGAATACATGTACCGTGGTTTCAAGAGGACTCTTTAACCACAGTCAGGTGAGTTCAGTCTCTGAGCTGTTGTTGCTTTTTCTGCCTGATTTACACATCATATTCACTGTTTGTGTCATCTGTCTGCCAGTGTGCCGTCAGTGACTGAGATCTCAGGGATGCTCCATACAAGTCGACCAGACAACACCTCAGGTGTCCTCCTTCAGCTCCACACTGCCCCCAACTGCCAATATAAGGTACTACTCCTCAGTGGTTGGAAAGAACTACAACCTTCAACTTCCTGCACATCCTCTTGATAATTCATTATGATAAAGGTTTTATAATCAGCAAGGAGGTTAAAATGTGACTAGAAATAAGTGATGTGTTCTGGTGTTTTCTGATTTTAACCTCAGGTGTCAGTAAGGACTTCATTACCCAGGGTGCTCGGGCAGGTAGGACTTTCTTTTCTTTTTTGGGAAGCATCCTTTTTAAAGGAGTGTAGTGAGGAGAGTATTGTACAGAGTGTCTTTTCCTTTTCTTTGGTGTTTGTTCGTTTGAATGAAAACCTAACTACACATGTATTGTTCTTAATAACCAAGCAGATTCAAACAGGAGAAAGCCTCAGGTCTGATCTGCTGTCTCTTATCTGACAGATACTCAGGTTCTGTGGTCCCATGGTGCCGGTGTACACAGCTGTAACCCTCCTCCTGGCCTGTGGGGGGCAGCTGTCCTCCATCCTGAAGTCGAGGCGAGCTGCAGACATGAGCCTGGTGGTGGGCAAAGGCCTTCAGCCTCATAAAGTCAATCTGCCCGTTTATATTCTGCACATCTTGCTTAGGTAGGGTTAAAATTCTATCTTTACCTCAGAAGTAACCGTAACTCAAGGTCCACTTACTGGCCTTTTTAGAGCTTGTAATTGCCTCTCACAGTCTTTTGACTTTAATTTAAATGTTTTTTAATATTTAATAAAATATCAGAATATTGTCAAACCTCACATATTTCTTTTCTTGCTAATTCTCCTTTTCCTCCCTCCTCTCAGCTGTAGCCGGTTTCAGGAGGTCTGGTCAGTTCTTTGCCTCCCACTTATGGACGTCCTCCCCTCGACCATCCCTGATGTGATATTTCACCAGGGTGTGGTACCAGCTGAAGTCTGGCCCCACCTCCTGTCCCCTCTGCTGTACATCTTTGGGGCAGCTGTTGCGTACTGGGGCAGCACACTCCTCCGTCTCGTTATGCGACTGGTCTCACTAATATTAGCTCCACTTCACAGGTATGACTGGACATTTAAATAGTGAGTATATTGGAGTACATCCATTCTTTACTGTGTCATTCAATGTTATTTAGCTGTTAAACTTCTTTAAGTACAATTTTCTGACTGTTGATTTTTGATTTTCTCTTTTACATGCAGACCATCTGTCTCCAGAGACTGTGGCACCCTGCGACTGAGGACTCAGCTCCTCATCATTCTGTGTCTGACTGTTATGGGCGGGACATCCTGTGGGGCACTGTCAATCTTTGCTGCCTTCCTGCTTCACCTTTACAGGGTGAGTTTTGGGACGGGCTAACACAAATGGAGCTCTTTCCAGTCATTTTACAGAGTAGCATCCATTTAAATATGGTATGAACTGTGTTTTCATTTACGCTTCACACATCTGTGTTTGTTTACAATTGCCTGTTCAGGTACTGAGGCTACAGATGACAGAAAGATCTTTGAGTCACATGTTGAATCTGGTAAGATTTTCAGATTAAACCGGTCAGGTTGATGGTTTTGTGGCTGCTTGTGGTGTGAAGGCAAAACAGTCTGTTCAAATGCATTAATTAAAGTTTTCTTCATCTTCCCAGGCACCCAGGAAGCACAAAGAGACTGAGAACGGCACCATCGATTCTGAATCCTTCAGCAAGTCTACAGAATGTAATGGCGCCCCCCTCCTGTCTGAGTGTGCTCTGCAGGAGGTGAGGGATGACTTACAGCTCCACCTCTGCCTGTCAGCGCTCTTCACTCTTCCTGTCATGCTCATCGCGCCCTCATTGATCCACTGGATCCGCAACCTGAGGTATTAAAATGCGAGCTGGGGATGTGTGACACAAAGCACCTTTGAGGCTGTGTTTATTAGAAAGTATGCAAACTACCACCCCATATTTAAAATTTGCTAATCAGTGCCATGTATCTGTTAAGAAAAATTCTAATTTCTTCATGTACTAAAAACAGAACAGCCACAGTTAAGTGCCTGATTTGTCAAGGCCACTTATGCAAATCAAGTCCATTGCAGTTTTCCAGTTAGACTCCCTGAGGTGCTGCGTTCCTACAGCCTGCAGCTTTAGTCTCAACATGTGAGAGAGCACGCTGTGATTCCCCACGGTACACTGTAGAGATGAAGGACCTGATAATGTCTGATTGTTGTGTTGGTGTGGTACAACTCCTCTCTGAGGTTTTAATGTTTTTCTTTTTATCCAGCAGTGATAGCATGACCTGGTAACCTGTAATTTCTTTGTATGTTATCTTTGACAGAATAGACAGAGCCTCCATTTTCACTCTACTGTGGTGCATCAAAGTACATATTGCTTGTCAAACAAAACGTGAAAGTAAAGTCCTCCACATTTCCACATACAAGTTGGCACATTATATTCAGACAGCTTCTTTAACGCAACCTTGAACTTTTAACAGCTGTTGAATCTTTACCAAATCCAGTGGTGCCGCTGTGTGATCTCAACCTCTGATCTGTTTGTGGAACAGGGCTGAAAAGTACTTTCCTAGCTCCTTAATTTTCAGTGTATGTGCATAAAATAGTTGATGATATGGTTGAACTCATTATAGTTATGTTATTAAAATTATGTTTCCAGTGTGTTTTTATCAGAATATGACAAATTGCATCATGAACAGAAGAAGAAATGTCTGTGTTTAACCTTCGCTGTGACCCTCTGCAGGTATTCCACCCAGTTGGATCCTGACCCTTGCTGGCCCCACATTGTGCCTGTAATTGTTGTGTACATGCTGCTTATTAACTGCAACACTTTAAAACTCAGCAACAGGTGAGAGCACATCATCACTGACATTCGATGTATTGTCCTGTCGCAGCTGAGGCAAATCCTGCTTCACCCTTTCCCTCGTGTCTTTCAGTAAACTCCTGCCTCTGACATCCTGCCTCCCTCTCCCCTTGGCCATCGCCATGGTGTCCTTCTCGCCACTCCACCTCTACAGAGTCACCTACTTCCTGTTGCCGGCGCTCGTCCCCCTGGCCTTGTGTTGTCTGCTCTGACGGTATCTGACCGGTTTCAGTCCACATCTCTACCATAACAAGCCTTTCTCTAAATTACAGCTTTACTCACTGAAGCTGGTTGAGACTGATTTGTCCCAGGAAGACTCACTCTGTCCAGCCGCCATAGAGCAGAGCCATAGACATACATAGCTTGGGGAACTGTCTGCTCAATGTTAGCGCTAAAAGCTCCATGGTAATTACACTACGTTTTAAAATGAGAGGATGTAATGGCCTTGGAGCATTTGGTGCGAATATGGCTCCGAAGGATTGACCTGAAACCAAGTTTGCCTTACTCTGTATATCTATAGCTCTGCCTTCGAGGAGCAACAACTCCACAACCAGTGAAGCTACTGATACTAGAGATTCACGACAGGGTGTTACTGTTCTAATGTTTTTGTTGTTTCTAGTGTCTTCAGCGGCATTGTTCACTGTGGTGACTGCGCTGTAACCTCCTACACTGCCTCCTGCTTAGCGATGACTTATAGTCGTGTGTTGTCTTTACCTGTTGAGTGTCGCAGCTCTGTCACAAAACCAGTGGCAGCGTCAAACATTCATCCCATGAGAAGAATCCAAAGTACTCATGTCTGCATCCTCCCTTTGATACTGAACAACAACAACGAAAAGAAAACTGGATGTGCAGGTTCTGACCTGTCTCATGTTATTCAGAAGAAGAAAATTATGTAGCCAAACAGTTTTCATTGGCGTGGAAGGTTGTGAGGTGGCACATAAATCTGCCTTCATTAGTCTTTTTTTTTCCTTCGTTGCTGTGTGAAAAAATATCACTCGTTCATTAACTCACTTAGGCAATTCTGACTGTTAAATCAGCAGCAGGCTGAGAAAATGAGCATCTAATAGTCATGTGGCCAGAAAAATAACAGTTTGAATATTTTCCTGCTTAAATTTAATGAGACAAGAAGTCAAAGAGACAAACAAAGAGGAATTCCAGAATGATCTAAAATCCATATGTCCATGTTGTCTCCACTTATCAAAACTTGTCCGACTCTAAGAAGTGTTTCCCCTTTGACTCTTTCCTCATTTATTGTTCATAACGTTGATTTACAGTGGATGTGATGAAGCTGATCAACAGGAAATGCAACCATCCACAATTAACAAATATAAAACTAAACATTGATAAAAGTCTTGACCCCCATCAAGTCACCTGACCAAACCTGATTGTAACATGGACAGTAGGACACTAGTGTGCATATAAACACACTCATACCTCAGTATAAAAACAATTAGAATTACATCCACTGTGACACATAAAGAAGTTCAGAGGTAGTTAAATACTTCGTAGACACTGCTGTAGTCTTTGATCCAGTCACCTCCAGTCTGTCTTCATGTGCCAAATTGGCAGTAATGTACAGGTGCTGACTGCTTAAATACAATTACAACATAAGTTAATGAGGTGATTGTGAGATAAATATGCTAAACAGACAAATTAGCGTCCAGGGATCAGGACAAATCATAAATATTCAGTGAGTTTCTTATGTTATGGACGAACAGTTACTTCAGCCAAAGCTCGTCCCCGAGCTTCAGAACGACTGTAATCACTCGCTGGGATTTTGATACAGAAGCTGTAGGTTGTTCTTGGTTTGGG
Source organism: Holacanthus passer (assembly GCA_025331565.1). Taxonomy (NCBI): domain Eukaryota; kingdom Metazoa; phylum Chordata; class Actinopteri; family Pomacanthidae; genus Holacanthus; species Holacanthus passer. The sequence continues at coordinate 1,992,083 of JAFREQ010000070.1, read as the reverse complement.
ACTGGCAAAGTTTAAAAAGCAGATTATTTACTTTCTCTAAGCCTGGATTTATGTTCAGTGGAGGATTATGGGACGTCTGTTCAGTATTGCAGCTGATGCACATATACAGTAAGACCGGAGATTCAAACAACTTCAAGCTCTTAACAGATCGTTTAAACCCTGTGTTGTAGTTTTGTTAGTGCTGCAGCAGTAACAGGGTTAATAAGAGAATCGTCTGGTGTTTCATGGTTAGTGTTTGTTAAAGCACAGCTGATGGCTGGTGTGGAGGTAAATCTTTATGACCAAGGAGTCCACCACCTTTTGTCTTACTTTTACTTTTGTTTGTTTTAAATACCTTTTAATCTAAAGCCGATCACAAACGACAGGTCTGTGTGTCAGACACACGTGGAGCGGTACAGCAGGCTTTACAGCAAGATTTTTTTTTTTAATATGTTCGAAGACTTTGATTTCTTGTGGTTCCAGATTTTGACCTTTTAAGAGCAACTTGAAAGATGAGGCTGGATTTGTTCTCTATTTTTCTTCCTATCACTGAAAACCAACAATGAAATTTTTTTTTTTTTTTTTTTTTTTTTTGCAAATTTCCCCACTGTGGGACGAATAAAGGTTTATCTTATTTTATCTTATTGTTTCTCTACTCTGTCAGAGGCACTCAGCTGCTGAAGAATCTTTAAAAACTGCTCACAAATATAGAGTTTAATTCTTAATAAAGGTGAAATAATCTCCTAAAAATTCTACTCACTGTAGTTTTTAACAGATGTTACTCAATTAGAGGAAATGGTGCATTTGTTGGGAACTATTTTTAGCGGCGGATTAATCTACATTTGGTGCTCTAATGAGTATTTGGGGCAGCAGGATGGTGAGTGTGTGAGATTGAGCCAAAGTAAACTACTGTGTGTGTGTGTGTGTGTGTGTGTGTTAGTTTATTTTATAGTTCATTGTTGGTTTTGGTCTGTCAACAGAAAGAGAAATATAGAATGTGACCAGACTTTATCCTTTGATGCAAGAAGAGGATGTAATATTTGATGTCATGAAGCTGTTGGATTTAAAAGGGAAGGTCCAGATGGGAAATTCCACAGTCGTTTCAAACCATCCTAATGATTGTTGTGATGAAAACAGTGTGTTGGCGTGTTTGAGTGTGGTGTGTAGTTTTGGTGTGTAGACCTGATGTTTTGTTGCTCTTTTGAGTTCAGTTTTTTTTTGCCAATTATCATTTTTAAGCTTTTAAACTGTTGCACTCACACTAACAAACTTCTATGAAAAATTTCATATTCAAAGATTTTGATTTAAATTTTTCTTTCTGTATTTTCTGCCTCTCTTTTAAAATTGTGTCTTGTTGCTTTGTCTTACGTCCTCCTCCTGCCGTCCTGTCAGTGAAGCAGCTGCTGTGCCTTTCTTTCTCCTGTATGCAGCAGTTCATCTGTCTCATACCTGCCTGTCAGTTTAAAACCATTCAGTCCTCGATGATAAAGGCCTACAGCGAATGTAAATGTACTTCACTGCTTCTGCGTGAATGCGTTTTACTCACAAGCACGGTAGTTTGATATTGATATAGATTTGTGTGACTTTATAACGACTAGATACTAAAGATAAGTTCATTAGGGACCAATCACTCTTGCCCTCGAGCAAGAAAACAATCACATGTCAACTCACTATCTGCAAAGACACCGCTGTTGTTCCCAATGTGAATGTACCTGCACTGAATGTCTCTGTGTGTTTGAGGTGAAACTAGTTGTGTAAGTGATCAGCTTTTCTGTGCACTTGTCTGTTTGGTGCAGTTTTAACGCTTTTGAGATGCACATTGTCTGCCTCGTCGTGAGCTGGTGGCGTTCACTACTTTGTAGAACAAATTAGAAGAGACGAGCGTTATGTTTTATATTAATATAACTGTGGTTTATATATAAATGTGGTTTATATCGGTGTTCACTGTGATCATGTCGTAGTTCCAGATTTACACGTGAGGGTTTTCTTTCCAAACTTGAAAATCAACACTTTAGGTGGAAAAAAGAGACATTTTTCTCAGACAAAATGATGTTTTGGAACATTTAAAATGAGATTTTGTGTGTTTTGTCTCAAATGGAATAGCTCACATTTTACAGTAAGACAGACAGATAAAACATATTGTTTCTCACTTGAATAGAATTAGGTTGAAAGTTGGACTAAAATAATGCAGGGAATCAAATTCATTTCATAAACACCTGATCTTAGATACTGCCATTTTTAAAACCAGTAAAACAAACTGTGGTTGTAGCGCAGCGTGAAAATCATCTACAGTCTTCACTTTTGGCAACAGAGTTTAAATTCAGACAAAGAGATCTTTACAAGTGAGGCATTATTTCTCCACTTTAACATTATTATTTATTTAGTTATGCTCTGTTAAAATGCTTCTGTGTGTATGAAAATTTGACGAACATGAATAATGCAGAAACGGAGTAAAGTGTAAGTTGTAACATGCTACAGTTTCAGAAGATTTTAGACTCAAGCGTCGGTCTTGGCGACTTTGCTTGGTGTCAAAAATAACTTGGACAGTTAAAGGTTTAGTGACAGTTTTCTAACATCCTGAATGTCATAATGTTAATTGTCTTGTCAGTCAAATGTAAATTCACTTATACAACATTTTGGATGATCAAAAGAAAACCTCAAATATCCTACAAACAGACGAATCCTCAATTTATCGTAAGGAAATATTTCCCTTCTATTTATTCCCCTGAGCTTTTTAACATTCAAATCAAAGCACATTAAAATAAACCTGTCATTTGCCCAAATCACTTAGATTGATGTGATGTAAATGTGGCAAATGTGTAGCTGCCAAAACCTTAGGCTGCTTTTTAGAGTCAACCATGGAAACAAAGAAAAGGTTAAAAATTGCTCTTTCAAGACAAATTAATTTTTAGAATCAAGCATTTTAGCAGATCGAATTTTTGCACAGAATAAACATGTTCTGATGTTCGTGGCACATGAACATCTTCCATTAAGGTGAACTGTTGTAAAAAAAAACCCACAGTGCAACACATCCTTCACAGAAACGACTTATAATGAAAACCAACACTAACCTATGAAATGAAAAGTTATCACTTTTATCAGAAGTTATCAGCTAATGATTATTTTCATTATCGATTGATCTGCAGATTATTTCAACGATTAATTGTCTATAAAATGTCAAAAACTTTTCCAACCAACAGACCAAAACCTTCACAATTCTTACATTTAAGATGCTGGAACTGACAAATGTTTGACATTTGTCCTTGAAAAATGACTGAAGAGATTGATCATAATAGTTTTTTCTTTCGATCAACTTATTGATTAATTGACTAATGATGCAGCTCTAGTTGGTCATTTTGGTTGAGAGACGGCTGTGAAAATCTTCTCGCATTAGATTTTTGTGTTGACTTTTATTTTCTGTTCCACGTCATGAAAAAGGTGATGAAATCTGGTCTTTTTCCAGGGTTCATCTGGTGATATGGAAGTAAAAATCAAACTAAATGTTACGACTTATCTCTATGTCTATAAGTGCTTTAAAGTCTGGTAACTTGATCAGTTTCCTTCATTCTGCTTCTGCCTAGAGTGACTTTAAAACCTGTAACCTCCTGCTAGCTGGTCCTTGTTGTGCAGAACTAGTTAGTCTGACCTTTGTTCATATCCTGTTCCAGGCAGTTAGCTGAAATGTCTGACGGTCGTTTCGTTTCTTTTCTATTTTCTGGTGAGGCTCTCGTGTGGACGAGTATTTTCTCCTCAGGTTTAAGCATTAATGTGTCAAAATGGATTGCTTTGATGTTTTTATATTTCTCACATTTTTATCTGATGTCATTGTAAATGGGCAAACTGTGCAATTTTTGGCACCATTGTTGTTGCAATAAAACCAAGAAAAATCAATGTAGTTGTTTTTTTTTTTCATTCTTACATAAAGGTGTAAGACGTCCCGCCCTAACAGGTGAGCGAGGGAGATGTCAATCAAACACTGTACACGCCCACACATTCCAGACTAGAGCTCTAATTGAACACAGGAAGTGGAAACACCTGTGGGAGTGTAGCACAGGTGTGTGGGTGCTTTAATGTTGATATTGTCACCCTTTCTGAAAAAAATATAACTATAGAACAGCAAACCCTTGCAGATTAGTTTAAACTACTTTGAGTGAACATCTAGAAGATTGTGTCTCCAAACAAGTGAGACTTTAATCAGGTTTACTCACCAAAATCAGTTTTTGTATGAATTATTTATGAAGTAATTTTTTTATTTCATTTTAACTGTCAAGACACATTAAGTATTAACAGGTGACCAGACAGAAACCTCATCATCAGTGCTGTAATCTTGTGTCTTTCTGTCCTCTGATGGTCAAAAAATGCTCCCTGCAGCTTCAAGAGGTCACTAAATGTCAGTTTAGATTAGTTGTTTTGATCTAGTTATTAAAACTATTTAACTCATAAGTTGTTTGACTGACATTAGCTGCAGACTTTCCACCCTAACTGTCTAATCCACTGCTGCTCATCTTCATCATTTCATCTCCTTTCATTGATTCACTGAAGCACAGGTAGAGCTGCACCTCCGCTGAGCGGCCACCAGAGGGCACCGTTTCCCTGCAGACACCTGAAGTGTGAGGCATCAACACGCCTGGATGAATGAGTGTGTTTGTACTCTGTCCTCATGTTTGCTCTCATGTGTTTATGCATCGTTTCACTATTGCAGAAAGTGCTGAACATGAATCCCTGAGGTGTTGAGACTAATAACTGCCATTAATGTCATATATGTGTTTTAGAGTGATTAGATTATTTTAGGTTAAAGTACCAGAACATTTTACTTCAAATAAAGTATTATCACAAAATCTGTCATTATATACAATGAAGCTTTGCCTGGGTGAGAAATAATGTGTGTATGACATTTTAGGATTATTATAATTGATGCATCAGTGGACAAGCAACACTTACATGTCTAGACAGAATTATTTTTAACTACTTTGTGTTCTGTTACATCTCTAACTGCATCATATTGATCACGTTTTGCATCATATTGATCATATACTGCGTTTATAAAATCATCTGATCTGCAAATCAGTAACTAGCAGATTAGAAGTCTAAAGTATCTTTGGATGTAAATGCACCAACTGGATGTGTGTGTGCTGTGTAATTGTATAACTGTATATGTAATTCTACAGGTTGACTCTCTCTCTCTCTCTCTCTCTCTCTCTCTCTCTCTCTCCCCCTCTGTCTTTCCACATTAATATGCAGCAGCATGTGTGTATATATGTTCTCAACAGCATAAACTACATCCTCAGTCCTCTGAATAAAATCCCTCCGCGCCCCCCCATCCAGCAGAGTCCCTCCACTGCTGCACATCACCAAACACTACGCCATCCTCCGGCAGGGTGCGTTTCTTCTCATCTTCTTTCCCTTCCTTTTTTTTCTCCTCCGGGGCTGACAGCAGCGGTTTGCATGCTCGGTGCACAGTCAGGTTTTGTGGGAGGACGTCGGCACTCGACTGCAGCATTGCGATGCAGGGATGGAGGATAAGGATGCGATGTGAGCTGCACGCCTGAAGCCTGCAGCAGCATCAGGACCAGCAGCAGGACCAGCAGCGGCACCTGGAGCTCAGCTGCAGCCGAGGAGGGCCGAGGTGTCTCTGCAGAGCTTTCCACAGGGACACCGACTGGATACGTGACTCCGAGCCCAAATCTGCCCCGGCTCTGGATCTGAGAGGGAGGGAGGGAGGGGGGGCTGATGGGGGAGGAGGAGGGGTGGGGGGGTTAGCGCGGCACCCCGCCCGTCTCTCCTCATTTGGACTGCAGGGATAACGACCTAAACCGTGACACCCCCCTCCACGCAGGACCCGGGGAGCAGGTGCTTCATCCCGCTCCTCTCTGCGCCAAAGGTAAGCAGCTCGGAGACATGTGTAGGTGTGCACGGCCTCCAGCGGTGATGCACATGATGATGATGATGATGGTGATGATGATGATGCTGGAGCTGTCATTAAAACCACCGCAGCGTCGTCTTATGCGCATCGTGCTCTGCTTTGCGGTTTTTGCAGCAGATGGGGGGGAGGGGGGGGTGATCGATGCTGGTTTCATGCACGCGCTTTGTGACACGGATGCATAGGAAGAAAATGACGTAGGGAATTCCCACAGTAATCCAATAGCGGGCTGTGACAGCTGCACGGTCCTGCATGGCCTCAGTCATGCGCGCGGCCTCATCATGCGCGCGCTCCCACTTCAATGATTAAAGTTGGAGACAAAATTCTTATGCAACGTGATTTTGCTGACGTGCTTGTGCCATAAGAGGGGGGTGTGTGTGGGGGGGGGGGTTACCTTCAGGTCTGTGTTGATGCCCCAGAACGTGGCCTGTGTTTACATCCACATGAAGGATGATCAGATCCAAACATGTGGGTCTGCACAGTGAATGTGAGATCTTCTTCTGCACTTTCCCCCTCAGCTGTGATCAGCTTTGGTTGAAATCTGCAACGCTTTGCAGAGCTTCCTCAAAAATATGATAAGCAAGTGTGTCATCTGAGACCGACAGGAAGAAGCAGAAATACAGTTTTGTTAGATTTTTCCTGTGGCTGCAGATCATCACAAGATAAATGTCCTCACTTGACAGAATTGGACACAAGCTGTGGCTGTTTGCTTCTGCCTGCTGCTCAGATCCTGCACGGAAACTTTAATGTGAATCTGATGTCTGGTGAGTAAATACAAGTGAAGTTTGAGTGTTGGCTGTTTAGATGTGCACTGTGCAGGGATCCATCATTACCTGCTACGCCCTTAAATTCAGATGAGTGGGTATGAAGATGAAATGCTCTTTGACGCCACCATCTGATATATGAAAGGACATAGTTGGATGTGTTTGACTGTTGAACATCACGGCAGTTTGTTCACTCCTCTACTGAACTGTCCTTTTCACAGATTTGTGTCAGCACAGGTGTTTTCAGGTGTTTTACCTGAAAATTCTTGAGGGTGTGCAAACTGAAATTTCCATCCAACTTTCTCACCTGACGAGAGATCCCATCAGCCACAGGTAAAAGTATTGAAAACTCTTTTAATCTCAGCAGACATTTTGACTTGTCAGTAGGAAAAGTGTGATTTTTCTGCTGTGTTCTGTGATGAAGGCCTGTTGTTAATGTTGTCACACGTGTTCGTGTTGATCAAAGGTTTTGATCCGTCCTGCAGCCGCGACCCAGCATCAACTGAGCCAATCTGACATATTCAAGTCTTTGCTCAATTCAGTCAAGAATCCTACTACAAATAGAAACTGGTGCAGATCTTAAACTAAATCTGTTCCTATGATCTGTTGCAGCAGTAAATTGTCGAGTGTCGAAAGCTGACATTGAATTCCTGCTTTTGATCTTATTCAGGATTTGATGTTTACATGGAACGTGAGAATCCTGGTTATTGAAATCCCTGCAAACAGGATTCTAACCAGGTTTCTGATCGTCTGTGTGCGGGTGTGACTCAGTCTCTCGGTTCTGCACCGATGAAGAACATTCAGAATCTGGATCAGGCGTTTACATGGCACAGAACGATACCCAGCCCTCCAGTGCATCCCTGATTCGCCAGCGTTCATCCTGTCATTAGGGCGAGTTGTGGAACGTGAGTTGAGGCGCCGTTTGCACTTCGTAGGCTGTAATAGTTTGCTGTGATGTGGTGGGAAAGAGATTCATTATTGAATCAAAAACTTCTTTTCAGGCTGTGAAGCGTTTCTTAGAAAGTGACTCAGACAGTGAGTCAGGAGTTAAAATGGAGAGGTTGTGTCACCGTCTGCTCTGTGTAGAGGTCGTTATTATTAATCCACCATGAACCCTTTACCATCCAGTCGTCCTCTTAAGTCGTTTTAAAGTCTTAATCTTATTTCACACTGTCTGACTGTGTCGTATATATCTTGTATGTATCTGCGTGTTCTAGCTCTATATAGTGTTAATGATGGATGAACTATTTCTTACTCTAGATATTTTGTGTGTGTGTGTACATTTCCTCCAAACTCATCCTGTGATATTTGGTATTTTTGGAAAAGTTCTGTGGGTTTGTACAACGTTCACTTCCTGCTCAACCTAAATTTGTAATGACTGACCCTCGGTCGTTGCTCTAAATACGACGGGTTCTCGAATACGTGTGGAAGAGAGGAACAGTCTGTTCAGCAGCTCAAAATGCCTCCAGCAGATCCGTCCATACTTTTGTACATACAGTTTTTATGCCTTTTACAAATCCATACGCAGCCCACATCCCCATTATAGAAAGGTCAGCGTTCTAAACTCGGACAGGACGATATCAATCAGTCTTCCGGCGTAAGTGCCATTTTCAACTCGCCGAGGCCTGTCATGGGGGGATACCTCTCGAGGAGTGACTCATCCCAGACATGTACACCCAGGGCGATGTGTTTAGAGAAATACCCCGAGCGGGACGGGGCTGCACTTGTTCTGGGAAGTGGGAGCACTGAGGCAGCGACCCTGCAGCCTGTGTTCTCTCCGAGTGACTCACAGAGCTGCAGAGATGTCGTCAGGTGGACGAGTCTTCATCCAGCTTTGTAACGCTGGTGCTCAGCGAGGACGTAGTTAGTGAAGAGAGTGTGTTTTCATCTTCTGAGTCAGAGACACTGTTCCTATAAGCGTGGATGACAGTGTGTGTGTGTGTCTTTGATTTAGTGTGTAATGCTTCTTTATGCTGGTTATGTGTTTTTGTTTTTAACTTTATGTGTCAGGGAGGCACAATAAGACCTCAGTGCCAGTATGTGTGTGTGTGTGTGTGTGTGTGTGTGTGTGTGTTTGTGTGTGTGCCAGCTCCCCAAGGTGCCCGTTCTGTCAGGCTGTAAAGTGCAGCAGTCACCTCCACGGGGGCACAAAGGGGTGCCACTGCTGACACCAACACACGCACACACACACACACACACACACACACAGTCGTGTTTCCATCTCTTCAGAAGACATCACATTAACTTACATTCATACCTGCGGACTCACTTTAACCTTAAACCAAGTCTTCATCCTAAAATGTAATGGTTGGCCTTATGGGGAGCTGTGTTTTGTTCCCATGCAGGAGGAGAGTCTCCACAACGTGACTGCGTAAACAGATTTATGTCCCCACGACACGAGTAACACACGTCCACACACTGAGCCAGAGAGGAGGAGGAATCCCTTCACTGACATCACTGCACCTACAGTCCACAACACAGAGCCAGCTCTCGGAGGTTTTCAGCTTTGTGTCGATGCATTTTCCTGCTAATCCAAGAAGGTTTTTTATTTAGATTTAGAAGGAGGAGAATTTTCTCAACCCATAAAGGAAAACTTCCTCCTTCAGTTTATCACAAACATCACTGACATGGTGGCCTCTGGATTGTGGTGGAGTAGAAGTGGAAAGTTGCATAAAGTGGAAAGACTCAAGTAAAGTGCAAGTACGTTGAATTTGTGTTTAATTACAGGACAGTCCAAAATTCAAGGATATTCCAACCAAGTATCATGGCAGTCCCTAGATTTAATCTATAGGATTCATGCACACTGACACCAATTGTCCATTTTTTTCATGATGCACAACCTTGAAATGGAAAATTAAATGTATCCTATAGATTAAATGCTGTGACTGTTTCACAAACTGGCCTGATATGATGTTGGATA